>JAECYA010000044.1:0-507002 GCA_018153455.1 Drosophila parabipectinata | reverse complement strand
TTTTGGCTCGATTTTTGGCAAAAATCCTGGGGGTTCCCCTTGGAAAAGTGCGAATTCGGGATTTCCTCAGTTTTTGGCGAATATCTTGATCAGGAAACAAAGTACCATTTCCGATCAGATCCGATTTTGCTCAGTGCTTCGAATACCGCTAAGGGGTTTCCCTAAAAAATTGTATATTTTTATATATGCGCATTTAGACCGCTGCGTATTTTTATAGCTCTGTCTGGTGGTCCCATCAAAGATGAGAGCTATGATGACACAATCCCTCATTAAAAAATAACACCATTTGTTTTCATTTGCATAACAAATTCAATTAAATCTCATTTTATTTCAGTTTTGTTTGTTTGTTTGTTTTTTTTTGTTTTTTTTTTTACAATTTATTAAGCTAAAGTGTGAAAAATTTTCGCTTTAAATTTTTATATATATATATCCTTTGGTTTTGTATTGTTTTTGTTTTTTTTTCTCATTTATTACATTACAATATTTTTAGGTTGCCCATTTATTAATTTGATTTATTTTTGGTTTACTTTGTTATAATTTGTTTTATTCTTTATAAATTATATATAAATTATGCAACTTGTTGGAGAACTAAAAAGCATTAATTATTTATATATAAGGAAAATAAAAATGTTTTTGTTTTTAGCGCTGTTTCTTTTTTGGGCATTTCCTTTGCATTTGCTTTTTTTTACCTTTTTAGTTCATATTTTTTACATTTAGATGTTATTGTGCAGTTTTGGTTTTTCTTATTTATTTTTTTTGGGTATTTTTCTTTTTTTTCATATTTTATTTTGAGTTAACTAATTATAATTCATTTCTTTTGCGTAATAAACTAATTCAGGCGTTTGTTTCTTTCGTTTTGTTTTTTGTATTTTTTGTTTTTTGTTTTTATTTTTAAATACATTAATCGAATATATCTTTATAAAAACAATTTGTTGTCTGTCTGTGTGTATTACGAGTGTTTATTCTGTATTTGTTTTGGTTTCCGGTTTGTATTTTCCCATTTCCCTTTTGTTTTTTGTTAATAAAAATGAATACATACAAAAATTGTTGTGTTTCATTTGTCCCATATAGATTTTTTTCCTTACGTTGTTATAAAAAAAATATATATGTATATATTTATATTAATATGTGTGACTGTGTGTGTGTGTTTTGTGTGTGTGGGTGTGGTTCAAACAGAATGTATTCCTTGTGGTTGGTATAAATACTTAGATTGTGTCGAAAAAATCGATAACAACAAGAGGCACGCCACGAATATCGAAAATCGAAGCTTTCATTGCCCGCCAAAAACATTTAGATGTACGACAGCGATCCATCGTCAAAACGCTACTCATATTATTTTGCAGAGATTTAATTATTAAGAGTATCGCTAATACAAGTTAATGTCTCCTTTCAGAACAACAAAAAAAAACTAGATAACAAAATGCATGTTGTGTGTGTTTGTTTGTATGTTGTCTTGTTGTTTGTGTCTGTTTGTCAAGCAAATGGACAAAGTGTTATACATACTACACATACTTTTATACTGCTACATAAATATACTCATATTATTATATATATATATTTGTATATATATATATATATACAGTCGATTTCTTTTTAGTAGAAAAGTGGCGGGTGTCATAATTTTTAGCATTACTTTTTTTGTATTTTTTAGCTGCTTTTACTTGATCGCACATATATAATCTATACATATTCATATGTATGTATATATCTTCATCATTTTAGGGGAGAATTTCTGAGAGTCTGTGTATTGTGTCTCTGAGTCTGCGTGTTCTACAGCCATCTGAACCACTAAGAATTTGTAGCCGGGGAAGTTGCTATCAAATAGAGTTGCTCGATAACGGCTGGTTCGGGGGCGTTGCAAGGATCCTCCGCGTTGCAAGAGGACCCTCAATGAACTGGCTAAGAAACCAAGGTCAGCTAACAAACGCATACAAAGACAAGAAGAAGCCTGAAAACTTTAGTGCGCCCTTCTACACGCTTCTCATTGCGTTCACCTAAGCTCAATAATGATGGTATGATCGTCTGTCTCTGTCTTTGTGTGTTACTGCACAAGCGCGAGAGAAAGAGATATATATATATTTTGTGTTTGGCGTGTATGTGTGTGTGTGTGTGTTAGAGTCAGACAGCTAGGCAGATGTAGGCATATGGCAGGCATATATAAAGTCTTTAAAAAGACATCATCAGTTGCTTCGGTTTCTCACTAATAATTTACTTCAATTTGTTGATTTTATTTATCGTATTCTTTTGCTTAAATTGTATTTGTATAAAAAAAATATGCTAACGGTGCCTGTGTCGCTTTAGTTATCCTTTTTTTCTCATTTTAGTTAAGACTTCCTTTAAATATGTATATTTAAATTATGCTTTAGTATCATGTATCCATTTTTGCTAGCTTGCTTTTGTGTATAAATATAAATACATATTTCCCATTATGTCCTCTGATTTATTGTAAGCATCCATCTGTTATTAATTTTATCCTTTTATTGCGAGCTGCATCACTTTTACTCAGTGTATGTGTGTGTGTGGGTGGGTGTTTAGTTGTGGGGTGGTGTGTGTGTGTGTGTGTGACTCTGGATGCATGTAAAAGCAGCTTGGCATTTTGTGACTCGTGAATGCAGCTTTATCTTTATTGGCTATCATTATATATATAAATTTTCTTGTTAAATAATTCTCATTTTCTTCAGTCTGTTTTTTGGGTTTTTATTTTTTTTTTACCGTTATTTCTTTTTTTTTTTTGTCGTGTTTAACGGGCTTTATATAAACTGCTATTAACTCTTGCTCTCAAATGTAAATTGCAAATACTTCGCTGGATGGCAACTTTCGTAATTGTGAGTTATTTGTTTCAGTGTATTCCATTGCGGTTTTTAGGTCGGCTTGGCTTGGTATCTCTGCTTTTTCTCTGCGGCTCGGCATTGTGTCTCTGTGATGTTTCGGTCGATATGGATTGGCAACTGATAGGCTATATGACTAAATGAACGCTTTGAAGAAATCAGAATTAATAAAAAATAATCATTTTAATTGCGGGTATATGGGTTTTATTGTATTCATGTGTTTCTGTCTGTGTGTGTGTGTGTGTTTTGTATATGTATGCACCCTAAGCTTGACTAAAGATTTATAATTTTTTATGTAGAATATCTAATTGCATTAATTGTTCTTATTTTTCTTCTCGTCTCCTGCTTCTTCTCTGTATTTGAATTTTATTAGCTATGCATAATAACTGGCTGTTTTACATTTAAATGTTTTTTTTACAGTTCGTTTTTGGTTTTCTCCTTTTTTTTATAGATTTTTTTCCACTATTTTTTTGTAATTATTTCGAATTTTATTTGCTATGCTTCGTTTGATTTTGTTTGTGTTTTTTGTTGCTTTTTTTGTAAGTTTTTGCAATTTTTTATTTGTAAAATTTTTTTGTTGTTTTTCTTTTGTATAATTATAATTTATAATATATTTTCTAGTTTTATTTCGGTTTTTCTTTATGTAATTAACTAGACTTATGTAATATATTACAAATGTACGAGTATAAAGCTAAAGTTTTTGTCCATCTTTGTTTTTTAGTTTTTGTTTTACATTTTTTTGGTTTTTTTTTTTTTTTGGGTTTTTGTAATATAGTGAGTTAACAAAAAAAAGGATTTTTATTATTAACTAATATAGAAATTTCCACGCTTTGATTTTTGAAGTGTATCTAAAAAAATGTATTATCGTATTACTCCACTTACTTCCTCATTTTTTGTTTGTTTTATTTTTCTATTTGAGAATGCTGCTGGCTGGTGGAAAACTTTGCGACGCCACTGTGCGTGACGGTGCAAAAATTCGCCATCTTTTCTGTTCTGTCGTGAATTAGTGTGGGTGTGTCAGTGTGTATGTTTGTATTGCTCTAAAATTTTTAGAATTTATATATATATATATATATAAATATATATTTATATATTATTTTATAATATATATATATATATATACATATATATTTTTTATATGTTTTCATTGTTATCATGTTTTTGTTGCGTTGTGACTTTTTTCAGCAGCACAAAATATGCAGTTGTAGTATTATAATTATAAGTTGAATTTTTTTCTCTTGTATTATAATTATTATTATTATTATTTGTTTTGGTTTTTTTTTGTTTTAGGCGTATTGTATATATAATTAATTTTATTCTGTCTAATGGCAATGATGCGCGTGTTGCTTCGAACGTAACCTCGGCACAAAAAATATGTTTACACGTATGCTAAAATTATGAAATAGATTTCCTAATCAATAAATATCCATTTGTTTTTGTTTTATGCCATCCACGACGTGTCAACTTTTCGATTTCGATTTGCGTTGCGTTTATCGCTCGAATTTTCAATATCCGGTTTCCGTTTTCCGGCTAAAAATTCGCCTCCCTTTTGTTTTTGATCTTTCGACATGTTTTGTTTTTTGCGGTATTATTGTAAATTTACATAATTTTTATAAAAAGAGAGTAACTTTCGCGGATTCAGATCGGTTTGGTTTGTTGGTTTTTCTTTGTTTTTTTTTTTTTTTTTTTGTTGTAGCTTGTTGCGTAAGCTTCAGGTGTGACATTTTGGTTTTTTTTCTGTTGTTGTTTTTTGCAGATGATGTTGTTTCACACGTAGATAGTATCAATATCTTGAAGAATATACCATAATAATATATGTTTTTTGTTTGTTTCATTTTCGAATTGATTCGATTTTTTGTTTTGTATTTTGTTTTGTATTTTGTTTTGTTTATTTAATCTCGCCCCGCCCCTCGTTTATAACAGTGCACTCAGTATAAGTAGATATATTATATGTTTAGCTTTTTTCAGTATTATATGCTTTTTCATTTAACTTATGCATTTTGTACGGAATTTTCAAACTTAATTTTCTGTTATTAGTATATAGCATGTTTTTTTTTGGATTTTCGCATATCATTCTCGATTATTACCATGTGGTTTTCTATTATTTATCGAAGTGGGTACTCGTATTATTTGTCAAACAGCCAACAAAATGTATAATAATGAAGCTACATTCAAGTCATTACAAAAACTCGGCAATTGGCAAGCATTTTAAAACTATAACCTGGGGATATATACCATAATTATAATACGGAATGCGATATCAACTAAAACGGAAACGGAAATGGGCTACGCGTGATGAAGGCTAAAAAACAAAAAGCCGCAACGGTACACTTTTTTTTAGGATTTTAGGCGAAACAAGAGTGAGAGGGCTTTAGGGGTTAAAGGTTTGAGAAAATGGATTCATTGGGAGATTTTTAAGGGAGATACACACAAACATCTAAACAGGGTTGCTGATCATTTATATTTCGATATACAATATATTGAAAAAGCTCTTGTAAAAGCGTGCGCAAAAAATAAACACTTAATTTGTTTCTTTGGACTTTAAGGCAACGCTTAAACTGGTCCCCATAATGTACACAAGTTATTACTTTACAATTTTTGTCGTTTGCGTTACTTTTTTATAGGTTATGTTTCTTTGATTTTAGGATAGGTTGCGTTTGAATTCCGTTTTTGGTTTTTTGTTTTTCTTGGGGAAAGGTGATATTGGAACGGTCTAGTGTTGGGAAACTATTTCGGATTTTAATTTGTCATACAACCGGTTGTTTGATGAAAAGTTGTTCGATTCAAATCCGTAGGCCAGTATTTTTTTTATATAACTGTCATACAACTGCTATAAAACTGTTATACAACTGTTATACTCGGCCTACAAAATTTCCAATCTTACAACTAAGTGAAATTAAATGCCAATTAAAATAAATCATATGTATTTATGTGAAAGTTGGGTATGGCAACACAAAATAGTTTGCACTTCGAAAGACAACTAAATACAAAAAGGTTATTATACTCATTTTTACTCAAGGGTGATTGTTGTCAATTTCCAATGTTTTGTTAAATTTTGAACGAATCTTGCTGTTTTTAAGATAGTACAGTATACATTTTTCATTTCATTTTTGGTGGGTAAATGTGGATGTGAGTTTAGAACAAGTTCCGCATTTGTATTTGATTTAAAACGGATAGCTAGAAGTCAGGCAGTGTGTGAAAGCATGTACTTTTTGTATAACAGTTTTCTAATCGTGTCGGAGAGAGTAAGTCAGCGAGAAGAGATGTTCTGTCTGTGTTGTGTGTGTGTGTGTGTGTGTGTCGGTGCGAAATTTTTTTTAGTTATTGTCATAAAACCAAAAAGCGAATTTTTTCCCAAAAGTATTCGTTTTCAATTCACCTCCTACGATTACAGCAATTTCGAAGCAAAAGCAAAGCATTTACGGGTATGTGTATGTGAATTCTCTCTATATATATATATACACGAGTATATATCCAATATATATATATATGTGTACATATGTATTCTGGTGAGTGAGTGTGTGTGTATGGGGGAGGTATGTTTTTGTGCATGTGGTTTTCATGTGATTTTGAGAGTGTACTATATGGGTGTGTATGTGCGCAATGGAACCTCACATATACTTTCGTTTGCTGTCGGTGTGTTCCCAACTGATCGTTTCGATCTTTATCATTATCTTAATCGGTTATCGGTTATTGGTTATTGGTTATCGTTTCAACAGAACAGCGACGAAAAGGCATTGCTAGTAATCGAAAATCAAGAAAGGAACTCAAGAAATTAAATGCATTAAAAGCTGGTCCAAACAAAGCTTAGCTTGGCATAACTGGGGCGCAACTGAATGTGAACACACAATATTTTTCAATTTACTTTTAAATTGTTTTGTTTTTTTTTTTTTTGTTGCTGGTTGCTGGTATCAATTTTCGGCTATCGGTTATCAAATTTTGTCTTATTTTCTGCTAGGCTCTTAACTCGAATAACGGCTGATACGAAAGGAAAAGCGAATGCGAAGGCTCTGAAAAGTATGCTACGCTCTGAAGCAGTCGGGCTAAAACTTTGTTTGAATTCAATTCAGTATCAATATAGTATGTATTTTAAATTATTTATTTTATAATTACGTGTAATATATATTCGTTTCGTTTTTAATTCGCCTTGATTATTATTTTGTGTAATTTGAATTTGGTCGCGACCTTGGTTGCGACAAAAAAGAACTATGAGAAAATAGAGAGCACATTGAAAACTCAAAACTTGTTCAAATTGTTCACTCGTTTTCGGTTCTCTATTTGCTTTTCTGTTTTTTTTTCTTGTGCTAAGCACACACTCTTATTCAGCTGTTTTTTTCTATTCTTTCTTTTTTTTATTCATTTTGTTTCTCAACTCAACGATTGAACTTGGTTCTGTTTTTCACACTCGAACTTATTCACTTCCACATACTTGGGTATTGTTTTAACACTTTAACGTCTTTCTTCTACTTGCTTCTTTAATTGTTTTTAATTTTTTGCTTTTGTTTTTCATCATAATCGATTTTGTTATTGCTCGAATTCAAATTGGAATTGCTAAGATTACCGTTATTTGATTATATATTTGTTTTAACATGGTGTTCGCTCGGTTCGTTCCACATCCTTTTCGGCTCCATGCGCCCCCACTTCAAGGATTTGTTTGGTATTCTGGTGTGATCTTGGCTTCGAATGAAACATAACCTCAAATCGAGATTACATAACCTCAAACTTCCTGCATCCATATATTTGAGTGTGTGTCTGTGTGTCAGTGTTTTTATTCGTGACTGTGAGGATGGATTTAGTGTTAGTGAGAAATGTTTGCTTTGAACTTTCTTGCTGGCCTAATGGGATCGCTTATCGCTTAAATCGAAACTGCAAACGAAATAATCGATATCACAAAAGTATCGATCGCTTCGGAAATAGCACTGTCCTGCCCATTACTCTCTGCTTCTTTCTTACATCTTTGTTGTTTCCTGTGTGCTGGTGTGTAGGTGTGTGTGTGTCATCGGGTGAAACTACTATCATTTCTCTTATGTTTCTCTCATATATGTATGTTGTATATATTTTTTTCTGTAATTCGTATTGCTTTTAATGGCAGTTCAGGCGGTTGTTCTTGTTCGTCTTTTTGGTTTTGAATTAAATATTTTGTTTTCTGTTTTCTTGGTGTTTATCGGGCCCGTTTGTTTTGATTTTGTCCCATTTCTTTCTCTGGGGTTTTAACTAGTTAGTTGGATAAATGTTAAATACAAACTATGCAAATTGGTGTTCTCGTCTCATTAAGAATTAGTTATTAAAATTCATCTTGTTTATTTGTTTTATTTTTATTTTTTACTGTGAGAATGTTGTTAGGGATTGTTGTGGTTTTTGTGATTTTTGCTTCTGCTTCTCCTTACCTTTACCATTGTTGGTGTATTACTTTCAGCTGTTATTTAGTAGCACTTTAGGTTTTGGTAAGTTAGTTAATTAAATCAAGCGAGTTGCTGTTGTTGTTGTTGTCCTACTACTGGCAAATACAATTTTTAGAGCTTGTTCATTTGTTTTTGTTTTTTCTTAACTTTTTTGTGGATTTAATATTGTTAATGTTTTTTATTATTTTTCATTTTGATGTTTATCGCCTGTGAGTGTAACGATCTTGGCTCATTAACATCTATTTTGGAAAATTTTTAAAAGAAACCCCCACGTTGGGTGCCAATTTTCAAAAAATACTATAAATATACCAGAAATTTGTGATTTATTTTCTAAAAATTTGTAATTATCTTTAGAAAACAAATTCAAAGACTTCTAGCTTTTCAATTTAAAATGTTAATGTGCCAGATTATAATGGGTATGTCTGTTTTATTTATTGAGGTGTGGGTTTATGTGTGTGTATGTGTAAGTGGATGTGTTTCTTTTTTCCTGCTTAGGCCAATAATTTTTGTTGGAAAAACGCCTAGCTGCTTAAAAGATTTCTTGTAATATTTGTCTGTTTTAGCTTAAATATGATTGTTGTTGGTTGCTGACTCGTTAACAGAATAATGCGGGTAAGTAAATTAGGTTTATCTTCTTGTTTGTTGTTGTGGTATTGTTGATTTGGTTTTTGTGGTTTTTTGTTTGTTTGTATGTGGTACTTTTCATTATATAGCAGAAAATTATGCTTGTTGTTCTCCTTGTTGTTGTAGTTGTTGTTGTTGTTAACTACTGGGGACTTGGCTGCCCCAGCAAATTGCAACGTGCAACATCATCGTACTTCATGCTAATACTCGCGTGCATCTTGGAGGGGGGGGCGAGGCCTGGCTCAGACATCCGCCGTGCGCGACGTGATGCTCGGCGATCGCGAGTGGATGACCACCTTGTGGCCGTTCTTAGTCACGAACCCGTCGCTCTCCACGAGCACGGCCGTTTGTCGTCCGGCACTGCCCGCACCGGGGCTACCAGCTCCACCGCTCCCCGGACTTCCCGCCGCAGCCGCCGTCGTTCCCGCTTCACCTGGACTATTTACATGGTTCTCCTCGGCGGCGTCTGCATCTCCTCCTCCTCCTCCATCGGGGGTCTCCTTTGTTGGATCCGCTGGATCATCTGTGGCTGGTTCGGCATCACCAGCACCAGAACCAGTACCATCTCCACCATCACCATGGTCCGGTTCGGTATCGTCGCCGCCACCACCGCCACCGGAACCGCCCTCGCCGCGCGCTTTGTGCTTTCGCCAAGCGTGCTGGATGAGACGGGCACAGTACTCCTCCCGTTGGCGCCAGAGGGTCGAGGATACGGGCTCGTAGCCCTCCGTATCCGGCCGTGCCGCTATCTCACCAATCTCGCCCGTCTCCTCGATCGGATTACCCTTGCGCGCAAAGAAGTCTTTGGTTAGGGCATCCAGGATATCCACACAGTACATGAGATCGCCGCGACATATGGGTATATCCATCGATATGATCTTATACTTATTCGGCTTATGGATCTGCAACGGTGGCTCCAGCACGTCCAAAAATTCGGACAACTGATCGTAGCGTATGTATTGAGTGCCCTCTGGATCGAATTGCTGCCAGATCTCGTAATACATATCGTAGTCGTCGTCGGTCAGACCCTCCTGTACGTCCTCGGTGGCCTGACTATAGTTCTCGAGAATGACAGCAATGTACATATTAATAACTATCAAAAAGCTTATAACTAGGTATGAGAGGAGAAACGTTATTCCAACGGTCGCTGAACCACAATTGCCCGGATAGCCTTTGTCGTTGTCGGGTGGATCGCATGCTTCCTCATTGATAATGGCGTCCAGTACACCATCCCAACCGGCTGACGTCGACATCTGCCAGTTATTGGTATTAATTTTGGATTTTGAATATATGGGAATATGGGGATAGGGATATCCATCATTTATGGGAATTGTAGGTTAAGTCGAATTGGGGATGGGATCAAATCGATAAGTTATCGTTTGGCATTGGCATGTGTCCGATCGGTTGGGTATGGTTTAGATGCATCGATAGGTATAGGTACAGATCGATATTTATCGATGCATGTCGTAAGTCGTTAGTACGGAATATGGGTTATTTGTTTCGTATTATGGTTTGTCCGTAGATAGTACAAGTGTGTGTGTGTTTGAGTGTGTGTGTGTGTGTGTGTGGGCGGTTGGGAGAGAGAGAGAGAAGTTTAAGACAGAAGATACAATAACAAAGAGAGTCATCATTAGTCAAATTTATCGGCACCGGATCGCTGGTTAAAGCAAACTAGTATTTATGGCATACGGTAGGTGGTTAGTTAGTACAGTTACGGCTATAGTTAGTAGTTATACATTGAGTGTGTATTAGGTAACATTTTGGCTAATTACTGGCTAACGGCTACGGCTGCTTTGATTAAATGCTTTGATTCAGGCTCCCCGCGGATAGCGGGGAGGAAGCTTAAAAGCCAGCTACTTAATGACCCTGGCCCCGGTCGAAGGAGGGCGCTATCAAGGCCCTAAGGGTACTTTAAATGGTGGGGAGGCGCTAGTTCCTCCCAAAAACTAAGGGAATCAAAGCGGTAAGCGTGGCAAGCGTTTCGTAATTCTCTCTCAATGAGAAAGTCACTTAAGTCAAGATTTCAATAGTATTAGGATAGTTAAGCGAATGCGACAGTAAAGTTAGAAAATAGAAGTTATTTATAAACAGTTAGAGAGTAAGTAAGATGGATAGATTATAGAGAGAGAGAGAGAGAGAGATAGGTGGAGGTTGAAAGTATAGAGATAGTGGGAAGTGAGAGCTGGGGGTTAGTGTTCCCGGGATCATAAGATCGAATCTACATATTTTCGGGTTGCCTTTCATTATTTTTTTTTTTGCTTTAAGGGTTGGGGTTCGTTGTTTTTTCTTTTAATTTTTTTGCGGGAACAGGGGGTGTCTTGAGGAAACTCAACATTTGATTTGGTGTTTGTTGAAAGAGCTGAATTAGATTTGTTTTTTGTACAATTTACTAAAATTATGCATATACAGATAAGCAGATACATTGGGTTCGAATCGATTTCAAAAACAAAAAACAAGCGCTTAGGAAAAAATAAACATCAAAGCTGATTTATACGACTGGCAATAGCTTTTATTTTATTTTTTTTTTAGCATTTGGCTAATGCCATTTTGGGCAAAATAAACGAAAAATAAATCTTTTATTCACAAAACATAAAAGTTAAGGATAACCAATAGGCAAAGAGTTAGACAGAGAGAGGTACAGAGAGAGAAAGTAATCGATTAAAAATAAATCGTAGTTTAATCAAAAAATCGCACTAATTTAGCTTTTACCAACAACTACCGCAGCTTCAATCAACATTGTGATGTTGCCACGGAAAACTGAATAGTGGAATTAAGGAAAAAAATACCGTAAAACAAATACCGTAATCGATCGGCGGCATAACTCCAGCGATAGAGAGCCGTCGATAGATGATCGATAGATTTTTATTGATTTTTGAGGTTAACTAGATTTCAGTGCGATTGTGGCAACATCACCCAACGACAACAACAATAGACAACATAAACCGTCAACGGAATTGTGGCTGGGCCTCTTACCTGAAAGAGCAGGATCATGCTCTGGCCGAAGGTCTTGAAGTTGTAGACATCGTTGATGCCGCTCTTCTCCTTCACGTGCATGAAAAAGGACATGCCGAAGATGGCGAAGATGAACATGACCAGGAACAGCAGCAGGCAGATGTTGAACAGGGCGGGCAGGGACATGGCCAGCGCGAATAGCAGTGTCCTGATGCCCTTGGCTCCTTTCACCAACCGAAGTACACGGCCCACTTTGGCCACTCGAACCACACGGAGCAGTGTTGGCGACACGAAGTATTTCTCGATTATATCGCTAAGTACAAGACCTGCGATCGCAGCAGCATTTATTTAGGACAAAAAATCGATTGAGTTTCGCAGTTGAGATCACAAAATCTGAGAGGATTAATGGGGGATTGGGATGTTTTTTTGGGGGGGCGGACGGGACAAGAACTCTCAACATAGCTGAAATATGGAAAGTATTAAGGTTGTTCGCTCCTCCATCTTCTCCAACAAAAAAAAAAAATAACGACGTCGGTCGACACTCATATACATTTACAAACGGACACTCACACAAACTCAAATCAAAATTACAAACACACTGATAAACTCAAAGCAATGGTAGTAGGTACAGTTTAAACAAAACATTTTACAATAGATATGATACAGTTGACACAGTAGAACTGAAAACAGGCGATGAATACGGAAACGGAAATAAAAAATCGTCAAAGTTAATAATATACAATCATAGATTACACACATTTACAGTTACAACATACATATACAGTCAAAGTACAGTTACGGGTTAGCAGTACAAGTACAGTTAACGCAAAAGGTTTTAAACAAGTTTACAGCTGGCTTAAATAGCTGCGAAAAGAAACTAAAAATGATTATAAGAGGATAAGAGTGATAAATATGAAAGTAAATAAGGCAGAAATGTCATGTAACCTTAAATATTTTACATTTAAAACGGTAAACACTGAACAGTTAACAGAGTAAGAGTAAGCAGCATCGCTCGGTAGTCGTATATCCTTTGGGTCTTATTTTTGGCAGCAGCTGGCGCAGGAGCAGGCGATTGGCTCTGGCGTTCATTTTTATCATTTTTTAGTATTAAACATTTTTTTTTCATTTTCATCTTTTTGTTTTTTGAAGCAGCAACAGCGAAAGTAGCATTAAACCAAAAAATCGATTCAAATTCGATAACAAAAACCGAAGATATTGAAATTTTTTGTGTAGTTTCTTATTTTTTTTTCTTGTAGTTGGGGGGGGGTTACGTATTCTTTTAGCGATAATCCGCAGCATATTTTTAAAGTGCCAAATACTATAACACTGCAAAGTTCGTTCGCTGTCCTGAGAATCAAACTGTTCATTGGTTCGAAAATATTTTCATAAATTATATCCTATATAGTATATATTTTTTATGGCTCTAGCAATGGCATGAGCGGAGGGAACTGGGTGGAACGATGGCGAACGAACTAGTTGCAGGACTTTTAAGGGGAAATTATTAAAGCTATTAGTAGTTAAAAAAATATTTAAAAAGTGAAAGCGTCTTAACAAAACAACATAGAGAGAGAGAGAGAAAGTAAGAGTGGTTTAAAAGGGGTATTATAAACATATGTTATATATGGGGTTGGGGTTAAAGTCCCGCTCTAGGGAATGGTCTGGGAACCATTGGGGGGGTCTCTAGATTATACACGTTTATATGCTTTTTACTACGTTCATAGTAAAGTACATAATCTCCATCGTAGATTGGACCAAAACCATTAAGAAGATTCAGGCTGTCTGCCATGGTATTACCAATTCTATTCGATTTCAAAATTTTGAAATTAATTATTTGAAAGGCCAAATTTTCGGGCGGAACCCTCCGGCTGGGAGACTACACACTAAAGGATATAAATCTGGTAGCGGATCAGAATATATATATATTCGTGTTTTTGGCCTTCGGGTCCTTTTCGGTCCGATCCAGTTCAACGGTCTTGCAGGATGCTGTGCGCTAAGACAGTCCGCATGGCCGTTGTCCTGGCTGGGGCCCCGCCCTTGAATTTCAGGAAGTATCTCTTTGGGATCTCTGTGGGAACCCAGGAATTTTGGTTACCAGGCAGTAGCCGGACAGAGTTATGCAACAGACAATCGCACAGAGAGGCTTGTGGAATGCCCATTGACACCTAACTCTGATTGAATCTTGTGTGATTGATTTTTGAAATCTTCGTATTTCGTTTCACTTTCATTTTCATATTTCATTTTCATTTAAATCGTAATTCTTATGCTTTTTTTTTTTGGTTTTTTTTTCTGTGCAAGCCATTTAAATGTTTAAAGTGTAAAAGTGTGTGAATGTAAAGTGTGAGTTTTTAGCATTTATTTTTATAAATTTGTTCATTGTTATTCTTTTTTTGTTATTTTGTTATTTGCATAAATTTTTGCATTTACAAAAGCTTTGCCTTATTTTTTGTTTTATATTTTATATATTTTTTTTGTATTTTTTTTTGTGTTTTTGAAGCGTGTATTAATATATTCGTCTATAAGGATATCACTCTGCGTCTGCCGCAACATCGAAGGCAAATAAGTAAGCAAACTTTAAGGCGCTCAAAATATTGAAAGCTAGATATTGTATTTTTTTTTTTCGGGGGGTTCTTGAAAAAGTGCTTTTGGAGAACAAGTATTAGCACGTGTTGGGTCTCTGGCGAGTATTAAACATATCACATAAAAGGAAGCATTAAGCAACATTTAAGTTTTGCAGCTCTTAAATAGTAAAGTAAACTTTTACTTGAAGCTTCTCGCACACAAAACTATAGAAGTTTGATTTAAAATTCAAAACGAAAATAACTTGTACATTTTTAAGGAAAGAAAACACAATACGGTTCGGTTTGTTTAGGTTCCGTTTTTTCACTGGCTTGGAGGTGGTTTTCTGGTTTTGGTTTTCGATTTGGAGTTTGGAGTTTTTGGTTTTGGATTTGGAAATTGGGAAGTTGGGAGTTGGGGGGATTGTTCGTCGACTTTTCGCTAGACAAAATATTTTTTTGGGCGCAATTCGAATTGGAGCAACACTTTTGATAGCAACAACACTAAATGGTAGCATTCTTTTTAGGGCTTAAAAAGTTAAAAAGAAAGCTCTTTGTTGCATCGGTCAATGTAGTAAAGCATATTTTAAGCCATCTTTTGTATAGTTTTTAGTTTTCTGGTTTACTGGTGCTCCTAAGTATCTAGTTACAATTCCCACGTATTTTTTTTTTTTGGTTTTCAGCTCATCCATTTGTTCTGTTTTTTCTTCATTTTGTGCTTACGTATGCGCAATTAGCAAGCTCTTAATATTTGTTGTATTTAACTTTAAGATATGACTTTAAATTAAACGAAAAACGGCCGAAAAAAAACGTAATTTTGAGCCAAAAAGTTGATTCATAAAGCTTAAATAAGAACATATATATAGTTTGGACAAACTTCAATTGAAGACTGCCAATGTTAGTAGGTTTTTCATAAAATTAAAAATATCAAGTTTATGGTCAATTACGAATATTTAGAATTTAACGCCAGCAACAAACGACAACAATTACTTGGGAAAATACATTAAAATTAACACCAATAGTATTACAACGATTTACGTTTACTTTTATAACTGAGGACAGAAACATAAAAATTCAACATCAATTTACTTATAATTTACATACAAGATTTTAACAACAACAACAATAATCGACTGCGCGTTAATACAGTTTGCTGGTATAACAGTATAACAGTTTTAAAACAGTATAATTAGTATTATTATAAGTAATAATATCATAAATAGGAAACTTTTCCACATAGCTTGATCATGTGTATAACAGTTTATAACACACGAATTAAAGCAAACTGTACTAATGGCAAAAAATTGTGAAAAGCGAAACTCAAAAACATAACTTGGAATACGTTAAGCACAACAACAGTGAGCAGCTCATACTGTGATATGGAAAAGTGATCTGTATAACAGTATATAACACTGAAGAGATCACTTTATATCCGTTTGAGCGCTCGCTATACAACAATTTTTATACACAACAAATTGGTTTTATTTTAGGGGGGACGGGGGGAAAGGGGGTTCATAATACATACATATGTATAACAGTTATTTATTTGCATTTTTTGCTGGGGAATTTTCGGGGGGGATTTCAATACGAAACAACATCGAACAATGTTATCATTACTTATTACGTTTTTATGACAGCAAATTAGCAATAATAATTAGAAAGGATTCTTAACAATACAGAGAGCAAGAGAGAGAGAGAGAGGAGCGTACTGTGACAAAGACAGACATACTTGTATTTTACATCAGAGACAGATAGAGAGAGATGGGAGCAGTGTGAAAGGGAGAGGCATACACACTGGTATACAACTCGAACAAAATTACAATTTAATTATTTTTTTGTTTTTTTTTTTTGGAGCTTGGGTGGGTCTTTGGTATTTTGGAAATTGTTTTTTTTTTGCGGTTTACTTACCTAAGATGGATAAAATGACAACTACTACATCAAATAAATTCCATGGCTCAATAAAATAGTGATATCGTAAAGCGAATATTTTTAATAGACATTCGGAACTGAAAATAACTACGAATATCGCATTGAGATAGTCAAGGACCGCGTTGTACGTGTCCGACGCATCGTAACGATCGAGTGTCATGGTGAACATGTTCAGACCAATGAATAACATAATAATTATATCAAATTTCTTATCGGTTACTATTTCAAAGACTATTGCTTGTGGTCGCCACTGTAATGGTACACAAACATAGAACACACAAATCAAAATAAGAATTAAATCATAAAGATTTAAAATAAAAGATCACAAAATATTTGATAATAGTCAGGATTCAATCGTTGGACACCGGCAATAACACATTGGAGAGAAGAGAGAAAAGGAATAGAAGAGTTTCGTATAAGTACAATTATGATTAAGTTTTTCTTTTTTTTTTTTTTGTTTTATATATTTTTTTTTATAATAGTATAATAGTTTTCTTAGCTCTGTTGATCGCTTTGATTTTTTATTGATTTACTTATTTGGTTTATTGGTTTATTTTCACGTTAATACATAGTTCGTAGGTTCGATCTGTGCCAATTGCAAACTTTTTTCCATGACGATATAACCATTCTCTGTGGAGCACCTGCAGTATAACAGTATAACAGTTGGATAAAATTCTTTAACAGTGACACGTTGTGTGCGCTAATATAACATTCATTCATTGCATCAATAATGTTGTAAGTACAGTCACTTCACGAGGCGGCATAACAACAGACAAGGACAGATATAGTTTAATATTTATATATTTAAATGTAGAGTTAGAGAGAAAGAGAGAGAAATAGGTAGAGAAACGTGCAGTCGGTCAATGTATCATCGGTTTGTCTCTTTCCATTGTCCGCAGCATGCCTTGCCTGTCACTTTCTATTCATATATCCTGATTGTATCATTGCATTTTCTTTAAAATGTAGTTTGGCTTTATTCGTTCAGTGACTAACTCTAAACATGCCCAGAGATTAAATAGAGAGACGTGCCAAGATGTATGCTATTTACACATCCAGATTAGAAGTAGAGGTTATAAAGAAACATGCAGTATTTTGGTTGCCATATCTAAGTTGGAAGTTGCGAGTGTTTAGGTATTTTATTTTATTTTTTTTGGTATATACATATATAGGAGAGATTGTAGTTTTGCATTTGCATTTTGGCATTTTTGGATTTTTTTTTTTTTTTGAAATTTTAAATTTGATCGATCGTCCAGCTGATAAATGGCAGACATAAAAATGTTTAAGTACAGACGAACCAAACGGACACAATACTTAAATACAGCCAGTGGAAATTAAGTATTAGAGTGGAGAGAGTAAGTAAAACGGTATGTTGATGTTGCGAAACATCGTTGTTGCACTCGCACTCAGGAGTCGCTCAATGGCACCAGTGGCACTCTATTAAATCGTTATTTAATATATATATTGGAATATATATCTATCTAGCCTGTGCCAGCACCACCGAAGCCATTCCAGAGACTCGACTTGGTGCGTGGCTTCATCTCCTCGTTTCTTTATTTTTTTTCTTTTCTTTTCGCATTGTTTCTTTTGTTGTTTCTTGTTTCAAAGATCCATCAATCAACTTGACAAAATATTGCTAGAGAACGGGGCCTTTCAGATACATACATACGTTTGGTATGTATATATATACTCAACGGATTTGCAAGGGTATTTGGTCACGTCAGGTCAGTATAACAGTTTTTCAAATTGAATTTTTCAAATCCAATTTATGTTTTGAACTAGAACTGGGATTGGAATGAAATTTAGTTGGTTTTTAAATGTAGTATAACAGTTTGTATAACAGTACATCAGTCTTCGTTTCGGTCGTTATCACTGTTCGGTGTTCATTCAATACGATTTAACATAGAAAAAAGTTTATTATATATACAAAATGTTATATATACAATACAAATACGATTGGCACAGATTAAGCGATCAAAATCTTGAATTTCTTTTACTTTTTTATATATATTTTATAATTAATATTCCTTCATAATATTAGTTGTTTTCTGTAGAGTCTTTATATAATATAGTATTTTATGGGGCATATTTAAAGAAATTAATTTTTATTGTCATTTTTGACAAACAAAAGTATTCTAGAAGAATATTTTAGGCCCAGTATTATAAGTATTATTATCATTTATTTATTTAAATTTGTTTTCATTTATTATTTTATGGGTGTTTATTTTAGATTATCCATTTTTTCAAACTTTAAGTCGATGTTTTTATAATTTTTATTATTTATACATTTATTGTATAGATTTCTTTGTAGTTTGTTGTTGTCTTACCCTTGGTCTTGGAATGGCTTTTAATGGTTTTTTAGAGCCCATCTTTTTCATAGCATTATAGTACTTTTTCTGATCTTCTGTCATGAACATTTCTAATGATCCACCTGCTTTTTTCTTTTGCTCATTAAAATTATCAATGATAACACCAATGAACAGATTGAGTGTGAAAAATGATCCAAATATGATGAAGAATACGAAATATAAATACATGTAGATGTTCGTTTCACGAATTGGCTGCTTGTCCACCTGTTATCGATAATTTATTGCGATTGGCCAGATGATTTTCGAGATAGATAGCAGCAGGAATCGGTTCGATGTTGAATTTTGTTTGGTATGGCGCATCATTGGTTTTTTGTTTTCGGTACAGTTTTTCGATATATTTTATATATATAATTTTTTTTGTTCGGGTGAATGGATCATTTTTAGTGTTGCTCGTGTGTTGTAGTGGTTGTGGAGTAAGAGTGTGACCAGAGTTTTGTTTGAGTGGTGTAACCATATTCGTTGTTGTAAGTGTTGAGTGTTGTTTTCGAGTAGTTGTTGTAGTTGTAGTTGATTTTGTTGTAGTTGATCATACATAAAAAAGAGAAAAAAGTTATAGATAAAAATTGTTTGATTAATAAAAAGTTATAGGTTGGACTTAGTTTGAGAATATTCGACATAGTTAACTAGACATTTACAGTATATATGAAATGGGATTTACTAACTATATTCATTTGCGTCATAGCTTTGATTCAGCATATTTTCATTTAATTTGTTTTTTTTTTTTATATTCTGCTCTATACATTTACTAAGTCTATGGTTTTCAATATTCGTTGGCTATATTGTGGTTGGCAAAGCGCATTGGCATAGCAAAATGGGGTGGGTGATCGATAATTGAAAGTGTGGTACATTACCTCTCGTGAATCGATTGCATCGTTCATGATTTGTATCCAGCCTTTGAAGGTGGCCACTTGGAAAAGGCACAGATACGCGTTACCTACATGATCGAAATTCATTGCTGAATTCACCCACGTGTAGTTTTCGCTCTCGCAGGCATTGCGATTTGGTATAATCTCGTGGCTGAGCTTCGTGCCATTCATGTCCTCGCACTGTCCGTTTATCGATGATTGCCGATCGTTGATTGTCGTTGTTTATCGTCGAGTGGTCATCGAGTTTGGATGAGTTTGGTTGTGTTTTGTATCGAGTTAATTTCGAAAAAATGGATTTAAGTTATGAGGGATTTTATATCACGTATATATATATATATATATTTGAGAAAAAATAAAAAATAAATATAGATCTAGAAACGGGCGGGGCATTATATAAAGGATTACTAACTCTAGAGAGTTGCTGACTATTTTTTTTTTTTAGTTTTTGTGTGTTTGTAAGTGTTTGTGCTAGTTTTTGAGCAGCTAATTAGCTTTGGCCTCGTTACTATTATATTTCAAAAAGCTTTGATTGAATTCAATATAGTTTTCGTCTTCTGTTTCCAGTGCAAACGGCAAAAGTATAAACTAATTCTAGTACTAAGTAGTGTACTTAAAAATCGTATTAGTGCTTTCGCATGGTCGCATACTCGTATAGGTTATATAACAGTCGATAAGCATGCTGTTTTGCCCAAGCTGATTCTGATTTATAATTAATTGCTTTTAGTTCTGATACTGATACTGATACTGAGATACTGGCTGAGTTCTGGTTTGAATTTAATTACAGTCTGCGAAACCAAAGGGTTTCGAATCGTGTTCTTCTTTGAAACTCAACTATTTACGAAAAATAGATGCAAAGATACGCATTGGATTTGAAATTGAATGTACTGATCGATTCAAATTATTCGGATAAATGCTAATTATAGAATGCTGCTTGGAATTGTTATTATTTCTCACCACTTTGAAGGCAAAACGAGTTCAAAACGATATAGGGTTTGTATTCATTTTACCTACAAGCTTGGTGGCCTGTTTTATTATGTTTCGGTTTTTGGTTTCAGTTTTTTTTTGGGTTTAGTTTCAGTTTTTCTTTTTTGGTTTTCTGTTTTTTTGTTTGGTTTTTTTTTTTTGGTTGAGGTTTAATTTGAAACATTTGGCACGTACCTTAAAATATTTTCCAGCAAAAAGCTGTACACCCATTATGGCAAAAATTAGCCAAAATATTAGACACACCAATAGCACATTGAAGATGGACGGTATAGCTTGTACCAGCGCATTAACGACGACCTGAATTTTATTGGTTTTGGTTTTGGTATTTGTTTTTGGTATTTGTTGTGGTTTCGGATTTGGTGGATCGATTAATCAATCGATCGATCGATAACAGATTGGGTCGTCGTTGGCAACGTCGATGATGAGTTGAGTTATTTTGGGAGTTAGTTGATAGTTCGATGAATTGGTTGGTTGGTTATTTTATATATTTTTTTTTTGTTTTTTGTAGTGTATGGGTGATGCGAGGCAAGGCGAGGCGAGGGCGGGGTAGAGGGGATAGAATATAATACAATAAATGCAGAGAGATATTTAGTCAGTTAGGAATATATTTATATATTTATAGATTATGGTTAATAGTTAGTCAAGTTGATACCAGACTTATACATAAATGTGGATGTACAGATGGATGTGTACGTGAATGGTTTATATTTCGTGTGAAAATGCTAGATGGTAAGCCTAAATCAAAATAATAGCAATACTTAGTCAGTGCCATTCATTCTTGATATACTAGTGTTGCTAGGTCAACATTTACAATTATTGAATGCCATTATTTTGTTTTTTTTTTTTTACTTGCAGAATGATGAAATGTGAAATGAGGTTAGTTTTGAGTTATTATGTATTTGCCAACACTGTACTTGCAGGCAGCGTGCGTCGCTCAACACTGAGCCAAGCGTAAGCAGCAAAGTGCACTTTACAACACTACATGGATAACGATAACATAAAATAGCAAGCAATCATCAAGAGCAAATCGAATTAATTCAAGTCGGGCTAAAATTTAACTTAAACTACAGACTAAGTATGACTCCGATCTAAATGAGTATGCTTTAAATACGATTTAAGATAAAATTGGTAAAGTTGGTGTAGGTACAGATAAATCGATGATTATCGATGTTCTAGGACTAATTTTGATCGATTTCTACAGTGCTGGGGCAGGCATTAAGATTCGAGTCGGTTCGATTAAAGCTAAAGCGAATTTTCTTAGTTTTGGTTTAAGTTCAGATTAGCCAATTGTTCTAAGAGGTGGATGTAAAGACAGAGAGAGAGAGATAGATATAATAGAAAGAGAGAGAGATAGCAAGAGCGAGCGAGAGCGAGCAAAGACGCAACTTGTGTGTTAGAGAGAGAGAGAAGGCAAGGCAAAACGTTGTCTAAATATGATTAACGATATAAGGATTAACGATTAACGATAGATCTAAATTTAAGTCTAGTACTTGGAGTGTGGTTTTTAGTGTTCGGCAGATCGATGAGAGAGAAATTTTTTGATTGATTGATTAAAAGTAATTAATATTTGGGTGGCATATCATCTAATCGAAATACAAGATACTGATACGGATACGGATACGGATGCAACAAATCAAATCAACTGCTGATCCAAAAGTTGAAACTGTTTAAAATCTACATTTTTGAACTTGACTAAATACACAAAATATTGGATTGTTTCTGGATTTGAATGAGTTGTGTTTTGAGAAATAGGATTTAAAAAAAAAAAACACAGAGTATTTATTCATTGTAACATAATTGTGATGTTTTAGCTGATATACTGATATTGATATTGATATTGATACTGATACTGATACTGATTGATGAATTTGTATTGTTTTGTTTGATTGTTGTATTTGAATATTGATTCTGATACTTGATACTGATACTGATATTGATTTTGAGTTGGATTTTGATTTTTGATTTTTGGATTTTAAGGAGTATGTATGGAAAGTACGTACCCTCATGCCCTGCATACGGGACATGGCACGTAGTGGTCTCAGTGCTCTTAACGTTCGCATAGTCTTGAAGGCTTGAATACCACCAGCTCCAACAAGTGAAGCAACGAAGTTGATAAGCGATACCTAGTTTCGATATAGTTCGAATAGTGCCAAGTTTAACATATATAGGATAGACATAATTTAATTTTTTATTTTTTAAATAAAGCAAAAGTTTTTCTTTTTTTTTTTTGTGGTCTGTTGTCTGTCTGTCTAACTGAAAGATGATGTTTAAATAGCCTTAAAGATGCTCTCTTGCCACAAAAAAAAAAACACGGGGTACGAGTTTCGGGGGGGTCAGAGTTTGGAGTTCGGAGAACTTACTTGCATATATGTAAAAGGTAATACTGCGCTGAACTGACTTAGGCGAGAACAAGGGGGTTTTCTTATACGATAGCCTAGTGTACGATAGTTGATACATTTCGTATATACGTATGTAGTTTTGTACGATATATATATAGTAAGTAGTTTTCGATATATATTGAGTATGTCTTCTTGCAAATACATAGATGGTTAAACACTTAAAGACGTAGGATACATACACACAAAACGGGTTAAACACATATGCATAAATTACTCAAATACTGATGGATTTTATATATTTTTGGTTTTGGTTTTGGATTTTTGGTTCAACGTGTGTGTATTTTGGAAGTAGTTTCGGTTCAATCCAAGGGGGCTGCTGGGTGTTTATGGAGAACACGACACAGTTATGGAGAAAGACTGATACAAAGACTGACTTCTGAAGTTCAAAAGGCTAGTACAAGCTCTGTCTAAGAGGAATTCACAAAAATATAAGTCCTAATAATCGCACCACCAGCCGCACTGCCCTCCACAATGGACAAACTGGGCATGCATACGCCTTTTCGGATTAGTTACGATTATTGATGATATCACTAATATTTACATTACATTTCGAGAAAGGAATCGATAGGTGGAGAGGAGTAGTAGTCTGGAGAGTCTGGCCTATGCAGGAACCTTGATTTGTCCATTGTGCAGTCGTGCGACCTCATCACTAGGTTCTCATGGAAAATGGCTTTCGGCTTTTTCGGGTTTTTCGTATTTGATCTGTCTCTATGTTGACACATTTTTGCTCAAACTTTGCTGCCGGACTCGATTGGTTATTGTGGAGTTTAAAGAGTACGTATCTTTTGGGTTTATATTGATATGTGAGTCTGAAAGTTGAAAGTATAGCCCAGACGAAGCGACATCAGTTGGTGTGAGACGCGACGCGAATGGGAGCGTCGATTTGCGGCTTGCTTTTAAGTAAAACACTGCCACCACTGCGTATGAGCGATTTTTGTTTCATACTCGATACATCGAGCTGTCGACTGACTTCTGGTATTGATTTCTGGTTTCTGATTGTACTGATTTTTGTGATTGAATATACACAAGTATATATACATATACGAGTAAACGATATATCGATATATATTCTATACACTAAACGACTCATCGTCGTGAAGTTGAATTTGCTTTTTAAATAACATTTTTGTGCAGTTTGTGGTGGCCCCATAATATTCGCTTGTTTTACTTATAAGTTCGGTTATATATTTTGATTATTATTTGTTTATTGTACACCTGTACAGATATAAATAGATAGATATTTTGTTTCAGTGCCGCTAAGATTCGTGGGTGTGAGGAGGGCTTTAAGGGGGGGGGGGCCGTTTCCGGTTCCGGTTCATATTCGTAGTGTTCTGGAGATGTTCTGGAAATGGGGGCGGGGGCTGTTCGCTAAGGTTGTTACGGGGAGCTACAGAATCTATGGCTAGTTATTGAACCAAACTACTTATACACAGGTTTTAAGGTTTGTATTACACTTTGTATAACTTTGATTTTATAACAGTTCTTACAACAGTTCTGTGTGACATGTGATCTTAGCTCTATGTTATACTCTAAAGCAGATACGTATGAGGTATAATGTACAATACAACTTTATAATTAGAACTATCCTATTTGTCGATCGATGATCCTAGTTGGTATAACACTAGTATAACAGATAAGCTGAAGCTCGCGACGGCAATGCCTACGAAGCGTTCGTTATACATGGTTTTGGATTATTATTATGTAATTTTAATTAACTTTTTGTTACAACTAGGATACAACAGGATAGATAAAGGGACAATAATTATATATGTATAAGGTATAAGGTATATAGGATAATACATCAACATTTACAGGCAGCGGAGAATGTACAGTACTGGCCGGGTATAACAGTTAATTGCAAGGCGCGCTGACCTGGCCTGGGCGCTTCGATTCGATAATTTGTAGCGTATAACACACACGCACACATACACGCACACGCCCATACAATATGTATATTGCGGTATAACAGAAAATCGAGTTACAATGTAAAATGCAAATGATTCTGAAACAGTCATACATACACACAGAAACGCAGATACAGAGAGTTTGGTTGGAGAGGTGGTGTGGATAGGTTTTGGGGGTATAACAGTTAAGCGCTCTGCCACATACTTGCACAACTTTTCTCTTATAACAGTTAGTATAACACTTAAATGTATGGAAGATAGACCACTTGAATGGCTGATTAGGCTAAGCTTCTGAAGTGGGATTTGAAAGTTTGTATAACAGTTAGTATAACAGTATAACAGTTGTTTTTTTTGTGATCATTTCTGTATTTTTAAGATTTTGAAGCCTTAAAAGGAGAAAGTTAATTTTTTATGTGAAGCCACAACATAGAACGGATATCGAATTGGATTTCACACACACACATACACATACAAATACACTTATTGTATCTCACTCACACACACAACAGAGAAGGCAAGGTTAAACACACACAACGAGATAGAGAAACAGTTAGATTAACAGTTAGTTGAGCAGTTAGAGAGAGAGACACAGAGAGATAGAGATAGAAAGATGGAAGACAGAGTGTTGGGCGCTACTTACTTTCATGCCCTCCCAGCGCGAAACGGCCCGCAACGGTCGCAGGGCTCTCAAGGTTCGCATCGAACGGAAGGCGGGCACATCGTCCGCCCCGGACCAGACCGCGGCCAAATTAATTAGCGACAGCTAGATGAGGTTTGGTTTTAAAGGTTTAGCTCGATAATACATACATACATACTTAAACTTAAAGGCACACCACGATAATGGTAACTCGAGTAAGCAGGATTTAAGCTATACATGTTAAGTATTGTATGTGACTATATCTAGATATGTTACTTTAATCTAATCATGAATAACTAAGATATACCTATGGCATTATTGTTCATTACTGGATCTTTATCCATACAATATTATGTACACTTTACAAACTCTGTGGACTTTTTTCTTTTGGTTGGGGTGGTAAGAGGGACTTGGGAACCGAAAAGTCGCAAAAATACGTTCGAACCGTCCAGAGTCTGTGTCTCAATAGATGTCTAAAGTACGTCTATGTCTCGTTGTAATAAAAAACTTATATTTTATATTCTTTAATAATAGATAGTCCGAAAGCAGTATCGGGTGGGGAGGTTGTTATACTTGGGAAACCGTTGGACTTACCATGACAATGACGAAATCGAGCCAACACCACGCATTCGTGAAGTACACTTTGAAGCCGAGCGCCAACCACTTGATTAACATTTCCAAGAAGAATATAACCGTAAATATTCTGTCCATATAGTATAAAATATCCTGCAGTATGGGTCTTTGTGGCAGATGTACATCTTCTAATGCCTGTTATCGGGGTATTCCAAGTTAGCATAGAAGAAACACACAGGGGGACATTTACATTGGCGTTATAGATTTGGTTTTTGGTTTGTTATGTTTTTTTTTTTGGTTTTGGAGTTAGAAGATTATGGGTTACGAGAGTACGAGTATAACAATTATCTAGAAGCAGTATAAGAAGCTATATAATATTAATGAGTATTTAAATGGTTTAAAATTCAAAGCATTGCTGTTTACTTATTCTGTTTGAAACCTTTCGGCTTTTTTTGGTTTTTGTTTTTTTTTTCGGTTTCGGTTTCTGATCTTCATCTTGGGCGGACAAATCAAAGTCAAACGCAATTAAAGAAAAATTTTCAAAGAAATTGAAGACAAAATTCTTGAAATGATACGCACAAAGCGTCTACAATTAACTCTAAACTCTAATATAGTATATATAACACTTCTATTTTGAAATATTTATACGCCTAAGGCTAACAATTAACGATCTACATGGTAACAAGAGATACATTTAGAATGCAATCTCTACGCGAAGACACAAGCTGTTTGACTAGAATGTGCCTGGGCATAGAATGCAAACTATTCAACAAAAAAATATTATTATCTTTCTGGTTAATTATTTAGAAAAAAAATTTTTTTGTTAAGGGTCTAAGGCCGATGAAAGGTCTTTTGATCTTTAAAAAGACTTGACATCGGCTTTATATAGAAAATTATAAGATTGAATATCTAAGCTAAGCTAAGCTAAACTGTAGAATCGGAGGAATGAAACTTAAAATCGAGGATATTACACATATAATGAAGCAATCAACTTTGGTAAAGTTTTTAGGCATGGCTTGGATTAACTACATTTTCAATTGTTTTGCTCGTTGAAATCGTTTTTTTTTTTTTAATTTTTAAAAATTGGTTTGTAGTTGCTACAATTTGCATTTTTTAGCATTTGATAAAAAAAGCAAAATGACACAACAATTTTTGCAATTAATGTACAAATGGCAAAAAAAATAGTTTTAATCTTTAAATTGGATTTCTTTTTTTTTTTAATTTCCTTTGTTTTTTTGGAAAAATAAAATATTGATTTGGAATTTTTATGTAGTTGACTTACCAAAGCTAAGCTACTCATTAAAATCATAGTGATAACAGCTGTTTCAAAATATTTATTTTCAATTAATTGAAAAGTTTTCAGTCGTAAATTGCCCCATCCTTGCCAGAACGGCGAGTCTTCGTCACCGGCTAAGATCGGAAATTTCTTATAGTACGAATCGGGGCAGCAATCAGCTGGATATTCATCGAGTATATCCTCGTCGTGTGCATGAATAATGATATCACCGTCCAGCGGGCCCTCCTCGCATTCGCCCTCCTCGTCCAGTTCCTCGTCGAGACCTAAATCCTCCTTGCTGGCGTCTCGCTTCTCCTCGCCCTCCATCGTCTCGGCGCTGCCCTTGTGGCTCTCGTCCTTGAATGGTCGATTCTTATGGCTACCATATGAGTTAATGCTGGCAGTGTCGTCGTCCTGTAAGGACAAACCTCTATGGTTTAGCTCGTGTTCCAGTCTATTGTCTTGGTGGTTAATTGAGTTGCCAATCATCTGTATAGTTATAGTTATATAGTTATACATATATTTTTATCGGTATATACGGTATTTGGTATTTCGGTATTTGGTATTTAGTATATTGTAACGGTATAGATTTTTTTTTTTTTAGCGATTTCAGTTCATGTGTTTCGGTTTCAGTTTTGGTTCAGTTGATTGAGTTTTTTTTTTTATTCGGTATTTTTTCGGTATTGTTTGTTTGGTATTTTTTTTTTTCAATTGATTGGGTGTTGAAATACACACACATAACAGTACACATATAGACAGTTATATGTAAAGTAAGAAAAAAATGTGAAAATTTAATGAACGAAAAAGAGAAACGAAAAAAATAAATATAAATAAATTTTTTTGTCATTACGAAAATATTCAGTATATTTTTTGGAATTGAAATAAAGTAGTATATCGTATCGTAATTTTTTAGCGATGGGTAAATACATATATGTATTATAAGAGAAAGGTAGGGGATTCAAATCCAATAAATAAAAATACATAATAATCATATATATTTTTTGGTATTCTTTTTTTTTTTCAAAAATAAGGGTAGAGGGGATTAAAGATTTGGTGATCGAGATCGAGTGTATTTACCGTTGCGTTATTTAAATATTTGGATTTCTTGGGCTTGCTGTTCTTCATGTCGCCGTGTATCGTAAACTCCATCCCATCACCGATGGCCACCTCCAGCTGGGTCTGCTCCTTGATGCCCTTCTTGATGAGACCGTCGGCCAGGATCTCGTCGTGTCCCAGCTCCAGTTCGTTGTCACCATGCTCTGCAGATATACAACGACAAACGCCTTTGCCTTTCGTATCCCAAACATCATTCAATCATTCAAATTCAATCATTTTTGATTTTTGATTTCGCATAACGTAATGGGTGTATATATAGTTTATATATATAGATATATATAATAGTTCGATATATACATATGTAACGTAACAGAGGTATATGGCATATGGTACAATATATATTTTTTGGATGGGCGAATGACGATTGTTGATCGGTTGAGATCGATTGATCGGTTGGTTGATTGATTGGAAAATCATAAAGCGAAACGAATATTCATAATTCATAATTTATAGATAAGCAGTTGCCGTTCGCATTCAAGTTGTTGTTGTTGGTTGTTTGTCGATTTAATTTTAGGATTTTGAGATGATTTTGATTAAAGCGTTGTTCGATTCGTCGGCCAATGGAATATATATATTTTGGTTTATTTTTGATTGATTTGATTTTGATTTTGATTTTTTTTTTTCGAAATCATGACAAGCCATAATAAATGAAAAGAATGTAGATAGATATTACGGTTAATTCTCAATATTTTGGGGTTCAAATTTTTAAAAAGGACACACAAACATTAAAACAAAAAAAAAAAAACAGACAGCGTCTCCGCGGTGGTTTTGTATTTATTTTTTTATTGTGGTCTTATGGCTTATGTTTCATGAGTTGAGTGGTTCTATGTAGTTTTAGTTTCAGTGTACTTTGTATTGGAGAAAGTGGAGAAAGGAGGAACGCTCACAACACAACAGCAAACAACACAAATCGCATGATGATCGACGGAAATAAACAAGCTAATGATTGAAATTTTACTAATAATTTATATATTAACCCTGGAGAGAAAATGTTTATAACAATTTAAAACAATTAACTATTTCTTGTACAACAAAAGATCACTTCAAACCAGGGTTAATACGTATAGCTAGAAACAAAACTAAGCTGGTCACACTACTTGACATGAATGAGAGTGCATCTATAGTGTTGCCACCGTCACTCACATTCAATGCCAACTTATGATGTTTAATAAATTATTTTAATCATAAAATAAGCAGATGGAGTCTAAGGAATGATGATTTTGAGTTGCTAGGGGTTTCTTGGGGTTTACAGAACACAAAATTTCACATATATGTATATATATATTTTTTTTTTTTTTACTAGATTACAAAAAGACTGTTAATCAAACTAAATTAAAGAAGTTTTTTGATAATAACGAGAGTAAGAAAATTTCATAACACTATGAAGGATCAAATCCACTGTTTTACTTTCAATTTATATAATTTCATATTACAATGAGGAAGTCTAATACTGTTTTTCGCATATTTTTTGTGCTTGCTTCGATTCGAGGGTTTTAATTCCCATCGAACTTCTGCAATTTGCCATTTCGTTCGGTTTAGTTCTAATGAAATAAATTATGCTTTTTTATTTTTATTTGTTGATTTTTTTGTTAACTTTATTTTTTTTTTTGCGGCTTGGCCAATCGATCTCCGCTGCGAGACTATTGAAAATGCAAATGTACAAGAGAGAATGTGGGGGGATCGTCGATCGGGGTGATTAAATCAATATGTAGTATAACCTAAAACCGAAATCAAAAGAGTATGGGGAGAGTATGGGGTTTCAAAAACACAACAAGGCTAACCAACTTTTATATCTAAGTAGTTTCACAAAAAACTCAATTTCAACTCAATTTCTAACAATATCGACGACGGTCAGGTTCAAACTAGTTTACAAAATGTATTGTTGAAACATTTTTAATAATATTTCTATCTAAGAAAAAGATACAATATACTTGTTTTTTACTTTTTTTAGGGTTAATTTTTTTGGATTGTTTTTTTTTTTTAAGTTTACTTTCAGTTCATCTAAAAATACAGACTATCTAAGTAAATTCTAAAGATTATGACGAGTGGTAATCGGGTTATGAGAAGTGATCGGAAATAATGTCACGAAGCGTTAGCTCGGAGAGGTTGAAGGTGGTCGATAACCAGCTGAAGAACAGAACAACAACACCCAGGCTCCAATTCGAATCGAACGGAAACCGATAACAAATCGATGTCGGCGATCGATCCCTCGATCAAGATGATACAAATACATGGTGAGTGGACAGTGGACGGGTGATATTTTAAGATCTAGGGGAAGGAATATACTTGAAACTAACTAAAGAGAATTTGCAAATTTTCAGCTAAGAACATTTTTGGTTTTTTTTTGCAACTTTTTTTTTGTTAAAAATTTTGGGAGTTTTTTTAAAAGATTGGTTTGTTTTCTGGGCTTATAACTTGATTTTTTTAAGATCGATTTACGCAATTCAATTACTGGCCAATGGTAGGAGTTGAAGTTAAACGTTAAACGGATTATACGCAATTATATCGTTGGCAATATACGAGTATTACGAGTATCATATATAATTAAAAGTAGTTTAGTAATTGGAAAACAAGTGGATAAAAACCTTCGCTCCAAATCCAACTGATCTGGTTGGTCCTCTCACCTGATGGTTGATCACTTATTTGATTTGTCAATTTGTTACGTATTAACTTGAAACAATCAGCAATATTACGCTTAACCCAACTTTTAAATCGGCCAATTCGATTGAAGGCCTCCGCTATTTTATTTGTATCGTTATCGGCAGTCGGTGCTGATAAGCTGGATGAACCGAAATTGGACAAAAGCAACGCTAAGAAGAGGTTAAGTACCTATCGAAATGACATCGATTAGCTTTCATACACTCGAATTAATCGAATTATATCGATTTTCTACTCACCACAAGATTGCCGATGACAACAGTGGCCAAGAAGAAGGGTATACACGATACATCGCCCACATACATACAGTCCCACATGGACTCGATCCATTCTCCGCACAAAACCCGGAACACGATCATAAAGCTGTGCATGAAATCGGTGAAGTTCCATCGGGGCAGGTCTCCATCCGGGAAGCGATCCTTGTGATCTGTATGTGGTATTTAACATATTATTTTTTTGTTGTAAAAATTATTTAATATTTCTTTGTTTTTTTGGGAATATTTTGGACATAATTTCACTTGGTGTTTGGTTTTATTTTTTTGGGTTTCTTTGAAAAGCCACATACAAAAGCGTGTGCAAAAAGTGTTCAGCGCAGAGCAGGGCACTCAGAAAAAAATTGTGTAGAAAATTGCACGCCACATTATGATTTTATTTGTTTCAGGCTAGAGCTACGACAGGGTGTAGCTAAATATCATATACATTAGATAAGTTTTAGATAATACTTAGAAGTGTGGAAAAAATTCAAAGAATCGAGCTTGGGCTTTACAAAAATCTAAGAGAAAATTACTTACAGACAACAATCTCGAACGAACATTAACTCTAAAATCGGACTTGTAAGCAGACTTTCAAACAAAGAGTATCTGAATAAATCATAAGTAGCATGGTGATGAGGTTTCTTTCAGTTATCTCATAGAGAATAGTATTATAAAAAGGATTTTGACTAGGACATATTTTTTAAACAATGATTCATTTCTCTATGAAGAATAAATATTTCGAAAATCCGAAATAGAATCATGTGATAATTGTGAATACAAAAAAAAATATATTTATTTAAATGTTGTGATCACAAACACGGGGTGATGATCCAAAGAGTGAACAGAGATTAAGACAAGAAACTCACACATAAAGTACAAGACACATAGAGGAATTGTTTTTGGTGAGATTTAGAGGTGAGAGACCTACTACAATACTTACCATGATAATTCTTTCCGAACAGTTGCATTCCCATCACCGCAAAGATGAAGATGATAATGCAAAGTACAAATGTCAGATTACCCAAAGCGCCCATGGTGCGTCCCATAATCGAAATGAGTAAATTAAGTGTTGGCCAAGACTTGGCCAATTTGAATACACGCAGCTGCAGTTTTTCAAATTTTAATTGGATTTTTTTGTTTTTTGATTTGGTAAATATATTGGTTTTGATTGTTTTTTTTGGGGATCATTCACAATTGGTAATGGGATAGTTGATTTATCGATCATGTTGATATTATTATACGATTCGATTCGATTTGTATTGAAAGCCGGGCAAAGCGTAGGAAAATATAGTGGGAAAAAAATTGTATATAGGTTATATAGAATTATTCCAAAAAACAATCGATTCTAAGTATTAAAGTAAAAAATTATTTTTAAAAACGATTAATCGATCACCGCCTGATTTGTGGATCGTGCAGAGCAATCGTCGGTTATTCGGATTCTCACCCCTTAAATTTAAACAAATTAGTTGCTATATATGTATATAGTATTATATACAGTTTATGATCATTCTTAATTAGGCTTAATGCTTAAATATTATTTCTGGGCCTAGGAAGTAACGTGTAAAGTAACATTCGCTGACAATGCGGCAAGATATCCTCTAGAGAAAATAAAATAAAATAGCAGACATAGTCCGGGCAAGATTTTTCGCTATAATTTGTGAAAATTTTCTTCATTTTATTTTATCGGCAGCGAAGCAAAAAGTTTCAAAAACAAAAAAAAACCAAAGTGAGTTCAAAACTAATGCAAAAATCGTGCCCAAAGCGTGGCTCTCTAAAACGAATTCTCATCTTCGATTCAGGCGAATTCTGGGTCTTACATATATACGGGTGTACGACTAAAAGGTATTCGCATAGTATATATATGATGTATATTTTAAGTAGATTCCAAAAAAAACGTAAGTTGAAAAAGTTTGGGAGGCAGAAAAGTTGAGAAATATAGTATATTGCACTAAGAAAATTAGTTCATTTGCACGCTAGAACTTTGCTTTGAATTCGAGGAGATTTTGTTATCTGGGGCGGGATCGGGTTGGAAGGGATATAGAAATTATAAAAAATAGAGAGACCACTATTAACTTTAAATAATTCTGAACTCTTTTAATTCTGATTGTTTTGAACTCTCTATATTTTTTTGGGGGGCTATAGGATAGAAGGGATAAGGTTTCTCCCAAGTACCTGTATAGTTCTTGCCAAACAGCTGCATGCCCATGACCGCAAATATGAAGATTATAATGCAGAGGACGAAGGTCAGATTGCCGAGGGCGCCGACAGTACGACCCATGATCGATATGAGCAAGTTCAGGGTCGGCCAGGACTTGGCCAGTTTGAAAACACGCAGCTGCAAATTGGTCGGGTCAGAGAGGAAAGCAAAGGAAATTGGGTATTTGTTTATCGATTCAGATTCAAACTTCCGGTTTTCCGGTATTCATTTTTCAAATACCCGCTAGTTATGCCTGCTAGAGGTTAAAGGTTAAACAATCGCAACATCTTACAGCTAACTTAGGGCTAAAACTAGTTGGATTGGCTTAAGAGTATTGGAAAATAATCGCGATTCTTACCAAGCGAAACGAACGCAAGACGGACAGGCCCTGGACACCCTCGAGTCCCAGCTCAAGGAGCGAGAGGGCCACGATGAAGAAGTCGAAGATGTTCCAGCCCTCCTGGAAGTAGTACTTGGGGCTCATGGCCATCAGCTTCATGGTGGCCTCGATGGCGAAGGTGGCCGTGAAGAACTATGGAAATAAAAAATAGTTTTAGTATATTTTAAGAATATTATTTTATTATATTTTAGTATATATTCTCGTTACTTGTTACTCGTTAGAAACGATGAAACTGAAACTTAATAGTCCCTTAATGGTTGGGAATTATAAAATTGTTAACCAATCTGCTTAGATTCTAACTTAGTACTAGTTTATGATTTTTTATCAAAAATAAACTCACATAGTTGCCACTCTTGAGAACCCGTTCCATCTCCTTGTTCATATCGTGATGATCCATCGCCATGAACATCGTATTAACAACAATACACAGCGTGATGAAGAGCTCGACAAATGGATCGAAGACGATGAGGGAGACCCACTCCTGAAATTTCAACCAAACCCAGCAACAGTCCCACACACAAAACACATCGATGCCCTTGAGGATCACTTCGAGCGCCTTGTCCTTGAACGTCGGCCCATCCTCGTCATCGTCCTCTGTTGGAAAATAGTAAACGGAGACTGAACCATACAAAAATTTGTTATTAGTGGTGATTTGACCAACTTTGACTCAGCCAGATTTTACTTTAGATATTCAACATCATTTTTGTATTCTTTTTTTTTTAACTTTGCATTTCTTTTCATTTTTTTTTTTAATTTTTTTTGTTTTTTTTTTTTTTTGTTATAGTTTGTTGAAGCTCATTGCATTGGATATTGATATTGGTCGTTAAGCAAACGGTTCAAAGTTTGTGTCTTGTGTGAGAGAGGCTTTGGCTTTGAAATAAATTACTTTAAATATTCACCAACCCTGATTTTGATTTCCAATAAATCGATATCTTATCGATAATATTACAAAGTATTGTTACTGTGAAATCTTTATGATTTTATTGCTATTCTTGACTTAAAATCTGATATGTATCGATAATTTCGATTAAATATCCATCAGGGTTGGTAAATATCATTAAAGACTTGTAATTCTTGCTTTGAAAATTGCACAATACGAAATTAAAAGATTACAGAATTTTTAAATTCAATTCGCAACTTAACTGAACTACTCTGTGTTTTACCCTGCACTTGAAAAGATTATTAAAGCAGATCAAATCGTTGTAGTTCTACCATATATGCGTCTATATGCGACTAATAATGATGGCTAACTACTCTCAAAGTTTTGGTATGTCGATTTTCGAGCTATCGGAATTATATCGGACTTTCGATAAACTACGCGAATCATTTTCCAATACAATATTTGCTCTCGGCGCTTCAATTACCAGTTCAAATAATTTCTATATACGAAAGTATGTATATTAAATGCATGGTAGAGATTCTTAAAAAAATTTACTTAGTTATACTAGTTATGGAAATCATTAGGTAACGGTGAATGTGTTTGGACTACGAAATGTTCTACGATTTTTTTTTTTTTTTTGTTTCAACAAAGCATGCTTCTAGCATTAAACATGGAATATATTTAATTATTTAATTCAAAATACAAAATAACTACGAGCTAAAATCTACGAGAAATATACAAAGTACTAGTATAGTTGCAAACGGCATGCAGTTAAATTAAATACTTAAATAAATTAATAATAAAAATGTACTAAAGATTATATAGCCTTAAGAAACAAAAACTAAAAAATAAATTCCAATTTATATCGCTGATATTTTTTTTTTTTGAGTTCGAAACCCTTTATTTTGGAAATTTATGGTGAAAGTTGAGCCTCTCATTGTGACGTCACAGCCTGCAGGAGAGTGCGAGCCGGAGAAAGAAAGCGTGCGCCATCTCTCCTGCTGCTTGAGTGTGTGTGTGTATGTGAGTGTGTTTTGTTTGTGTGTGAGAGTAGGTGCAAAATGCGGAAGCTGGGCGTTGAGAGAAGCTGCAAGAGAGCGCTGTGCTCTCCTGCGTGTGAGCAAACATTTCTAACTAAGTGTGTATGTGTGTTTATTTTCTTTTCAGTGTATGTGTGTGTGTGTTGGTTTTTTTTTCAAACATTTGTATAGTTTTTTGTTTTCAAATTTGGTTTTTTTTTTGCGCTTTTTTTCGCTTTCTTCTGTTAGCATCAACGGCATTAAATAAAATGGACGAGTCAAAGAAGTCATTCATTGGAGTATATATATATGTTGATATATATGCATAGTTATATATATATATAAAATATGTTTGCTTTGGTTTCGCTTTTGTTTTGTATGTATTTTTTTTTTATTCAGCTCTTGGCGTAAAAAAGAGGAATTAAAAAAAGGAGAATCAAAAATATTTATATATATATATTTATGTTGGGTATGCACACGAGAGGGGGTAAGGGGTAGAGAGAAAGTAAATAGAAAAATATGCAAATATCGGAACATAACGGAACACAAAGGAAAAATGCACAATGGGTGAAACAAAAACAAACGGGACTTTTAGCCTGCTCCTGGCTGCTGGTCGGCATATCGGCGTATCGGCTTATCAATTATTCACAATTTTATTATCCTTTATTCAAATATACATATATATATGTATGTAGGTATGTACTATATGTACATAATATGCATTATATATAAAGATATTGTATGTATTAATGTTGGGGATGCAGGCAGCATGCGAGAGAGCTCTACGAGCAGGACATTTTCTGCTTTCTGCCATTCCGTTTTCAGCAATCAGCCGTAAATCAATCAATCAATCACAGGACACCAAGACACATGGTGGATGGTTGAGGGGTGGTAGGTTGGGGGGTATAGGCCAAAATATTCATGCGAACCGATAAAATCAAAATCAAGACCGCAATCAAAATGCAAAATGAAATGCATACAACATGAGAGGGGGGTGGGGAGGCCGGAGTGGGGAATTAAATTTCACACCGATTCAGAATCGAATCAATGAAACTGTCACCCTCGTCTGGCAGGTAAATGATCTTAAACTAAATGCTGATTATTTTATTTTAATTTTTTTTTTCAAGCCAAAAATTCGATTTCAATCAAAATGGAAAATAGGGGTTTAGTATTCCCCATGTACTCTCGGCGGACAAGGTTTGTAATTTGTATAATTATATTTACATGATTTGGTTGAAACGGAAAAAAACTGAAACAGGAAACGGAAATGATAATTTGAACTCGAACAATGCACATCATGGTTAGGATATCAACACAAAATAATAGAGACGACGATCGATATTGGATGCAGGAATGTACAAAATGAACGAAATGTCGATTAATCGATAGTCAAACAGTTACAGTTATCGGCAAGCAAATAGATCGATTCACTTACCACCGCGATCGCTGGCTCGACTGTGCCGACCTGCGGCCTGTTCAATGATGTCGTTCAGGACCATCACGTCTATAATAGAAATAATCGATAACAAATATTATTCATCGATAGGTTAAAGACTCACCTTTCATGTCGACCACCGTTTGTGTCTGGACGGGCTCGATAAAAGGATTGTCATGATGTTTAATCTTGCCAGCTTCGTCCGTGCACTCCAGACCAATTTCCTGTAAATACTATCGATAAATAATCGATTGTAATGGCATATATGGTAGGTGATGTAGAGACTTACGTAGTCGCGATGCTCGACCTTGTGATTGGTGTCCAGGCAGGTGGTGCCGCCATTGGTGGCGCCCACTGATTGATTGCGTGTGTTGCGGTTGCGCAGCTTGCTCTCCTTGGTCATTGTGCTGACGCCCATGACGGCCATGCCGCCTAGTAGATCGCCATGTGAGGTATACGATATACGGGACTGATGCGAGGTATACGACGAGTGTCGCGAGCCTATCAAACAAAGTTCAATTAGAATTTGAAGTGGAGAGTGAAGGTCTTAATCTAACCTAGATTGCCGTAGTAGACGGGCACTATGATGGCCCCGTTCTCCTCGGACATTGGGGTGACGGCATTGGAGTCGTCGGCATAGGGCAGGTGCTGCTGGGCGTCCTGATATGTTGACAGTACCAACGGTTTGCGATCGCTACCGGGAATCCCAAAGCGGCCACGTCCGTTCCGTATCGTGTACTGGATGGGCGGGGTATTACAAAATTTTGGATTAGTATACGCTTAGCCATTCTATATCCTCCTTAGGCACACACACACACTCTGGGTTAACTGACACACACAATTAGGCTTTAGATATACTTATATAGAGGTATATATAGCGAAGTAGAAGTACATAAAGTAAGTGGTTTTCAGCCAAGAGATAGAGTAATGAGTTATGGCGCTGTTTATTCTGGGCTTATCACCCAGATGATAGTAATATTATAGGATAAACTCAATAGTAGTAGTGGAAATTAAACGGAGTGTTTGGGTTTCCTCATATAAGAAACTTTTTTTGGGCTTAAAAGGACATGATATACCTAAGGTTGAGACAAACAAAAGCCAAATATAAACGCAGGACAAATCACAAATAATAATAATAATAAGGAAAGTTAAAGTGAGAGTGATTAGTGAGTTAGTGACAGTGACAGTGAAAGCGATAGTGGAAGTGGAAGTGAGCTTGTGAGTTAGAGACTGCAACCCCCCATACTGAAGGCCCCCGTATTACAGAGATCAGGGAAGTATAGTATTATTTATGTTTCTGATTCCGATTCAGGCACACTGAGACAGACACACACTTGCAGTTCAGAGCAGTACAGTTAGTTAGACGACTAAATATATTCATATATATGTTGATAGATGGATATGCACGATAGTTTATATATATATATATATACATATATATATAGAGATACATAAATATATAGAGGGTATGGAGTTACAGCGATACACAACAGAAAACAAGGCTAAAAACGAGGAAACTATTACCAAAGTCAAGGAAGGAGAAACATAAACATGAAAGACATGTAGACAGTTAGACGATCAAGGTGAGTCATCATGGGGTTATGAGTCTATGACAGATAATGTATTATATATACTATGTATGTATATCTCTCCGATCTCTAGAGGTGCTACGAATTTGTGGTTGGTGTTCAATGGAGGTCCTTAAATATACTCTAAACGCTTTGCCTACGAGTTACGAGTACTTGATTTTTTCTAATTTTAAGACTAGATTCTATGGGTCTCGGATGAGCCATGATCTATAATGGGGGTGTATGTGTGTGGGTGTGTAGGTGTACTCGTGTTTGTGTGAGTGTGAGTGTGGGTGAGTGGGTGTACTCGTGTTTGTGTGAGTGTTGGGCGCTTACCTTGTGAGAACTACGTGATCCCCTGCGTATGTTAAACGGTGAACCAGGTAAGGATAAGGATGTCTAAGTTTTGTTTTTTTTTTTTCATTATATTTTCGTTTTCATTTTTTTTCATTTGTCGTACAAACAAAGTATAAATAGAAGAAGAAAAAGTAAAATGAATCAAATAAAATATATATATTCCTCGATTGCAGTTTATATTTATTATCTAAAGATAAATGTTGTATATATACTTTTTGTACAAATTCTTTTCATTTTTTTTTTGTATAAATTATTATTTTTCGTTTTATTTATTTGTTTGCTGTCTACAATTTAAAAAAGAAAATTGATTAATTTGAGCGTTTACTTGTATGAGTGTGAGAATACACGTGTGTGTGTATATGTGTCACTATGTGTGTATGTGTTATTTATAAAATGAATTTATTTAGCAAATTTATATTTTATTGTGTGATTCGATTTTCTACTTCAGCGTAGCGTTTGTTTTTTTTTTTACAAATAATTTAGCTCTTTGTATATTTTTAAAGGGGTCGGGGTGTAGGGTTTATTTTTGGGGGGGAGGGGCTTTAAAAAAAAAACAAACATATTCCATATAGACTTATAGTTATACGATTCTGTAATCAATTAACGAAGGAGTAACTTCAATATTACTTGAAGGAACAAAAAAAAACAAAATTAAAGTTGTTTTGAACCCCTTTGGCTGCCATAACGGTAAACGGGTAACGGGTAACGGTAAACGGAAAACGATCAAATCAAATAATCGATATCGAAACCAAACTAAAGACTTAATCGATAAAACTCTACAATCAACTTCAATAGGCAAATCTCTTCAAAAACTTGGGTACGGATGCATTTCTAATTTCAAACCACAAGTCTACGGCGCTTTATATCTCTGTAATTTATTTTATTTTTTTTTTGGGGCGTGGCAGGGGCGTTTTTAGCAGATCGAACGTTTGGGGTTATATCTATGGGGTATAAATATGTATGTATCTACGTTGTATTACAGTTCTTGCCTCTGTTATAAGGGCGCCCCTAATCGATATATTTTAATGGAACGTTTGTATTTCTGGATTTCGATATTTTTTTTTTGTCTGTGTGAGTTCAGAGACAGAGAGGGAGAGACATAGAAAGAGAGTGTGTGTGGAAAAGAGAGAGAGAGCGAGAGAGAGAGAGAGAGAGAGAGCAACCTACCTGAGGCAAGTGGGAGACAGTCGATCCCAAATAGTTTCTGCTCTCATCGAAAACTATCTGAGGCTGCCCTGAGCAAATGTTATCGGTTAGAACGAGCTAGCGAGCGAGCGAGAGCGAGACAGCGATAGCGAATTATCAATCATTAGATAAATATATATTGTATATCGATAAATATACGTGTGTAGATATATATGCTCGTTTTGTTCTATTTTGTTCAAGGCAGTTCATAGCTAGCAGTGTTTTTAGTTTATATCTTGTTAAGGCCAACATAAAAAAAAACCGATAATCCGATACTGTAACCGAAAAAGTTGGACGAGTTTGCCTGTTATCGGTTATCGATAGCGCGCTTATCGCGCATTTCATTTTGTGTTAGTATGTAACTGTGCACTGAAGCGACCGCTTGTCAAATGCCATAAAGTCGTGCTTTCGTGTGATATTAAAAATATATATATGGAGAGAGAGAGAGTAAGAGCTCTGATCTGATTATCGCATTATTGGTTATCGCTCGCCCGATAGACTTGGTGATCGGTTCGATTCGATAAGTTTCGATTGAATTCTCGATAAATTTCGATAGATCGGCGTTCGATTGGTACGAGTTCGCCAATCGATGCACTCAATTTCATGTTTTGGAATTCGTTTGTGGCGTGTGTCAACTCTTATATAACTGTTATACACATACAAATGCTATAACGGTAAATGTAACGTTCGATTAATGCATGCAATGGTTAATGCAACCACAAAAATCATCAAATCTCAAACTCTATCGCACAATATCGAAAAAAAAATAGTCTCGAAAATCAAAACTGAACTCAAATTTCAAACAAAAATAAGAAATTCCATTGCTCAAAGCCTAAGCCAAGTTCGAATCCGAATAATATGTCTGAAACATAAGCTAGTTATCATATAAAAATTAAGAAATCAAAATAAGAAGTGATATATAGTTTTTATTGTTTTATTTTATTGTGGGTTCAAAGCCATCAAGCTGACAAATCTTAAGCCGAACACCCACAGGGGGGGTTCTTCTATGAATTTTAGCGATGACAGAATTTTTCAATGACAGAATGCGAGGCAGAATGCAGTAGGAAATTCAATTGTCGAGAAAACGATAAGATATTGGTTGTATTTAACAAAAATTTTTTTTCGATGTTACCTAAAGCATTCCGAGCAATGACCCAACCAAAATCGTAATCGAAATCGAAATCTAAATTGAAAACGGAAAGGAAACCACTAAACGATAAGAGACTTGAACCAAAACTCAAATAAAAATTCCAAGATTCTGAAGCTAGGCAAATGGATAAATCATTATTAAAAGCTCCTAAGCCAGAACTAGAAACTAACCGCGATTTCTAGAACTATATCGATATCACGCACACACACAGGCACACGCATGCACATACCAAACAAAAAAAGGAAAATCAGTCGAGAATGCCGACAATAAATACCTGGTACTCAGAATTAATTTTTTTAAATTTAGGTTCTTTATTTTAAAATAATGTTTTTTAAGAGATAGAGTTTTTAGACAACCCAGACAAACATATTTCAATTAGATTTTTAATACTGAAAGCTGTTTACTTTTGAATACCAGATATTAGAAAAGAAAAACAAGAAGAAAATCAGTAGAAGGAAGATCCGAACTAAAAAATGAAAATATCTTTAAGAGATATTTAAGAGATAGAAAGTTAAAGAAGACAGAGATAGACAAAACTTGAATACATACATACATATTGACACGCACTAAAACTATGTCCATATACAGGTATGAAAGGATTCAATATCTAGTTGCATGATCATACGGGTAAGTATTAATAGCAATATAAGACACGAAATGTACGATCCAATCAAATTAAAGTCAAAACAAGGATAGAAAGATCCAAAAACTATAATTAAAATAAATTAAAAGTACAAAATGATATGCGATATTTGGAACTTAGATTCGATATAAATGCAATGGCAATGTAACGGTAACGGTAGCGGTAACTGTAGCTCTAAACTGTAGCTGTGGTGGTAGTATCGAATTGATCGATAGTTATCGGCGGAAGGGGACGATTTTATAGCTGAGCTGGCAACACAAGCAAAAACTCGAACAGCTTAGGCGGGGAGGGGCCTATAAGTACTTATCAGCAATTAGACAGCAATCGAAGTTATCGATAGGCAGTGATCGGAGGACGAGACCCTCGATTTAGGCAAACGCAACGGAAAAGCAACCTAACCGAGGCCAAAAACGAAATGCAAGGCAAACGCATACATAACAATCGAGTGTCCATGACATCGATTAAACGAAGATTGTTGAATCTTCTCGATTATGTTGATAATTTCATTTTCAATATATTATCGATATTTCCAAATTTTAAGAAATTCAACAATCGCAATAGAAACACTACTCCAGTGAGTACAGTTAACACAACTAGAGATCTATACACATGGGTACAGTAGAGCCCAAAAAACGCAAAAGCCGAACCGAAACGGAAACGGAAATGAAAAGTAAGTGAAAAGAATATAACGGTTATAATCGACACCAAAGGAGATATCATTTGAATAAAAATGAAAAGTAACCGGAAACGGAAACGAAAACAAAAACGGAAATGCATAACCGAAATGCCAACTAAAATCACATAAAGAAAGAGTAAAGGTTAAAATGGTAACAAAACTAATAAAAGACTGGAATGGAAAGGAAAGGTAAAGAAAAATGCTGCGCCTGCGCTCGGAATACTTACCGTGCTCACTTTACGAACTTTGGTAGCTTGGTGTGCTGTGGTAGGTGCTGGTTGTCTTTGTATAACGCTCACCGACTCCGACTCGACCTCGACGCTCCGTATAGACATCTTCTCCTTGTTGTTGTCATCGTTGCCCTTCTCGCCGCCAACGAACAGCTCATAGCTGATACAGGAGTATGTCGGGCTCTTCGCCATCTCTGGATGCAGGGCGGCCTCCTCGGCGGCGGCCGCATCCGCCGCTGCCTGCGCCTGCGCATTGGCCCGCTCCTCCAGCTTGGCCGCCTTGGCGGCAGCTGCCTCCTCCGCTTCCTACAACGATCAAGCGGTTGCATCAATATTCGATATACATGGACTGAGTATTGATCTTTTGGCCTCCAAAGAGGAGGTTTATCGGGTTGGTGGGAGAAGGGACTAGGATGGGGTTTCGGAAAGAGCTCAGAAACTATGGAATATGCTTTTAGAAAGCTAACCAATAACCAATTATTTTATGGTAGATATATTCCTACTTTTTTTTTTAAATCGATACAAATCGATAAGTTATTTCATATGCTTTAAGCAAGAAAATTATGAAACACAACCTCCTTGGTTAAAGTTAAATAGTGATAGTATAAGAGTGAAGAATGTTAGGATACATCCTGACTTTTTAATAAATCGATAAAAATCGATAATACGTTTGAAATGCTTCATGTAATACTGAAGTAAAAGAAATCCTGAATTGTTCTTACATTTATCAATATATAAGGTTAAATAGCTCAAGAATTCTTCTTAAATTTATCATATACAAGGTTGCATAGTTTTGGAAAAAAAGGAGAGTATTATACAACACATCCATAGACTTTAGCTCTATTTCCATGAGTTAAGGGTTCTCTAGAGGATTTGATACAAACAGAAAGCAAAACTACACTACTTTGATCATTGATAGTCATAGATAGTCTTACAGATCAAATAATAATTAAAAGTGCTGTGCTGGGCTTTAAGGAGGGATCTTTGGTTGGGATGGGAATTATGGGTAATTTGGGATTACTTATTAAATATATAATATATATATAGAGCAAGTATATAGGTAGTGAGTAATTTGATTTTTTCTTTTGTTTTTTTTTTCGTTAATCATTTGTGGCAAGTGACGGGATCAAGACTATGGTGCACTAAAATCATAAGTATATAGTATAATTAGTACGAGAGTATCTCGATAGAGTTTACATACAAGATTAGATATATTATAGGTACATATATATAAATATATATGAATATATATAGAGAGAAATAGAGAGACAGAGAAGGCAAGTTCCAGGAACTTTGAAAGCTAAATGGTTGAGTGATTGAGTTTATGTCTTTTTTTTTTGTTGGCAAAGTATCAGACGGAACAGAGTACGACATTTTATACAAAAATGATTGATTAGACATATATATATGTTGCGAAAGTTGATTAAATTTGATTTGATATACAGTTAGCTAAGCATACGAGATATTAGGGCATACTATATATGATATACATACGAGTAGGTCGATTCAAATATATATATATATTACTATATGTTACATACAAAAGAAAAAAGCAAGTCTGCTGTCGGTATCTTTTTTTTACGGGTTGTACGGGTAGATATTCTCAATATTCGATCAAAGATCCCGCAGAAATCGAAATTGAAATTATCTACCAATGTTTTTGGGTTTACTGTTCTGTTAGTTTTCAGTTTGTTTCGTTTCTTTTTTGGTTAGTAGTTGTTAAAGTTTTTGTTTGTTTGTTTGTTTGTTTGTTGTAGTAGTAGTACTGGTTGTTGGTTGTCTGACTTGTTTGTCCCCTGCCATGTGGCAGTTGCAGCTCATTGAGAAATGGCAACACTTGCAACGTCCACCCGGGCAGTTGTCGTGGGGCAATTCTGGTCTGGGTGTCTACTTACACGTATCGCCTCCTCTTCGGCAGCCTCTTCTTCTTCGGCCTTCTTTTGCAATTCGTCATACGACATGGCAACAATGGCCAAAATCAAATTCACAAGATAGAATGAACCTAGGAAGATGATGACTATAAAGAACAGCATGTGCCATGGTCCTGCGGCGCGCAACACCAGCTGGTACAGATCCTCCCAGAAGTCCTGCGTCATCAGCCTGAACGCGGAGAGGAAGGCCCAGCCGAAGGAATCGAAACTGGTATAGCCATAGTTTGGATTTGGCCCAAACCCCTGTAGGCACACATAATCGTCATCGCATTGCCTGGATATCGTTTACGGCGATACAAGAATATAAATATAAAACAATCGATTATTATCGATTTTTATCGATTATTTTAGAAAACTTTATAAAACTTATCATTAGTTATGTATATCTTACCCCGCTCCAGAGATATTGCCGCATAGCGGAAAGGATATGCCCTCGTCCTCCGAATACCAGTTGCTGCTATTGCGATTATGATAATCCCAGTTTTCATCGGTGAGATTGCCCCAGGAACCGTCCAGCGGGAACTTCTTGATGCACTTCTGGGTGAGCACGCCCATGTAGATCTGGAGACCCATCAGCGCAAATACCGATAGCGAGAACATGGTGAGGATGATCACGTCGCGCAGATTCTTCACCGATTCGATGACCGCACCGACGATGGTCTTCAAGCCTATTCGGGGTATTCAGAATGGGGTTTTTCATCAAGACATGCCATCTATTACATAATATCTATATTATTTTTGAATAATTAATGCATACCTGGCACAATGGCTACGGTTTTAAGCGCTCGCAGCACCCTAAACGTTCGCAAGGCTGCAAGGTTACCTAAATCTATACCCATGGTCACATAACTGTGTTTTGTGATCGACGATCGAATAATCGATATTGTTTGATGTTGGTTGGATGTTGGATTCATTCGATTCGGCCAGCGGTGGTCAGAGGAGGATTACGGATATACACACAAAATGTCATCGGATATTAGTAATTATAGTGCTATATGAGCATGCATGTTACGATTATTTATAGAATTTCGAAATCGATTCGTTTCGATCAAGATATCGATATAATTACAAATGTGGGTTGGTTCATAGACATATGTTTATCATATCTGCTTTTTTCATATCCATTTACAAAGCAATTAAGGCAAATCAAACGAGTGTATGCGATAAAAAAAGGGAAAATAAAAAAAGAGGTGAATATGTATATATGAAAGCTGAAATGAAAGCGAACTCTGACATATGCATAAACATGGGTACTAAAATAAATAAAGCTGCGACCCCAAAGTTTATTACACATTTTGTAAATTAGCTTCACCTGGACCCAGTCCCGGACCCAGTCCACTTAGCCACCTGTCCCACCGATCAATTTTTCCCCCCTTCGGGGTCATAAAAAAAACATATTAATAGAGCCGGCCGCCGCTCGTTCGACTCTGACCCGTTGTACGTCATCCTTTGGGAATTCTCGGTTGGTGGTGCACCCACTATCACACCACCCGAAACCTGCACCACCACCATCACCGTGGAACTCAACCGAAAGTGCCAGTGGCAACAGCGATTCCCATTTATATTTCATGAATATTTATCGATTTGTCTGCCATTGCGTGCATTTCTGTCGTATAATTGCCCGACTTCTGGTTTGCTTCGGATTATCCGTTTGCTTCAAAGCAAATATACTATTAAAAAAGAATGTATAGAAATAAAATGTATAATAAGGCTAGTCCGCTTTGAGCTTTGATGTTTGCTTTCCTAGAAAACTAACTTTATTACATGGCTACTTTATTAAACGTTTTTCTTTATTTGAACAAATAATAAAGCTTTTTTAAAAAGAAAACATCAAGAAAACCAAACAAAAATCCTATTCTTTATTAAAAACAACATTATCCTTTTACGTATGCGTAATTTTAAATCCACAAATATTACGTATACGCACTGTAGAACCTTCTATGATTTTCCGAGCAATTTCGTATGAAAAAGTAGATTAAACAGCATAGAATTCTCAGTATTTTTAGCCAAGACAGACATTACGTATACGCAGTGAGGACCTTTGACTGACTTCACTCTCAAGCTGATTTAATTGATTGTTATGCCATGAGTTTTATTTGATTACACATGTGTAGAAATGTAAGCTACTTTGGAATTTATTTGATTAAAGCTCACTCTACGTATGCGAATTATTTTTTGTGTAAAGAATGCAATTACACAATTTTTTTGGCTTTAATGCTTGAATGCTTCAATATGGAATATGGTTAGAGGCATATTTAAATTAAGCTCCTTGGAATGGCCTTTTTTTAAGCTTGTATTACGTATAGGTAATTTTGTTTGTTATATTTCAAATTCAATTATTGTCATTTATTTGTTGAATAATATTTCATTTTATTGTGGAAACTCCAAAACATTGAGGAGTTTTTTTGAAGAGAGTACATGGCGTATGCTTAATATAGTTTTACTTCTTGATTTGGTTACAAAGCTTACTAATGTTTTTAAAATAATAGAGCTTTTCATGAAACTATGTAAAAATTATATTAGAGATAATAGATTTCTAACAAAAACCTACATGGCGTATACGTTATATTTGTTTGTTAAATTTAGTTTAAATATATATTCTTTTATTTTCTTGATTCAGCTTCAATGCTGGACAAAAAACTGGAAATAGTAGAGTTTATTAAGGAAAAAGATTAAAATAATACGGGAGAGTTCATTGTTTATGAACCCCACATGGCGTATACGCAATATTTTTACAAAATAGTTTTATTTCTGGGTTTTGATTTAAAGCTTGAACATCTACTTTTTATAAAAGAATTTCCCAAGGACAAAGGTAACGAATTGGAAAACTTTTTAATTAGGCTACGCCATCTAGCCATTTTTTTTAAAACGGCTACATGGCGTATACGTAATATTTTTATTAGAAATCGGTTGGGTGTCTTTGTTTTGTTTAAAAGCTTGGAAATCTACTAAAAACAAAAGAATTTACCTAGGATAGAGGCTAAAATGATATAAATAATAAATTTTCAATTATTCTACATGACGTATACGTAATATTTTGTTAAAAAACTGTTTTTATGTGTTGCTTCATATTAATAGTAACAAATCAACTTTAAATAAGATTGTTTATAAGGGAAATTGGTGAAAAATTTTCCTTAAAAATTAAATATTTAGAATAAAGCCTACATGACGTATACGTAATATTTTTGTTTTATTTATATTTCCAGTATTTTACAAGCTTTTTGTGTTTTTATACTGAAAATGTATGAAGTTTTGTTTCCTATGGTATATGTTTTTTGGGATGGTGGAAATTGCCTGCATTTCAAATAACTCCAATTTTGCTAAAAAAAAAAAAAGCACAAACTCTTAAAGCCGGAGCTTTAAAATGTCGTGCCTGGCATTGACGAGCCAAGGCTGCGCGTCCTGGCGGCGCCACCAGCCAAATGTGCCGCACGACACAGTCAGCAAACGGTTTCAGTTCCCCCACCCCTCTTGCTGTATGCCCCTTGTCATATGATTCTTCCGCCCGTGGCCCATGGCCCGTCCCACCTAGCCTTCCATGTTGCTTTTGGCGCCCAACAACAGAACAACAACACAAAAAAAAAAAAAAGGCAAATAGACAGCTCCAATAAATGCTTAAAATGAAGCAGAAAGCAATGAAATGGAATTGTCACGAAACGACAAAAACAACACATGAAGGGAAAGCGGCAATTTCCCAAAAAAAGAAAGCCAAAAGGGAGAAAGCGAACAAAAGAGAAAGAAAAGAAAAACGAAGAACACAGAAAAAGATGAGAAATGGAACAAAAATTAACTCGAGCGACCAAAAAATTTGTTTATGGCTTTTTTATGTGTGTTACTAACACATATACATACATTGTATGTATGTAAGTGTATGTGTGTGTTATGTTAAATAATCGTAGAAAATCCTAGCATGTGCGCTAGTATGTCTGTGTGTGTGTGTTGGAGTGTCAGTGTGAGTGTGGTTGGGCGCGTCATTAGAAACGGCAAAAATAAATCAATAAAAATGCTCGACTAACGGGACTCCTTTCCCTCGCGTGTAACGGATAATTGTTGTTTTTGTTAGTCCTTTTGCTTTTTGTCCTTTTTTTTGTATTTTTGTTTTTTTTTTTATATTGTTTTCCAACTGCTAAGTGTATAATGCATGTAATTGTTGTTGCTGCTCCTACTCCCAAAGCTCACCCTCTGCCCACTTTTGACCTCTATTAGTTTTAAAAGCCTTTGTAAACTTTTTGTTTCTATTTTTTTTTAATATTTTTTTCCCAAACTCTAACTCTGAGAAATCGAAACTTTCTGTCATTTGCATTTAATTGAATTTTCAACTTGTTTCATTTTAATTGCTTGTGAAAAATCAAAGGGCTAACTTTGCTTCTAGTTTTTAATGCATATTGATTTATGTTCCTTTGAGGTTACTCTTATTTATTATTCATGAATTTATTTAGCCTCATTTTATTAGATTCTGGTTCAATAAACCGTACTGTTCTTATTTAGGGTATTTGTCTTCAATTCATTATTACTTCCGTTTTCAAAATGGCAGTTATTGAGTGAAACGGTGTTGACTAACAAGTGTGTTCTTAACCCTTAAAGGGTGACTATTTCACTATTTTAAAGGTTTTATTTCTCCTCCTACATTTCAAATCACTTTATTCTTTACAACACTGGATGTTAATGACCACCTTGTAGCTTGAAAACCTTAATTTTGTTGTTACTATGTTACAAACTTTTCCATTTGTATTTTTTTTTTGTTTTTTTTTTTTGCCACCTGTGCTCAATTAATCACCGATGCTGATAGGACACACATCTGTCGTTTTGATTGCATTTAATTGAGCTGCAGGAGTGTTGATTGTGCATATGTCATGGCTGTAAATCGTTTGGGTGACTAACTGTTTTCAGTTCGTTTAGCATCGTGTTTTTCCATTTTTTGTTTTTTTTTGTGCTCCACAACCCTTTTCTTCACACATTGATTGACTAGATTCGATGTTAATTGCCTGTATACCAGCCACCCACACTGAACACACACTCCCATGATTATGTTAATGAAGTGAGTGTGTGTGTTGTTACTCTGTGAGTGTGATTATTTTGCATAAATTGATAATAATAATAAATATTGTATGCAAATACGGCTAATTTGTAATCAAAAGTCAACTGACTGAAAACTTTCGAAGAAAAACAAAACTGAAAAATATGGGGAATTATGGTAAATTGTGTTCTGACGGTTGTTGCTAGACGGATTTCTTTAATGGGTCTACGATATTACGGATGTATTGATTACTGATACTGATACTGAAAAGCAAATTGTAAGACAAAAGGCAACGAAAAACGCAAAAGTAGATGATTATACACCATTTAGCCGGAAAAGTATTGTATTGCATACTTTCGGGCAGAGGTTTTGGAGTTTTGAAAACGCCAATTCGAAAATACAGTGTATAAACATGAGTATGAGTGTGAAAATAGGTTTTATTCAATTGTAAGATATATTTTTAATGTTTATAGGTATATATATAGGTATATATGTAACTCACGCTAAAGCTATTACTACGAAGTCCAGCCAATTCCATGCATCTCTAAGATACGTAAACGGGCATAAAATGAAACCTCGTGCCATCACTTTAACAGCTGATTCAAATGTGTAGATTCCGGTGAATATCACCCTAAAAACGAATTGAATTTCGAAATGCAATTTGTTGTTGATCTTCTTTTCTTTTCTTCGATATTTTTAATGCATTTCAAATTTGATTTATTTTTACGCCTGATGGTTAAATAATTAATCACACACAAAAAAAAAATTATACAAGAAACAGACTCACACACAAAACTAAAACCAATTGTGAAAATTGTCGAAGAAAATAGATGAAAACATTTGCACTTAAAAATATATAGTAATATCGTATGTAATTAGGCTAAATCCTATATCCTTGATCCTTGATTTGTGTGGCTCTTCCCGATCCAGCGTTGATATTTGAACAAGATTATTAATAAGTTTCCTCGGCATGATGTCTGCTTTTAATAAAAATTACTTTAAAACTAACTTATCGTTAAACCTGAACTTGTATTTTTATTAAGCTTATGTATAGTTTTAATTAATTTGTAAATATTTAAGTCATGTTTTGTGATTTATGTGCCGCCGACTAAAGGAGGAGAAAATCGGGTTGCATAAGAAAACATCTCACAGATATCCAGAAACTTAAGGCGCAGGACATCAAAAGGACACTTGGCGAGTGCTCGAATGTCCTAATTACCGAACTGCAGATGCAGATAGACAATTGTCAATGTCAATAATGGTTAATGCTCAAAGCTCCGCCTCCCTGCACTTGCTTTTGGCTTTGGACTTTGTGGGTGTCAGATCAATAGGCCGACCTTCGGCCCCAGGACTTGCCCAGCTTGCCCTGCTTACCCAGCTAGCCACACCCACACAGCCGCCTACCAGCACAACCCAGTTAACGCCTACTGCTTCTGCTTCTGCTTCTGGCTGGTTCTGGTTAGCCATTTGACAGATTTCAGGCAGACAGCGCTCCAGTGACACTCTCGCCTGTACCGTCTCCTTTCGGCCAACTAGTTCAAAGTCGCCTGCCAGGACGAAGGTGGTTTAGTGGGTGGCTGGGTGACTGGGTGGCCGGTTGAGCTTCTGTGGCTTTCTGTGTCGCCTCCCAAAATGGAAGGATGAGCACGCGTCTGACCTAGGCCCCAATGCCCGTGAAGGGCACTTGAGTTGTGTTTTAATTGCAGGTATTATATCTTTCTCAGGGGCTCGCACAAGTGTGACCCCTTTGCACGGAGATCCTGGAAAGGATTTCCCACAAAAGACATTCCGTCTTCACTGATTTTTTAAATCTTTAAAAATTGTTAGTTTCGAGGAAAAATATATTCAAGTTAAAAAAAATACATAATTCTTGTTATATTTTGTTTAAAATTAAATAAAATATAAAATTTGAATATATTTTAAATTAACTTTAGTTTTATAAATTTTTTTAAAGCTTTAAGATCCTTATTATTTAATTTTTTCTCTCAGTGAGCGACCCACTTTATGAATTCACCTTCTCCTCTCCTCCTTTCTTCGGCCATTTCTTTCACTTTCTCCCAGCGCACGTGTGTGTGTGTGCGTGTAAGTGTGTTCTGGTGCAAGTGTGCGTGTCTCAAGTTATGCGGCACCTGCTGATATATATTTGTATATATATTTTATTTTATTTTATTTTTTTTTGTCATCCAGGCGCCCTACTCTTGGCCAAGTTCAAGTGGCACTTCCGCTTGCACTTCTCTGTCGCTTCTCGCTACTGGCTACTCGCTGCTCGCTGCTCGCCTGTCATCTCTCGCTTCGTTCTCTCGCTCAATGCCCTAATAGTGCTGGACTACTGCCTTAGGGTGCTAGATTCTGATACCAAATCTGCGACAATAACTTTGATATCAGCTAGAAAAATGACGTAACTCTTTTCACTTTACATTTTGCTTTCGGGGCGCTCCTCATGGCGCTCTTTTGAAGCATTTTTGCTCGCTTTTTTTTTTATTTTTTCGCTAGAGATTACCGTTACCTATGTACAAGACTACGAATACTCCATATTCTATATGTATGATTACTAATCGTTATCGACAGTCTAGCTAGAGATAAAAAAATTTCTAAGAATACTAAACAAAAAAAAATAGAGCGAGAGACAGATGTCCTGTCTGGATTGGATTGGAAATAACTATATGTTTTAAAAAATATGTATATATATGAAGTCGAGTATCTATCTATGTTTTCTTCATCTAATCACACAAGTTCTACACTATGAGATTGTTTTCCTCAAAAACCAACCCCTCTTTTTCCACTAATTTCAACTATTTTCAATTATAAAGGAATCTTAACTAAGTATTATAATTACGGGATATCTACTTATGTACTATATATAATTTTATTACTATATGTGTTGTGTATGTTGGAATGATTTACATAAATACAATGACCAAAATGTACTAAGTAACATTACGGCTTCTAGTTTGGGTTTCAATATTCGGGGAAGTTTCGAATACAAAGTTTGTAAACTTTTACTTAATACTTACTTAACAATTTACATGATATAGTTTCAACTATAAACTATAGGTTATAAGCTAGATATACTGTCTATTAATATATTTCATTAGGGTATAGGTATTAGCTATTTTTTCAACTACATACGAATCAAAGTTACTTCGTTTAAAAATGATATATCGATTGAATATTCAATTGGAAACGTGAACAAACCAAAACCAACCAGTTCCAGTTGGACTTCTATATATATGTATATATATTCAGGATCGCCGTAGCAGATGGACTAGCGATTCAAATTTACAGTTGAAATGAGTATTATTTTCAATGGATTTTTTTTTTTTAATTTTTAATCAAGACTCTATGATCGAACGATCGAAACGCAGTAAAGATACAAGTTATAAAGTATATATAGTATTTTTTTTATATTGTATATAGTAGATTGGATATAGAATGTAGTATGATGCGAAAGTGGTGGATATCATACAAGAGCGAAATGAATTCGACTCGAAAGGACGAAACTGGTCCTAGTACTGTGTACCTTTGTACCACTACGAGTACAGTGATCGTATTCAGCTACCTAGGACTCAAAATTGTTACCTTTGCAGTTACGTTTGCATTTATTAAAATCGTTTAGAGAGTTAGACTAAATAGATAATAGATTTTAAAGGATATATTTCTTTATATACAGGTGTGTTTACATATCATCGATTGAACTTTTGGTTTGTTGCTGTTTTTTTTTTTTTTAGTTCAGTTTTCTTTTCGTGTTTGCTTGGCTTTTCACCAAAAATCATAGAGGAAAGAAATTCAAGTTCGACCTAAATACACATCTGCATAAATATCGAAAAAGTTACATATATGTATATAGTATTGCATAATAGTATCATTTAAATATAGTCGATTATATATAGCATATATAGTATATAGATATATACTTATATGTCTAGTACAGAGTATAATATATATTAGGATATATGTTTAAGAAACTTTTCACAAATCAAGAGTCGAACGTAAAAGTTAAACACAAAATTTCACTAGGAGAAATTCGAAAATAAAACGAAAATCAAATGTGTGTTTTAAGTTTTGGGGAATTACATATGTTCGTGTGTAATCGATAAAGTCGATATATCCGATAGGCCTAGTGCGAGTACTTACTCAGTGGACTCAACCGTGGGCGTTGTCGGCATTATCATCAGGATGCAGTTGACGAGAATTGTGGTGATGATGAATAGGGAAAATAAGGGATGCACTAGAATGTAAATGGCCACACGACGTATCGGATTGAATGGATCGAGCAGCCACATTGCTTTTGATGCAGAAAAGCGAAAAATATCTTTTCCTTTGCTTACAACTACGAATGTCTGCAAAAAGATCAGGTTTATAATCAGGATGTCGCCAATATTCAAACCAAATCATGTTTATATTTAAGAAAATATGAAAATTATCAAAATCGATATATATCGATAACTATAGTAAAACACTACTACAACTCATTCTACAGTATATATCGATAAATGACCGATAACTTACCAGTACATTGCTGTAGTAGGGATCGATATCCTCGAGAGGAGTGGAGGCCAATTCCGGCGGGAAGCTGCCCTGCAATCGAACAGGTATTGGCACACCCTGTTCAAGTGTAGGATCCGGTTGTGGACCTTCATCCTCGTCCTCGTCATCATATCGGATCTAGTTTTTTTAGGTTAGGTCACATTGCGTAGCATTGTAGATAGAACAGAAACGTGTGATAGAACACTCGATTAGTAAGGTACTACTCTCCATCATTAGATGACAAATCAATCACGAGTTCCGAATCTAACTCAAAACGAGGAAACGAAAGAATTGAAAATCATAAGTCAGAAAGTGAGCAGCACACAAATGAACAACAATTTAAAGCGCCTTTCGATTCGGATTAAAGTTGTACAATTTCGTGATGGTTTCAGTTTTGCATATCACATTAATCTATATATATTTTGGTATATATTTATTATAATACTATATTATATATACACAGAGTGAGGTCAGATGAGGAAATAGAGAGCCAAGGTGGGGAATAGAGCCTTAGATTGGGTGCCGAATTTAATTTTTGGGGAAGAAAGTGGGAAAGGAGCAAAGGGTTTTCAGCCTTCATATATATTTTCTTTCTGTTGGTATGCAAAAGTAACACCAAGTTGGTTGGACCAATAATTATCAGGTTTTTTTTGTTGGATTCGGGCGCTTCATCATTTCGATGATTCTGCTTCTTTTCGATTCGATATTCTTCTTCGTTTTTCTTTTTGTAAGTTTTTTAAAACGGAAACGAAATCAAATGAGTAGAAAGGTGGTAACCAAAACGGAAACGGAAATGCTTATGGAAACGGAAGAGAAAACTAAGGTAAACCAGTGTTGGACAACATTCCATAGGTATTACAGTGTGACATGCTTCTTGAAAAAATATATCTAAAACCAAAATCAGTGTTGTAAGCTACTATAAGACTACGGAAAATATACTAAGGGATAGGATGGCTGGGTAGGGACACAAAAGGAACACTCAATGTCATTCGAAATTTGTTTCTTTTTGGCTTTTCGAATATCCTGTAATTGGCCAGACAAGAACTATTTTGTGCATGTTCTGGGCAAATTTTAATTGCACCGCCATGCATTTTGTATGACATTATTTTTGCCTCTGGCTTCCTGTTTCGGTTTCCTTTCCTATCGATTTCGCCAACCAGTCTATTTTTTTAGTGTTTCAACTTTTTCACATGCAATGCCAAAAGGCGAAAAAGCAAAAAAAAAAAGCAAAAGTACAGAACGAACGCCACACAAAAAACTCTAACGTCACTTTATGAAATGTTCCATTTCGTGTTCTCACTCGCACATTACAAACACACATATACTATATATACTATATAGATTATATGGTAGCTTGTATATACATATGTATAGTATATATAGTTGGAGAGTGAGAGTGGTGGAGGGGCACAAAAGAAAAACTAAAGGAAAAAATTCCATAATAGTTGGCTTGGCGTGACAATTAGATTGTGCCTGTATGTGTGTGACGGCGTATCCTTACGCGCAACTGTATGCTATATATTTTGTAGAAGTAGAGCTTTGACGCAATTGCGGCACCCACCCGAAGTTCGATGGGTGGACGGGGCTCCTCGTTCTGGTTCTCCTTCGGCTTCGGCTTCAGTGCGGCAACGTTTTTAAAACAACTCAAGTCTATATTTAAACTAATAAAAGGCAAAAACCGCAAAGAGGCGCGAATGGGGAGGCGAATAGTTGGATATAAAACAGCCGGTTTCCACCGGACATGAGTTGTCCTCGCGCATTCGCTCTGATTACAAATTTATGACGCATACCATTTGCGAACGAAACAGGACTATTTTCTGCCTTCTTTTTCTTTGGCTTATAGGTCCTTATAGAGGCTATCTGGGAGTTATCTGGTAAATTTTTTTGACATTTTAGAAGGGATTTTCAGGATTTTGTGGAAAGTCTTTCAGGAATAATGGGTTCTTAAAGCTTAGGATAGTTAGGTTGAGATTTTAAAGAGTTTGGGTTTTTTTTTAGATTTTTAAAGAAAAAGGTAAAGGATTTATACAAATTGAGATAATATAAACTTTTTAAATAATTAGTTAACTAAAAACTAAAATATAATAAGGATATTCAAGGCTCAAAAGCCTTCATCGATATTTCGATTAATGTTATCCCAAAAAAACCAGAAATTGAATATCGATTTTCAATATTTAAGAAATTCAAAATTAAAATAAAAGCTCAAGAAAGCAAGTTAAAAAGTTAAATAATTTCGAGTTTTTTTCTCAGAATTTTTAAGAAAAATTAAAAGGAAGTCAAGGATAATCAATAATAAGGATATCAATAAATGGTAATCGAATACATTACGATAAAAAATACGATAAAAATTATCGATTAAAACAATAAAGAACCCCTATGCAAAAAATACCAAAAATAAATTAAAATATCGATAATCGAAATTCGTTAAAGAAATTAAAAACTTAAACAAAAAAATATAAATAAAAGACGACTAAATCTAAAGAAATTGTAAATTAGTAAATTAGTAACAGAAACTAAATTTAGTAACCAAGTAGCGACTAGAACCACGTAATCATTTTAATTATTCAGAAAAGGGTGGAGGGGGCTTAGGCGGATAGAGGCGGCAGGGTGTTGCGGCTAAGGAGTTGAATTGAAAAGCGGAGAAAGGACTTGAGAATGTGGCAAGCAGAGAGAGAAAGTTTCCCATGCGGCATGCAACTACGACAACCACAACAATAACAACAAAAAAAACAGCAAATAGCAACGGCAGGCACACGCAGTCTCACGCACACACTGCCATACACACTCTCAACACACAGATACACTCGCATACACTCACGTACATTAAGCAGGCAGGGAATAGACACAAGGATATTCAGGATACTACTATTCTTTCGTTTTTTTTTTTTTTTGTTGTAGAAAGCCAACTACAAATGATAGCTTAAAACCGAAACTTATAAACCTCGTAAGGATGTTGAACTAACTCTAAGTTGAGAATAAGAGACACACTACCAGACAGGATATTGCTGGGATATTGTGGATACAAATATGACATGCTAAATGGACTATGGTTTTGGATCCCAGCAATACTCCGATATCCTGCGATATTATCCTTGGGAACACAACTTACTCGATTCAATTGCCATACAACTTACAATACGCTGGCTGACCTTCTCGATGCAACTCGATGACTCATCTCCCTGCTGCTGATGCTCCCATTTGTACTTTATAGCTCTTTATTTTATACATATTGTCCTATATATATACATATATATAGGTAATCGTTTATATATATATATATATCTAAAAATAATAATTATATGGCGCGTAGCAAGGCAAAAATGTGAATATCTTTGCCGATTGCTAGCGATTTTTGGTTTAAATCATCAGACATCTGCATAGTATGGTCAAAAGAAACCTATTCCTCGGATACACCTCTCAGCTATAACACTTGAGACTAGCCTTCTATACTTCCAATACCAATTCAAATCGGGGTTCAGAATCGGGTAAATATATGTATATATCTTATACTGATACAGAGAAACAATAAATGCAACACATACGCACACAAATTACTCAAAGATACACGGTTATACATTAAAATACCAAATACAATTACAGTTACACATATATAGTGGTAGGTAGTAGTAGTAGTAGTAGTAAGTGGTGGTGGTGAGGGGCGGTAAAGGACTTTATGGGGGCGTGGCAGCTCATGGCAGAAGGCAGCGTTAATACTCCTTCAGGACATTCGCTAAGCTTCTTAGCAGCCACTCAGCGGCAGCTCGATAAGTGATTGAAGCCCCCAGGCTGTGGCAATGCCACACACATGACAAAAGGATATTTACGCACTCATATCCTTTGGCGATATATTACAAAGTAATACACTTAAAATATACATACATGTATATGGTATAGAAGAAAAAAAAGCCGGCTCTAGCTTCGGTTAGCCGAAGGATCTTGAGGTTCTTTTAGGGATTTTCTTTGAGGAAGAGTTTGTAATATTTAAATATTATATTAAATTAAAGTCTACTTGTTATGGATTTAATCAACAATTAAATCTTAAATTTCTTAAATTTTTTTTATAATAAACAATGCACATATTTATATCAAGAATTACTCTTCCTTCACCTCTTTAGAAAAGACTGTGTTTTTCTTTCAAACTTTTCTCTACATATTTGTTTTTATTTTTAGACAAATAAAATATAATACTTAGTGTAAAATTCTTAAAAAATTTTCAAAAGTCATCCCTCAAAGAACCAAAAGCAAACAAAGCTAAAAAAAGCATTGGATTTGAAGCAAATTTTCAGCTGCTTTTGAGTATTTCTTTGGCTATTTACAGGTGAGAATTGGGTTTTTTTTAGTTTATTTTTAAAGCGGCCCTGGGAGTGGGAAAGTACACATTAAACTTAAATAGTTCAATTTAATAATTTATATTGAATATTTAGAGTATTTGAAACATTGCAGGTATTGCAGTAAGACAAAGATATAGTACGATATATACGATATACATAGATACAAGGCTACTGTTAAGAGGGAGATTCTGGAAATCAAGGGCGAGGCTCTGGTTCAAAATCAAACTAAGTGGAGCATTATATAATTATATATATAATTTTGTTGGCTGGCTTGATTTATTATTAATTAATAATTAAATATAGTTGCAGCAAAAAACAGAAGCAAAAGCAATTATATTTTTTCGGCTAAAAAAAATATTAAACACAATTTGTGGCAATAAATTTCAAATAAAATATTTGAAAAAAATTAAAAATATAATTTCCTTTTCAATTGAGATTCTCAAGGGTCAAGAGGGTTGGGTGTGGTGTGTGGTTGTGTAATGGTGTGGGTTAATTTTTTTCAGTGGTTGTGGAGTTTTTTTTTTAAAATATCTTTTTTGTTTGGTTTCTGAGCAAAATCTTACTTCTTTTTGTTTTTTCTTGCGACCATATTGCGGCTGAAAGAAGATTTGGATTTGGTTTTTGGTTTAGGGAATTTCATAACGATCATCATATTTAAGTTGAAGTTACAAACAAATAGCAATAGTAGTAGTGGAAAAAAAGTAATGGTTTTTAGATTCATTTTTCGATTGCATTAGGCAAGCGCCAAATTCGCATTTTGTTGTCATTTATTTTAAAAATTCATATTCATTTTTATTTGATTTTTGTTTTTACATCCAGACAGCAGCGCGCAAAAGTTTCGTTGAAAGGAGAGCATTTTGTTTTTTAAATTTATATATATATTGAAATATATATAAAGAAAGTAGAGAAAAAGTTGTAAATGAAACGGAAAAAAGAGTACACGAAAAAGAAAAACAAATGGTAGAAATTGGTTATGTAGGCGAGCAGTTTTTTCAGGTTTTTTTGTTTAATAAATATTAGATTACTTTTTTCATCTATCCTATGATTTTGATGGATTATTATTTTTATGAAAAATATGTCTGGAGGGGAAAGTAAGAGACAGTTCTAAAGTGCGCAATGAATTTATTCAAACACATTTGTTTTTCAGAGTGCTATGGATGTTATTTTCTTAAATGATTTTTTACAAGATCCATAAATGGAGCTAGCATCTGGCTTTTTAGCTCATTTTAATTATATCAATCCACTCTTTTGAGAGATAATTCCTATTTCTGAATGGATGATTAAATAATGGTCTGATTTACTGATCGATCTAATGACTGGCAGACATATTCACAGGCGAGTCGACTATTTACAGGAAAGTTCGTGGAAAGTTCTGCTGAGGTGGCGAGGTTTATGGAGTTCGACATGGACATGGACGAGGGACCTTTTGTTTTGTTTTTTTTTCTGTTTAAATTAAAAATGTAAACAAATTTGAATCGAATAATTAAAAATAAAAGTTGTTTTTTGTTAGCCTTGAATATTTACGATACGATTACAATGAAATAATGTCATAAATGGAGTTGCTGGCAGATCATTAATCACAAATCATAAATTTACACAATAATACATTAAAATTGATTAGGTATTTCGGATTAGGAGTAGACATTAGAACACATTACGAAGCCAATGGTTTTTAAAATACGGAAATACACAGTAATTCTTACTCTCTCAAATATATGACAAAAAGAAACAAATCGACAAACTGACAAACAAACAAACAAACAATCCAACAAACGAACAAACATACAACGTTTATGGCAGGAGAGAAATTTTACAGATTTCGATAGTAATTACGATACAAATATATCATTTTTCAGGATTTGTGGATGGGAGATTTAGGGGAAAAACGATTTAAAAATTAATGAAAACAAATATATATAACTCACTTTTGGTTCACTTTTACATTTTACATACAATAATACTTGATAAATAATTTGATTTTTGGAATTTTGTTGAAAATAAGTCGAGAATAAACCGAAAGGAAAGATTCAAACACAAAAAATTTGTTGGTGGATGTAATGCTACGATCAAAACATTTACGATATACGATTTACGAGAAGTTACGAATTTACACTGGTGAAGAATGACAGTTGACAGACAGAGGTACAAAGGTTAAAGTTCAGAAGAGTTCAGAGTTAAGAAAGAGATAGCGGGACAGAGTTATCCAGAGTTGTAGTATTTTTTTTTAATGAAAAAATGGTATTTTTTATTTGCATTTACAAAAAGGCTTAGAATGGGTTGATTTTTTTCAGAATATCGATAAATGATAGTAGCGATGATAGGGATGACACATTTTGATAGGCAGTTTCGATAGATTATGGTTGGTTAGTAGGGTATATATATATATATATTTAGTTGGTAAATAATAGACGTTCAGGCTTAAGTTGAAGCACGAACAAAAGCGCACATTAGCGGCGATTGGGCATTCGCTGATCGTTAATCGATAGCTTACAATTGGTACTATCGATTATCGATCAACGATAGGCATTCGATCTCAATTGGAAGTCAATTCACTTGGACGAGGAGAAAGAGAGATACATATACGGATATACAGATACAGATAGAGCAATAGAGAAGGCACACAGAAATATTTATGTATATATATGTATGTATAGTACATATATAGAATATAGAAGAAGCTTTACGACATTCAGCTAGAAATAATTACCACCTCTCCCTCGGCTCTCTTTCTTTCCAGCTCCTTCTGCTTTTCATGTTCAGCGGCAATGCGTTGTTCGATTTGCACCAATGATTCGCGGGTAAAGGGACGGAACAAACTGCGTTCTTCCTCAGATATCGAGTCGGAATCTTCTGTCATTGTCTATGCGGCCAACGATGAGAGCCTTAGATTTCCAAGGCCTGCAAATAAATTGTAAGAATAAAGGTTAATGTTAGTAAGGTTTGATTACTAGTTAGTAGTTGCTAGTCAATAGTTACTAGTTAGTCTGCTTTGATCTGTAGTTAATAGTTACTAGTTATTAATATTGCTAAATGCTTGTCACTGTTACAATTACTAGTACTAGTTACTAGTTACTAGTTATAAGTTACTAGTTACTAGTTAGTTCACAAATCAATAAATACTAATAACTAGTTACAATTTTTACCGATTGTAAGTTACTATTAATTTAATACCAGTCTAGTATTTCTAGTTAAAATTACCTGCCTATTGTAGTTACTAGTTACAATTATTGCAAGAATCGGTTGAGAATTGGCCAAGATATAGCCATGGGAAGGTGTCATATAGCGAAATCCAGGATTTTGCAGGGGTCTCCCCACAAATTTTGGAAAAAAATCTGAAAAATATTTTCTTCTCAGATTTTGATGCAGATTTACTGGAAATCGATCCACAAATCGTTTAAGGTATACCTCTCAAGAATCGGATGAGAATTGGCCGAGATATTGACATCGGAAGGTGCCATATAGCGAAATCCAGGATTTTTCAGGGGTCTCCCCACAAATTTTGGAAAAAATGTGAAAAATATTTTCTTCTCAGATTTTGATGCAGGTTTACTGGAAATCGATCCACAAATCGTTTAAGGTATTCCTCTCAAGAATCGGATGAGAATTGGCCGAGATATTGACATCGGAAGGTGCCATATAGAGAAATCCAGGATTTTGCAGGGGTCTCCCCACAAATTTTGGAAAAAAATCTGAAAAATATTTTCTTCTCAGATTTTGATGCAGATTTACTGGAAATCGATCCACAAATCGTTTAAGGTATTCCTCTCAAGAATCGGATGAGAATTGGCCAAGATATAGCCATCGGAAGGTGTCATATAGCGAAATCCAGGATTTTGCAGGGGTCTCCCCACAAATTTTGGAAAAAAATCTGAAAAATATTTTCTTCTCAGATTTTGATGCAGATTTACTGGAAATCGATCCACAAATCGTTTAAGGTATACCTCTCAAGAATCGGATGAGAATTGACCAAGATATAGCCATCGGAAGGTGCCATATAGCGAAATCCAGGATTTTGCAGGGGTCTCCCCACAAATTTTGGAAAAAAATGTGAAAAATATTTTCTTCTCAGATTTTGATGCAGATTTACTGGAAATCGATCCACAAATCGTTTAAGGTATTCCTCTCAAGAATCGGATGAGAATTGGCCAAGATATTGACATCGGAAGTTGCCATATAGAGAAATCCAGGATTTTGCAGTGGTCTCCCCACAAATTTTGGAAAAAAATCTGAAAAATATTTTCTTCTCAGATTTTGATGCAGATTTACTGGAAATCGATCCACAAATCGTTTAAGGTATTCCTCTCAAGAATCGGATGAGAATTGGCCAAGATATTGACATCGGAAGTTGCCATATAGAGAAATCCAGGATTTTGCAGTGGTCTCCCCACAAATTTTGGAAAAAAATCTGAAAAATATTTTCTTCTCAGATTTTGATGCAGATTTACTGGAAATCGATCCACAAATCGTTTAAGGTATACCTCTCAAGAATCGGATGAGAATTGGCCGAGATATTGACATCGGAAGGTGCCATATAGCGAAATCCAGGATTTTGCAGGGGTCTCCCCACAAATTTTGGAAAAAAATGTGAAAAATATTTTCTTCTCAGATTTTGATGCAGGTTTACTGGAAATCGATCCACAAATCGTTTAAGGTATTCCTCTCAAGAATCGGATGAGAATTGGCCGAGATATTGACATCGGAAGGTGCCATATAGAGAAATCCAGGATTTTGCAGGGGTCTCCCCACAAATTTTGGAAAAAATCTGAAAAATATTTTCTTCTCAGATTTTGATGCAGATTTACAGGAAATCGATCCACAAATCGTTTAAGGTATTCCTCTCAAGAATCGGATGAGAATTGGCCAAGATATTGACATCGGAAGGTGCCTTATAGCGAAATCCAGGATTTTGCAGGGGTCTCCCCACAAATTTTGGAAAAAAATCTGAAAAATATTTTCTTCTCAGATTTTGATGCAGATTTACTGGAAATCGATCCACAAATCGTTTAAGGTATTCCTCTCAAGAATCGGATGAGAATTGGCCAAGATATTGACATCGGAAGTTGCCATATAGAGAAATCCAGGATTTTGCAGTGGTCTCCCCACAAATTTTGGAAAAAAATCTGAAAAATATTTTCTTCTCAGATTTTGATGCAGATTTACTGGAAATCGATCCACAAATCGTTTAAGGTATACCTCTCGAGAATCGGATAAGAATTGGCCGAGATATTGACATCGGAAGGTGCCATATAGCGAAATCCAGGATTTTGCAGGGGTCTCCCCACAAATTTTGGAAAAAAATGTGAAAAATATTTTCTTCTCAGATTTTGATGCAGATTTACTGGAAATCGATCCACAAATCGTTTAAGGTATTCCTCTCAAGAATCGGATGAGAATTGGCCGAGATATTGACATCGGAAGGTGCCATATAGAGAAATCCAGGATTTTGCAGGGGTCTCCCCACAAATTTTGGAAAAAAATCTGAAAAATATTTTCTTCTCAGATTTTGATGCAGATTTACAGGAAATCGATCCACAAATCGTTTAAGGTATTCCTCTCAAGAATCGGATGAGAATTGGCCAAGATATTGACATCGGAAGGTGCCTTATAGCGAAATCCAGGATTTTGCAGGGGTCTCCCCACAAATTTTGGAAAAAAATCTGAAAAATATTTTTCTCTTAGATTTTAATGCAGATTTACTGGAAATCGATCCACAAATCGGTTAAGGTATTCCTCTCAAGAATCTGATGAGAATTGGCCAAGATATAGCCATCGGAAGGTGCCATATAGCGAAATCCAGGATTTTGCAGGGGTCTCCCCACAAATTTTGGAAAAAAATCTGAAAAATATTTTCTTCTCAGATTTTGATGCAGATTTACTGGAAATCGATCCACAAATCGTTTAAGGTATACCTCTCAAGAATCGGATGAGAATTGGCCGAGATATTGACATCGGAAGGTGCCATATAGAGAAATCCAGGATTTTGCAGGGGTCTCCCCACAAATTTTGGAAAAAAATCTGAAAAATATTTTCTTCTCAGATTTTGATGGAGATTTACTGGAAATCGATCCACAAATCGTTTAAGGTATTCCTCTCAAGAATCGGATGAGAATTGGCCAAGATATAGCCATCGGAAGGTGTCATATAGCGAAATCCAGGATTTTGCAGGGGTCTCCCCACAAATTTTGGAAAAAAATCTGAAAAATATTTTCTTCTCAGATTTTGATGCAGATTTACAGGAAATCGATCCACAAATCGTTTAAGGTATTCCTCTCAAGAATCGGATGAGAATTGGCCAAGATATTGACATCGGAAGGTGCCTTATAGCGAAATCCAGGATTTTGCAGGGGTCTCCCCACAAATTTTGGAAAAAAATGTGAAAAATATTTTCTTCTCAGATTTTGATGCAGATTTACTGGAAATCGATCCACAAATCGTTTAAGGTATTCCTCTCAAGAATCGGATGAGAATTGGCCAAGATATTGACATCGGAAGTTGCCATATAGAGAAATCCAGGATTTTGCAGTGGTCTCCCCACAAATTTTGGAAAAAAATCTGAAAAATATTTTCTTCTCAGATTTTGATGCAGATTTACTGGAAATCGATCCACAAATCGTTTAAGGTATACCTCTCAAGAATCGGATGAGAATTGGCCGAGATATTGACATCGGAAGGTGCCATATAGCGAAATCCAGGATCCAGGAGCCAAGATATTGACATCGGAAGTTGCCATATAGAGAAATCCAGGATTTTGCAGTGGTCTCCCCACAAATTTTGGAAAAAAATCTGAAAAATATTTTCTTCTCAGATTTTGATGCAGATTTACTGGAAATCGATCCACAAATCGTTTAAGGTATACCTCTCAAGAATCGGATGAGAATTGGCCGAGATATTGACATCGGAAGGTGCCATATAGCGAAATCCAGGATTTTGCAGGGGTCTCCCCACAAATTTTGGAAAAAAATGTGAAAAATATTTTCTTCTCAGATTTTGATGCAGGTTTACTGGAAATCGATCCACAAATCGTTTAAGGTATTCCTCTCAAGAATCGGATGAGAATTGGCCGAGATATTGACATCGGAAGTTGCCATATAGAGAAATCCAGGATTTTGCAGTGGTCTCCCCACAAATTTTGGAAAAAATCTGAAAAATATTTTCTTCTCAGATTTTGATGCAGATTTACTGGAAATCGATCCACAAATCGTTTAAGGTATACCTCTCAAGAATCGGATGAGAATTGGCCGAGATATTGACATCGGAAGGTGCCATATAGCGAAATCCAGGATTTTGCAGGGGTCTCCCCACAAATTTTGGAAAAAATGTGAAAAATATTTTCTTCTCAGATTTTGATGCAGGTTTACTGGAAATCGATCCACAAATCGTTTAAGGTATTCCTCTCAAGAATCGGATGAGAATTGGCCGAGATATTGACATCGGAAGGTGCCATATAGAGAAATCCAGGATTTTGCATTTTTTCCCACAAATTTTGGAAAAAAATCTGAAAAATATTTTCTTCTCAGATTTTGATGCAGATTTACAGGAAATCGATCCACAAATCGTTTAAGGTATTCCTCTCAAGAATCGGATGAGAATTGGCCAAGATATAGCCATCGGAAGGTGTCATATAGCGAAATCCAGGATTTTGCAGGGGTCTCCCCACAAATTTTGGAAAAAAATCTGAAAAATATTTTCTTCTCAGATTTTGATGCAGATTTACTGGAAATCGATCCACAAATCGGTTAAGGTATTCCTCTCAAGAATCGGATGAGAATTGGCCAAGATATTGACATCGGAAGGTGCCATATAGCGAAATCCAGGATTTTGCAGGGGTCTCCCCACAAATTTTGGAAAAAAATCTGAAAAATATTTTCTTCTCAGATTTTGATGCAGATTTACTGGAAATCGATCCACAAATCGGTTAAGGTATTCCTCTCAAGAATCGGATGAGAATCGGCCGAGATATTGACATCGGAAGGTGCCATATAGAGAAATCCAGGATTTTGCAGTGGTCTCCCCACAAATTTTGGAAAAAAATGTGAAAAATATTTTCTTCTCAGATTTTGATGCAGATTTACTGGAAATCGACCCACAAATCGGTTAAGGTATTCCTCTCAAGAATCGGATGAGAATTGGCCAAGATATAGCCATCGGAAGGTGCCATATAGCGAAATGCAGGATTTTGCAGGGGTCTCCCCACAAATTTTGGAAAAAAATCTGAAAAATATTTTCTTCTCAGATTTTGATGCAGATTTACTGGAAATCGATCCACAAATCGGTTAAGGTATTCCTCTCAAGAATCGGATGAGAATTGGCCAAGATATTGACATCGGAAGGTGCCATATAGCGAAATCCAGGATTTTGCAGGGGTCTCCCCACAAATTTTGGAAAAAAATCTGAAAAATATTTTCTTCTCAGATTTTGATGCAGATTTACTGGAAATCGATCCACAAATCGGTTAAGGTATTCCTCTCAAGACTCGGATGAGAATTGGCCAAGATATTGACATCGGAAGGTGCCATATAGCGAAATCCAGGATTTTGCAGGGGTCTCCCCACAAATTTTGGAAAAAATCTGAAAAATATTTTCTTCTCAGATTTTGATGCAGATTTACTGGAAATCGATCCACAAATCGTTTAAGGTATTCCTCTCAAGAATCGGATGAGAATTGGCCAAGATATAGCCATCGGAAGGTGTCATATAGCGAAATCCAGGATTTTGCAGGGGTCTCCCCACAAATTTTGGAAAAAAATCTGAAAAATATTTTCTTCTCAGATTTTGATGCAGGTTTACTGGAAATCGATCCACAAATCGTTTAAGGTATTCCTCTCAAGAATCGGATGAGAATTGCAATAACCTAGTTGTTTATTACTAGTAACAACATAAATCCTACCCAAAAATTATAATTCTTTCAACTCTGTTTTTTAAAAATTTCTTTTTGACAAAATATCAAATAACTTAATATAGACTGAATTTATAACTAGCCCCAATTCATATTTTTTTAAATATAATTCTAATGACAATCATTAAAACTAAGTGATTCTATTATTTCACATTTACTGAAAGCATTGTTTGGCAAACACAATCCCAGTTATTGACATTTAAACGCAACTCGAAATGAGCAATTCATCCAATTACGATGACCGCCAAATAATTTGTCCATTGTGATGGACTTAACTCAATAAATGGAGAATCAAAATGAATGTACATGTAATTACATATTTTAATGAAAGATTTTTGGTTCAGATTTTGAATTTTCGAGTGATAATTGAATACTTACATGAGGCACATGGATGTCGCCTGCTACATTAAAGCTACAACTATATCCGAGGCGCCATGTTCGATTAGCGCCCGCCGCTTAGCACAATACTGCAAATAAAATAAGAAAATTAATTATTATATATAAATATATGCTAAATATAAAATTTAAACATCTAAATCTATGAGGTGTTGGTTGCTTTTCTTTTTTGAAGCTAGCACATTGATCCCTGAGAGCCAAATCGAAATGGAAACCTCAACAGCCGGCTAATTGGATTACCGCAGACGACGATTCCCATCAAATGAAATGCAATCAAAAGTAAAATGCACAATACACAAGCATTGTCCAATCAATAAAAGTTAACAATATATATATATATATACTATACGTACAACTATTTAAAAAAAATTCAAATGCCTTGGTAAATAAAGTTACTTTACTTTAGTTTCTAATTTTTTTCCATTTTTAACAATTAAATGATACTTTTTGTGTGAAAATGGCTTTATCTGTCTTTCATTTAAGATTATTGCTTTGTTTTAATGTTTTTAAGATTATTTTACGGTGAGATTTTAGAATATTCGTAGCTTGGTATCTATAGTTTATGAACTAGTTCCATAATTGAGCTTTTCTTTTAAGGATAGGAAGTATTTCAAGATAATAATAATAAGTTATCATTATTGCACTTTAATAATTAATTTAATTATATTATAATATTAGGTGTCTAAAATTGTATAAAACAAAAGGCAAAAGACTTATCTATCTAGATTCTAAAATTATGACTTAATAGTCTAGTCTAATTCAGAATCTTAAGCATAAGCTAAGTCCCTTTAATCTTGAATTTTACATCTTCACGCTTGCATTTTAGCTTGATTTTAGTGTAAAAGCTACAATTTCATATTTAAGATAATATAAATATGATATAAATTCAATACATAATAAACTAAATATTCTAAATACTAAATACTAACTATGTACTATACTTAATTTTAAAAATAGTATACACATTATAAACAAAATACTGTAGAACAACCCCAAAATTGTTTATAAATTTCAAATACTTTTCAAGTTTAAACTATTATTAAAATATAAAATAAAGTCCTCTATCCTTTATCCAAAAATTACAAGGAAAATCTATAAAGAAAATCCAAGATTAAGACTATCGGGTTCTTCGATGGCTTTCTTCGAGCGGACAAATGGACAATCGGGGTCTTATATAAGCAGCCTCCGCTAAGGTCAAAGCACTCTTTTTCCATTTACCAGCAATCTCCTCTGTTCGTGTGTGGGAATTTTTGGCGTGTGTGTGTGTGTGTGTATTGAGCATAAAAGTAGGTCAGTTCGATATTTTCACACACAAACACACACACGCATAAGATACAGCATAGAAAAGTCCTCGGCAATATGAGCATATATTTATGTAAGCTTGTATGTGTTTGTTTCATTCATGGCATTTGCAAAAAAAAAAAAAAACAGGAATATTTTTGGTTATTATCCTGATGACAGGCATAGAATTAATTTTTCCGATGACTCATGCTCTCAAAAATGCAAAAAAAAAAAAGACCCAGAAACCAATATCAAGGAAATTCCACCAAAAAATCATAATATTTTGAGTTGAAAAAATTTATAAAAAGATTTTCAATTTTTTAAAAAATATTGAATTTTTAATAAAAATTAAAATTGGAAAAAAAATTTAAAATAAACTAAAAAAAAAGGGAAAAAGAACAACAAAACTGAACGAAGTTCGCATGTTGTTAGTCAATGAATTTTGCATGCTCAACGCAAGAGAGAGAGAGAAAGAAAGAGAGCGGGAGAAAGCCGGAGAGAGTGAAAGGTCCTCTCTCATCTGCGCCCAGAGCAAACTCTTTTTTTCGCTCGCCTAGGCTTCCTTTTCCGCTGGCTCTCTCTATCTGCCGCTCTCTCCCGCTCACTTTCTCCCTGGCGTGGACTACAACAACACAGTTTCGGGTTTCCTTCTCTTAACGAACCCGCTCCCGCAGATATGTGCGTGTTTGTGTGTGAAGGAATTTCACCCTCTACACACACACACAGCCCCCCATCCGCCCGCTAAACACTAGCCCCCCCTGGTCGCCCCTGCTCCTTTTTGGCATTTTCCTCAGAATTTTCCTGGCAGCTGAAAGTTTGCCCTCCAAAAGCCAGCAAAAGGTTGTAGCCCAAAAGCGAGCAACGAGGAAAGCAAAAGGAAAAGCCAGCCGACAACGAGAGAGAGAGCAACGAGGAGGCGGCCAAAGAGGCGTGGTGACGGTCCACGGTCGAGGGACGGGTTGGTTGAGCCGAGGGACCTACAGAGATACCCCATTGATAGGCCCGGTTAACTGGGATTTTCAGCCAGCCAAACCATGACATAATCAAGCCAAGTTCATCAAGCTGCGTTTGTGTTCCCTTTGTTCGCCCAAGTTTCTAATTACCAGCCAAAAATAATATACAAAAAATGCTAAACATGTATATAAAATGTATTCAGTTTTTACACAAAAGATGTTAAAATAACTAAAAAGTCTATTCAAAGCAGGAATTTGTTTGTAAAAGTGCAATTAAATGGCTTAAAACCAGAATTGCCCTAATAAGTATGCTATGTTTTTTTTACTGCAAGGAGTAGAATGCCTAATGATGATTTTTCAGGAAAAATGAAGTAAAACCTTAAAAATATTAGAAGTTTTTGTGGGATATTATTTTAATTTAAAACTTATAATTACTAGAAAATTTTTAAACTGTGCTTTCTATAAGTAAATTAAGGTTTATATCGATTTTATTGAAGATTTTATTACACAAATGCATTGCAAGTGTTTTTACTTATTTTGTTTTCAACTGTTTTCTTAATTTTTTTTTATAAATATTCAAGTTATTAAAAAATATATATATAAACCTTAAAAATCCCTTCAGAAAATGTACTTATAATAGCTTACAATAACTATAAGCAGACTTAATGGCTCATTATAGAAGAGCAAGTTTTTAAGAACCTTTAAAAAAAATATACTAACAACTATACTTCATACTATACTACTATATTAAACTATACTAACTAATATACTAACTAAGCAACAATAAAACTATCAAAAGTTGATATATGTTAATAAAAATTGCATTTATAAATAGGAAATGTGTAAAACCTCGAAAAAAAAAAAATATTGAAGCTTTTAAAGATGTTTTCTATAACTAATGATAACTAATTAATTTCTAACTAATAACCAATGATAGTAAGTATAGTATAGTAGCCCTTATAGCCATAGCATAGTAACCCCTTAAAACCCAAACTTTTAGAAAGCTGTAATATTTCAAAAATGTAACTCGAAAATGTATGTATTCTCAGAAGTAAATACATTTTTTTCAAAAACATACATCATTTAATTAATTATAAACCTAAATTAAGCTCATAATTAACAAATAATAAGCATATACCCCTTAATTATAAATGAAATCACTTGAACCGATTATTTCGATTGGAAAAAGAGGGGCGAGTTATCGAACAAAGAGCTCACCTGTAATCGATGTCAATCGATGTTGTGCTTGGCTGCTCTCTTTAGCCGCTGTAATTCTTGTTGTTTTTGTTGCTGTTGCTATTATCGTGGCTGGTTGTTGTTGTTTTTTTCTTTATTATTGTTGTGGTGCTTTTGTTTACTTTTATTGTTGTTGCTGTTGCTGCAGTTGTAGTTGTTGCTGATGTTGCGCTGTTAACTATTGTTGTGTTGGATGTTGCTTCTGCTGCTGCTTCTGCTGTTGTTGTTGTAGCTCACACATACATGCACCAACGCACACGCGACGCACTCACACACATATGCATATATATGAAGATATATATATATATATTTTTAAATTTTTAAATATTTTTTTTTACGGAGACGAAGACGAATAAAGTTGAAGCAGTAGAACAAGTAAAAGATGAATTTGTTTTGTTTTTTTTTTGGTTTGTTTGTTTTTATTTTTTATTTTTTTTTATTATTATGCTGTTGTTGTTTGTGTATTTCTATAGATATTTTTAGTGTGTGTTTATTTTTTATTTTTAACAACAACCAAGACGACGCGACGTGTTGCCAAAAATTTTCATCAAACGTTGCGTTTTGTTCCCAGAGCTGTTATTGGTGTTTGGTTTTTCGGTTTTGTTTTTTTTTTATTATTTATTCTTCTATTATTATTGTTATTATTATGGGGGGATATTGGGGATTTGTTTTGCCTTTCGCTTTAACTGTTGCTATTATTATAATTGGGGTTTCCGTATTATATAGCTAATATTATTATTATTATTATTTGTGGTTTCCTGTTGCTGTTTTAGTTTCAATTTCGCCAGCGTCGCCTAAAGGGAAAAGCAAGCCATTTTCCGTTAACATTACAGTGTATTTTATTTTTCACTCTCCAAACCAAATATTTATTCTATTGTTCACATAGAGCACTTTAATACACTCGAAAAAAAAGCATAACTAATTTGTAATACACTGTTTTTTTTTGTTTTTGTTTATGCAACGTTCGCGCACGTGAAACGCACAGCCAGAATAAGCTTTCCCCCTCAAAAAAAAGGGACAAAAAAAATATTATAACTGTAAGTCCAGCCTGGATTTGGAGAGCAGAACCGTTATTTGGGCTCTCACTCTCTGGCTCTTTTCACAAGAAACTCCATTTTGCGAAGCGAAGTTTTTGGTTGCAGCTGTTGGTCGACTTCGCCGCCATTTCGCCGCAACAAAAAAAAGGAGCACAAGAAGAAGAAGAAGAAGTAGATGAAAAGCAATTTAAAAATATATATGTATGTGTGTGTGTGTGTGTGTGTGTGTATAATACACCACCCATTTGGTTGTCAACACAAGTTTTGTTGTGCCACATGCCTCCCCTAACTACACTCGCTGCCAACACACACACACACACACACACTCTTCTACTCGCACTCGCACTCGTTATCCCTATTCGCCATTTCGCCGCAATTATTCGCTCTCGCCGCATGCCTTCTTCGTTTACCATTGTGACTTATTCTATTTTTAGGTCATCAATTCGATGCCTTCCTTTTGGGTGGCTATTTCGCCTCTTTTGCGCCACAAATTGCACAAAATTCGCCAAATCGCCAGGCGGCGAAGGGGGTCACACCACTTGGCATCGCTCTGACTGGCCAATTCCGACTGCGTTCATAACTTATGAATCCAGTTCTGTCCCGTCCCATCCTATCCTGTCTTGTCCTGTTCTGTCTTGTCTTGTCTTGTCTTGTCTTGGGTTGTCCTGTCCTGTTCTGTTCTGGCCGGCCTACGCCACTGCCTTAAATATAGAACAAGAGTTATAATCACAAATCATGCTGACCCGCATTTGGACGGCAGGCAGGCAATCGATCCAAAGGACTTGCAATAAGGACAATGTGCAAATAGTTGTGGCCATTATTTGTGGTTTGCTCCAAATATGGCTAAAATATTCATGCCAATTAAATAAAATAAATAACAAATAGAACAAATTATACTGACTAATATACTAAATTTAATACTAAATTAGGTTAAAAAATAGTTTGCCTTTAAGTTACAATTAAATTATTACTAAATGATATTACAAGTTACTTTAATATTATTTATATGAAAAGTAAAAAAAACTAATATAAATACCAGCGAGGAAGGATTCTTAAATAGATTCTAAATAGAATTTATAGAAAGAATTTTTCTAATTTTTTATAGAATAGAAATAGAATTTTTTTAAATACTTTTGTATTCTCTATTATTCTCTATATATATTATATTTTACTCATATTCCTTCTATCGGCTTAGTGTGGTCTCGCTTAATAAGGCATGCGTTTCGTCACCTACGTGAACGGCCGTCCTCCATAATTTCAATGAAAAGAATCCAAATATGAGAAAAAAAAATGGTTTTCCAATAAAAACCAAAATTTGTGTTATTTTTAAAGTAATTTGAAGAAGTTAAAGTTAAAGAAAGCTAACCATATGAACCAAATCTTGTAATATTCGTCCTTCTGTGCCTTAAATTCCATTTTTTTAAACATTAAAATCCTTCCACAAACCAAATCTACTCGAAAACCAAATTTATTTTAATAAGTTGATTTGATTTACATGATTCATAAGGACAAGTGCAGCAATTGAGTGGCAAATTGAATTTACCTGCCACAGGATGGTATTCCAAACACATTCCTGCCACAAATCACTTATGAATTGCTAATGAAAAAAAAAAACAAGAATATAATTTAGTGATTTGGCCGAAAATATATATTCGATTGTGGCCCTCTGGCTGATCTGGCTGAGCACTCAAGTAGCCTTGGCCTCGTCCCTAATTGAATTTCTAGAGAAGATCTCCAGACTGCCAGCCCACTTGGCCAGTGGCCGGCAGGAGGAGTACCACAAGGACCTAGGCACATATGGCATATGGCGGGCAGGCAGTCTCGAGGACACAATCTCCTTATTGGATTGCGTCCTGATTGCAAGCCCTGGGGAATCGGACAATAGACTCGATTCCACTGGAATCCTCTTGCACATGCCACAAACGGCTATGGATTCGTTGGATTCGTTGGATTTTTGACCATTTGCACGTCACGTATTTAATAATTTATTTATGCGGCAATTTGGGTTATGTAAATTTTTTACACCGAAAACGGCAAACAAACAAATAATAAAAAGAAAAACCAATTGAACACGCACCAGCCTACAGGCCTGTTTATTTTTCTTTATATATATATACATATTTTTTTTTTTTTTAGCATTTCTGTTCTTTCAAGTCCTTTACCATAGATTGGAGTGGCTCCTCCGATCCGAGGTGGGTAAATAAAAATGCTTAACTCGGTCGCACTGGGCCTTGGCCGAGCGACAAAGTTTCCTTTTTTTTTTTTTTACTTTTCCTCTATTTTAGCGCCCAAGAGTCGCAGGACAAGCACTAACCTCAAACACACGCACACACACACACATACACACACACGTAAGTGCGTTGAAAGTTCATAGATTTTTTGGCTAAAATAAAATAGAAAGGAAAAATTTTTCTTTCTCCTGCCGTGGCATCGGTTTCCTTTTAGCCGCGATTGCGTGTCCTTTCGTTTTCATTTCGGCCCTCACCAGTTGTTTTTAGAACTTAAACCGAAATATAAAAGTCTAACTGGGCTAGGGATCTATAATTATTTTAGAACTTTTTTTTTAATAGCTCTTTAATATAATTATAGAAAAAAATATTAGTTTTTCTTGAAATGTCAAGGGTTTCTAAGGAGATACTGCTGATTCTTTCTTACTTTTTCATAAATTTATGGAAATTGCTTTATATAAGGTTTTATAAAATAAGAGTAAAATATTGGAGCCCAATTCTAAAAAATAAGGTAGCAATTATTAAGGTAAATTTTTAAAACTCTATTTTAAGGTGTTTTTTGTTACCTAAATACCTAAAATCTATAATATGTCGAACTTGACTTGGAAAATATGAACTATTTTTTGAAATGGTTATTTTTATTCCCCGAAAAATTCATAATTTATCAAAAATCTATTATTTAAAAAAATGTACAAAATATATACATATATATTTTCTATTTCTGCTAAATTGCCTAAACAAAAATCGGGTACTATTTAGTTTCATATATGGTATTAACAAAAAAAAACTATTAAGGGATTCAAAGAAATGCTTTCCTAAAAATATTTTCCTAAAATATTATCTATATAAACATTCTCTATATTAAATCTATATCTATCTATTTATAAAAATATCTACATATATAAGAACTATCTATAAGAAATATGATAACTACAAGAGCTATGAAAACTATAACTATAAGAACTATAAGAACTATGAGAACTAAAGGAACTTTAAGAGCTACATATAGCACCTATAAGAACTATAAGAACTATAAGAGTTATAAGACCTATTAGAACTGCATGTATAGAATAAGATCTTTTACTAAAATATACTTTTAGGGACAAAGATAACTGTGTTCTTATATAGTTTTTAGTTCAAAAGAAAACAAATGCCTCAAGATTTAAAAACCTACAAAATAATATGAAAAAAACCTAACCCAAGGACCTAACCCCAAAACTAGGCTTAATTTTCCTAAAAAACAACTCTATTTAAATAAGAGATAGAAACCCTATAACTTTGCTAAGGTCTACTACAAGATCTGGAACTTTTAGAATAAAAATAATTAGTAATTATCCTGCCAAATAAATAAATATACAGTATAACTATGCTCTAGGGATTTCGTGACAATAACTTTCATTAAATAGGTGGCATGCAGCTTAAAAGGCATGCCAGGATTGGTTATGTTTTATGGATCGTACTGCTATACCTATAGGGCGTTTTAATTTTTGGGCCAGACAGTCCAATAACTTCAAAACTTCCGAAATCGTTGCACAATTTCGGTTCCTATATAATTTTTTTTTATTCAATTTTTTTTCCCCATTTTTTTGTTTGGATTTCTTTTTTTTTCTTTTTTTGTGCTTTTCTTGCGAGCGAAACCAAGGCAATTGGAGGCACCCTTGTCCCTTTTTACCGTTCGTCTCTCTTTTTTGGGCCTCTCTCCCTCGCCCTCTCTTTGTAGTGCCTTCTCTGTTGCTCTGGCGCGTTTCTCTCTCGTTCTCTGTTTTGTGGAGCATTTGGGGTTTTGCTCCTCGTGGCCTCGTCCTCATCCTCATCCTCATCCTCATCCTCGTCCGTTTTTGGCCGCGAGTCCTCGGGTTCTCGGCTCCTTTTGCGCACAGCACGAAATAAAACGCGAGTCGAAAGTTGAAATCCGAAACGAAAAAGGACAAAGAAGGACGGGAGGACACAAAGGACAGGCCAATGGATGGGTGAGAAGGGGAGAACGGAGGTCGAAGGACGAGAGAACGTGCGGAGCACGAGGACGAGGCGAGGACACGGCTTAGCCAGTTAGCAAGGCGCCAGAGTTGGCCGCCCAACAGACTGACTGCCTGACTGACTGACTGACTGACTGAGTGACTGAAGCGCCCCTCGTATTTCGTCCTTCGTCCTTTGTCCTGGCCCTTGCCTGATTTTCGAGTCGAGTCGAGTTAAGTCGAATTGTGTTGGGTTGAGACCCGTTTCGTTTGGTTCTGGTTTTGGTTTTGGTTTTGGATGGTTTTTCGTGCTAGCGCAGACGTCGCATATGCGCGCTCCACAAAAAAAAAAAAAAAAAAAAGAAAACACAAGAAAAAAAAAGGAAAGGCAGGGAAAAAGGACATGCCAGATACACATAGCCTAAACAGCAGGCGAGTGTGCCGCAAAGTTTCCCCCAAAAAAAAACAACAAAAAAACAGAAAAGGAGGACAAAAGGGGGCCAAACTGCCATCACTAACAGCAACAACAACAACAATAGCAATAGTGACAACAATAAAGTAGCTCTGGCAACTACAAAAAAGGACACTCGAGAACACACATTCAAGAAACCGATTCGAGTCGAGTCGAGTCGAGGCGAGGCGAGTCACGAAAAATCGAAAGTCCGCGGCAACTCCTGCTCCTTGGCTCCCATGCTCCATGTCCTTCTCCAGCTCCTGACTTCCTAGGTCCCGCCGCCATGTACATGTGTGTGTGTGTGTGTGTGTGTCTGTGTGGCGGCGACCCCCTTTTCTTTTTTTCTCTCTCTGTAATTGTTGTAACCATTTTCCATTGCCTACTTTTTTGGGCATTTCTTAATATTTCTTCTTCTTCTTCTTCCTAATTCAAAACAACAAACCAACATTTTTTTTTTGGTTAAAAATTTGAGATTTCCAGGGGGAATTAGGGGGGGTCTTCCTTTTGCATGTATGTCTCTGTGTTTGGGTGTGTGTGTGTGTTACTCTGCGTAACACGTTGTGTGTGACGCACACTCACATACACACATATTTATCGCTTATACATATGTATATGTATGACACACACACACACACACACAGAGGGATTTATAAAGAGAGGGCCACTAGGCGTATACGCAATCGTTGCTGCTGCGGCCACATCAAGTATACGCCACGGCGAACACGCGCTTTTACACACAGAAAAAAAATGTAGAAAGAAATACGAATTTTTTTTTTCTTTTTTTTTGGATGTTAATATTTTTGGCACTCGTTCTTCTGCAACTTATGCTCCTTCTTCGGCATCTTCTTCTGCTTTTTCTTCTTCTTATACTTCTTGTTGAAAGCACACGTGAACACGCACTTTAGGTAGTTTGGTATTTTATTTGTGTTGTTTTTGTTTTTTGGGTCACACTCGAAAAAATATCACAAAAAAAACGATTGAAAAAAAAAACGGAAAGGAAACAGCGAGGAGAGAACTTATGTAAAACTTTGTTCTTTCGGTTTCCTTTTTTTTTTTGCCTGCGCACTAATCAAGATACTGTGTTATATATTATATATATATATATAATATTATATTGTGTTATATTATATTATATATATGGTATATATATATACCGAAACACATGTATGGCAAAAGGCATGTAAACTTTTCGGTTTCTTTTCCTTTTTTGTTTAACCGCTCCTCGTCTCTCTCTCTCTCTCGCTTCGCTCTCTCTCTCTGGTTAACTGTTTTTCTTTTCATCTGTTCGTTTAACGGCTTTTTTGGTTAATTTTTTTCATATTAGGGTTCTATATCCTTTTTATCCTTTCTGATATTTGATGCTTTTTTTTGGCAAGTTTATAATGTCCTGTTTTTATTTGAATTTTTTATTTGCTTTGGCTCTGAGGCTGCTACTAGGATGTTACTGGGTACTGGGTACTGGGTACTGGGGTACTGGTACTACGGCTGTTTCGTTACCCGTAATCCGTTCGTCTCCGTGGTTTACTGAAACTGTCAGCTGCCGCATCGCGTGTGCGTCCGCAGAGTGCGACTTTCGTTCAGTTCGCTTCGGCAGCGGCTTCGGCAAAGCTTCGTCCCCGCTTCGTGGGAGCTTCGTTGGCGCTTCGTCTGCCTTCGGGCTGTGCCAGTTTCCCGTTACAGGGACAACGACAACAACACTAGTGGCACCAGCAATAGCAACAGCAACAACAAAAGCTACAATACCGAAGGAGAGCCACTCGGTCATTGGGACAGGCTCTGGCTCCGGCTGCTCTGCCTCAGTCGCTGCTTCTACCTCTGCTTCTGTCTTTGTTTTTTTTTTTTGCAAAAGCAGGCTGCTAAAAGGGACACACACGCAAACAGAGCAAACACAAAAAACCAAAAGCACAAAACTCACGCAAAGTAAAAAAAAGAAAGTGCACCTGCACTCAGAACTCAGTGAGAAAAGGCAAAAAAAGACCAAAAAGCAAGTGCCTGGTAATAGAAAAAGAAAACTCACCAGCTCTCTGGCTAATGAATTAAGTCTGAGACCTACTTTCGGTCCAAGTCTTTCAAAAATGTTTACTCTTTATGAGTTGGAAAATCTCGCCAACTAAAATAAAAACTTCCTGCTCAAATGTGTACTTTCTCTAACGGCTTTTTTCGCCAAACAAAATGTTTCTTATTCAAGAAAAAATCCTTTACAATTATACTTTTATGGAAAAGGCTTTTAGATTTAAAAAATAATTAAAATATAACCTTTAAGTAGGAAAATTGTTGATTCAAGATATTCAAAAAACTGTATAGTATTTTTGAAGAAAAAACACATTTAATTTCTTAAAATTCAAATAGACAAAGATTATGTTTTTTTCTGTCTTTTTTAGATAAATTACTTAAATCCAGTCTAAAAACATGTATTTAATATTTATAAATACATCTATCCTTACATTTTTTAATGTTAGTAAGTAAGATTTTAATATAAAATATTAACAAACCACAATTTCATTACTCTTTCTTTGAATATTTTAATATATTGAATTGAATATTTGAATAATAATGCTCTAGTAATATTTCAAATGAAATATATTGCTTCAAAAGCAATTTACACCTTTTTTCTGTGAAAATCCACCATATTAAATATAAATATTATGAAATAAGATACTAATTAGATATAAATAAGGATTATTAGATTAGACTGTTATTCGATTTATTTGTTTTATACATTTTTAATAGAAATTCGATTACAAAATACAGTTTAAGAAACGTGATAGATTTTTGATTAGAATAGCTAACAAATCTAAGACAAAATGATAATAAATAATTTATAAGAATTTATTTATTTACATAACATAACATAAATAATTAACCTTAAAGTTTAAGTAAGAAACTTTAAGTTCTTAACCTCTCAAAGCCTTTTTTATGGAAATTCAAACCCTTATAAACAAATATTATGGAATATAAGACCAATTAGATACAAAATAAGGTGTTTTATATTCTATTAACTACAAATAATCAACTTTAAAAAATGAGTAAAGCCCTTGTATATTTCCGATAGAAAATTGATGTATTTTCGATAATGATACTTCGATAAATAATCGAAGACCACATTACAATTAAAGTTCGATTAAAAATAATGCCCTTTGAAACATAGTGCCCTTTAAGATCAACATTCCTATGCAAAGAAATACAACTGGCTACTGGCTAATATTTATTGGCTAATAATTGTAGATAGGTAGGTGGCTTGGTAGATGACCAGTTAGGTGGTCAGGCGGCAGCTGTCCAGGTAGGTAGATGGCCTAATCGTCGTAAGCGCTTAATTGTTTTCTTTGTGTGAAACATTTCCGTGGCATTTGGACGCCTCCAATTAGCCGGAAGTGGTGTAATGGCTCCCCAGGTGCCGGCGATCGGTATTTTTTCCCGCCCCACCATAACCTTAGACCTTAGCACCTCTATATGGATGTATATGTGGATATATATGGATATATGTATATATGTATATGTGGATATATGTATAAGGAAGATACCCCACCCAGTTGATCTAGCAAATTGCGGGCAAACATTCAAAGGTCCTTTAAGGATTCCAATGGAACGCAGTCGAGGGAATTCGAACAGCGTCAAACAGACAAACAATAACTTCAATGTCGCAACAAATGACAATATTTACGCCAACAACACAGCAACACAGGGTCCCGCCCACATGATACTATTAGCCATACAGTGTTGTCCCATAGCCATCGCCATCGCCAATGCTGCTCCCACTCTCCAGCTGCCACGCCTCTTTTGTCAGTCCTTTGCCTTTCACAGAGTCCTGCCACAGGAGTATAAGCATACACTTTGTGGAAAAAAGTTTATCAAAGTGCTGCACTTATTTATTCTTTTATTAAAGCAACGTGGGTTTATATAAAATTATGGATATTTTAAATAAGATCCTTTTTTTTATTTCCAATAATTATTGTATATTGTACCTAGGTACCTATTGTATGCAGGTATATTTAAGGATAATGATTCTTTTCTTTTACTTTTGAATATGAAGATGAATTATCGATATTTTAGTTGGTAAAAATGACATACAAAAATGACTAATCGATTTTTACGATAATATCATTTAATAATATTAAAGTAAAAAAAAAACCTTTAGACTGCTTTGATTAAATATTTAATTGTCTTAATTATTGCCATTTTAATTGTGATTTAAAAGTTCACATACTAGATATTAAGATAATACCATTTTAGATAATAACACCTAATCGACTAATCGATAAAAATCGGAACATGATTTCATACATCATAAATTTTATTTAAGTTTTAGAACTATTTTGCATTTTTTAATTTTCGCGGATAAACAAAAAACATTAAGATATAGTAATTGAGAAGTAATTAAAGTATTAATAAATTATCGATATTTTCTTTTTTTAGATATTTTTTGTAAATACATTAAATGAATCCCTTAAAGAGAATCAAACTGTATAAATTAAACTAACAAAATTTTTAATAGCTATTCATTATTTAATAGTATAATATAATATTCGTTTAAAATATTAAATTTTTTATTTCAGTGCAACATTGAGTGGCACAAACGGCTGCGGATGATGTCAGCGAGTGTGTGCGCTTGTATGTGTGGCATGCAACACAGCAGCGGCAACGACAACGGCAGCAGGAGCCACAACAACAAAACAGTCGCACGTACGTCCTCGGTGTGTCCTCGCACACACACACACACATACACACGCCCAAAAGCACGCACACACACAGCACTCCTTTCTCAATTTTTTTTTTTGCTTTCTCTCTTTTCCTCACACTTCCATTTGGAATTCCCTTTTTCTTACACGTTTTTTTTCTCCATTTCATTTTGCGGCCATTGCGGTTGTTGCTGCTGTTTGTACACTGAAAAAAATTGACTTAAAAAATAAGTATTTTATATTTAAAAAGTTTAAGTTAAGAAATATATATATTGAAGAATTTTTTAAAAAAGGCTTTCAGTTTTTAATAAAAAGTTGTTAAATATCTAATATTTTTCAGTGCTTTTGCTTTTATTTTTTCTCCTTCTGCTGCTGCTGCTACAGTTGGGCAAAATGTAAAAAGGCGCACATTTCATGAATGAACAATGACGACATTTTGACAGCGGTGCCTTACCCCTAAAGCCCCCCCAAAAGCCCCGCCACTCGTACTACCCATAACTTATCCCTCAACCTGTTTCCCACAGGAGGCAAAACACATACATATGTACATGCCTTATATACTATATACTTTGTACTTATATACATACATACTTGCATAGAAAGTGGAAAATGCCTGAGAAGTGAAAGGAAAAAGAAAGTTTTGGTATGAAGGGGGTTACCACGATATCTGTCGTCCATCAACTTGTCAGGTGTCACTACGTTTCCCGTTTACCCAACTCCCTCCGTTTAAAATATCTATCCATTTTGAAGTGCTTTTGAATTGAAAACTAATTAAAATAATTAAATAGATAATTAATAGATAATATTTAATAAATAAATGGTTAACCAAACTTTAATTGCTTTTAATTACTTAAGTATTAGTTTTACATAATTTATTGAATACATTTTATTTGCCATTCAAAAAAAATCATGCGTATACGTAATATTTCTCATACATCTAATATTAAGTATACGCCTAGTGGGCCTTTTATTTTAGGTAACTAGCCATTGCTCGGCTATTAATTGCTCGATAGAGCTTTGAGAAGAATAATTCTCTAATACAAAATCTGAAAAACTAAAATATTACCTACTACCTACTGGAAACTAAACAAAGCCACCTTTTAAAACCATTTTATTAAATCTTATACATCTATTAATATTAAAAATTTTGTTTTTTATTATTCAGGCAGGGGAGTATCAGAAAATTAAAAAGAGCATCAACGGAAATGCAAAAGCTGAGTCCTGCTGAATCCTGCCAGGATATGCTCAAAAACGGCAAAGGCAAAAGAAAATTGAATATTTAATTTGGCTCTCGCTTTCGGTTATGAGAAACACTTTTCACTTGCACTTTTCCATTTTCACGCAAAAAAAAAAAAAAGGACCAAGGTGGATTAGTTGGTAGCTTGTGAGACTCTCCCCTCTAAGCCACTCCTCTATCCACCTTCCTTAAAGGCCATAAGCAAATGCAGCAACTGTGTAATGTACACCTGTGCGTATACGCGATGCCTCCCCACCTCCATCTCCATCTCCACCTCCATTGCCACCGCCACTCACACATTAACATAACTTACATTATTCAACTGTGCGTTTCCTTTTGCACTTCACAGGATATGCGGTGGGGGGCTGAGTTAAGGGCGGCTGATGTCCTCGAACCAACCGCAAGAAGCTGACACCCCAGCCCCGCCTCAAAGGCATCGGAATTTGCATAAATTTTGGCTCGCAGGACGCGCATGTTATGGGTCTCCAGGTCCTGATCCTGCCAATCATTAGATTAGAGTCCTTAAAACACTGTTTTATGAAAATGAAGACTATAGTTATCTTAAAAAAATTAAACTTTTGATTTTAATTTCTTAATAAAATCATGAATGTTTTCCCGAAAAAGGGTATCGAGATCTTCGTTGGACTTTCTTGTTTTTTAGGCGTTGACAGTTCGAGGAGGAAGGATAATCGACAGGAAGAAGTGCACGAGGCTCGTAATAAGGCTCGAATACCCCAGCAGAAAGAGAGAAGTGGCAAGATGGAAGTAGGAAGTGGGAGAGAAGAGGAAAGTGAGAAGAGAGAGGGCTAATTATGCCATCGCCATCGCCATTTGCAGCGCCATAATTACGCATAATATTTAAGGACACGTGCTGAGGGATAATTGACTTGAATTTCCCTTTATTTTTTTTAAACATTTTTTTTTGTTTTTCTCTCGTTTATTTTTGGTTTGTGACATTTTTTTTCGCTCAGAGAATGGCAAGTGAATTTCCTGGCTGCAGATTTTAGCGTTTTTTTTCCCCGAAATGGAGACAGGAAATGAAGAGCAGCAAAAAGCGATTTGCCAACGCACCTTCCTCGGTCGCAATTCGTTTAGATGGCCTGCCGCCACACCTGCCACATGCCACTCTTGCCACTTGCCTCTGGCCTCAAGCCACTTGCTATCCGCCACCCACTTGTCAACTGCCACGAGGCATCACTAATGGGTTAAACTGGCACTTTTTCAAATTTAAACATATATTATATAAGACCTTACTTATTGATTAACAATATCAATAATGTAACATTTAATACAGGTATTATATAGCTTTTAAGAGTCTTTTAAGAGGAAAAAAAATAATAAGAGGATAATCTTTAGAAAAATTTATAGGTTTAATTTCTGTTTTTATGATTACTGATAGAAACATATGTATATCTTTAAAAAATCTGCTCAAGCTTTTTTTCTATTAATATTTAGTTTTAAAAACTAATTTTTTTTATTTTAAAAGTTACTTTATGAGTTTTTCTTTTGTTATTCAGGCCAAGTTAATGTTTATATTTTTCAATACGACATCTAATGAAGACCTTTTCGCATTAAACCTTAAACCTTTATAGTTTTTCGCCTCAATTCTAATAAAATTATTATACGAATTCGTGGTAAACTAAAAATTGTATCGAAAAATCAAAATGGAATTTGTGTTTGTGCCCCAAGTGCCCCAAGTGCCCCAAAACGGCGCACTGGCTCTTGCAACCGACAACGTGGAGCGTTAAAATGTGCGCCAAACACGCGATTAGTGGATCGGTTAGTGGGCTGAAGGGGGGTGTGGCAGATGTGGCAGGTAAGGCAAGTAACGACAAGGGGGCAAAGGGGGGTGTGTATTTGGCCAGGAAATAGGCAGAAATCATCCAAATGCCACGAAACGAAAACCAAATTCTTTGCTTTTGACTTGCGGCCTCTTACTGCCTCGTTGCCCCTTTTTTTCGTTTTTTTTTTTTTGCTTTTTTTATTTTGCTTTTTTTTTAGCCTGGTTAAGGCAGTGCAGTTGCACTGCCAATGGGCCAAAATGGGCTGAAATGGCCCATTCCCAGCTGGGAGCGAAATTGCCTCATCGGCAGGCAACTGCTGCAACTCCGTTTTCAAAGTTCTTGGCAAGGCTCGAAAATGGAGCACGATACGAGCACAGAAAAAAATGTTTAAAAAATATTTAAGATAAAAAAATTAATATTTTTATTATGAATTATACAAATTTGGCAGTTATAGTTAAAGATTACAAGTAAAAAAATGTATCATAGACTATAAGCAGTAGTTTATTTTATTCAAATATTGCATATTAGGGAATTAATAAAATATTAATAATATTTTTCTCAGTGCACTTTGCTGCATTGTTCTTTCGGGGTTAACTGCAATGCGCAGCAGCAGACCGAGAGCGGTCAATGGAATCGCATATTATGCTGCAAGGGGCGATTGGGGGCAGGAGGGTGAAGTGTGGCATACACCCCCCTATCACACCTACTACAGGTTACCTCTATCCCTGCCACATATCCCACATTCCATATCCTACCATACATCCCATATCCCATATCCCAAGCGAGGCTAATGAAATCTCGAAAGTCACTGAATCGCTGCTAAGTGTGTGGCACACAGTCACTGCGAATTGTACAACGCCACCGTACAGTGCCTCCAGAATGGGCCACCAGAGGGATTTATTCACGGGGTGCAAAATCGGTTGTGGGTGTTTGGTGGTGGTGCTGGAGTGGTATACCGGATTTCGGTTCCGATTCCGGAAGGGGGGGTAATCACAACCAGCAAACAACGAAGCAATTCAATCAATGGCCAAACAGCTGGAGGTCCTTTAAAGGAAGACGTCTTTTGTTTTAAACACAAAAGTCTGCATATCGCTTGGAATAGATCGATTTGGAGTTATACGTGGATTTTTGAAGGACTTTAATAGAATAACTTTTTAGTAGGGCTTTAAAGTGAAGTTTTGTATTAAAGAAATGGTCACACTTGAACAAGATCAGTTGATAATAGTTAGATAATTATTAGAAATTAGTTAATTAGTAGTTAATTATCAGAAATAGTTAATTATTGAATCTACATATTTTTTAAATGATTTTTACTAAGTTTCATAGAAAGTTTAAGTTTCAGAGAAACAAATTTTTAATATGGCTTTTAATGGAGTTGGTCACACTGGTCACTTGGTAAGCAGAGAAATGGTCACTCTCGGACAAAATCAGCCGATCTATATGGTTTTAAATCAATGTGGACTTTAAAGTAAACTTCTTTTAAATAAGGAATTCAACTAAAATATTTAATTTAATAAATGGTCAAACTCGGTTAAGATAACCTTATAAGCTTTAAAAAAGGCATAAAAAGTTAATTTTACATAAAAAAATATAAAAAATAATGAGAAATAAAAGCTAAAACAAGCAAAAGCTTTAAATACCTTTTACAAAAATATACCCAATTGATGATCTAATAACTATTGACCCCAAGGATCAAAAAACCTTTGAATGATAGAGATAATTACCAAACCAAAAAAATTGGAAGAAGAAAACATTCCATTAATAGACCCTCCGAAAATATAATTACTATTATCCATTATCCTGCCTCGTAAAAATAAATAATCGAACAACAATGAGTCCTCAAATTTTATGGCTGGCTAATGAAGTTTGGATGAAATATGTCCCGGTGGTTAACTTTACCATTTTTAAAGCATTATCCTGACGAGGACGCGAATGGTGTATGGTGTGGTATATTCTAGTGATGGTGGGGGTGGTGGTGGTGGTGCGGTGGTGCAGGTTATGTCATTTGCCACCTTTGAAGAATGTATTTATAACCGAAAAGACATTGTCAGAGGCGGGCTAACGAGGTCGTCGGTGGGGGCAGGATAATGGATAAAGGTGGACGGTTGTTGGTTTGATGGAATGATGGGAGAACGGGCGGATGGTGGATGGCGGATGGGTTGGCGGGTCATTTGGCGGGTCTAATGCGACGGTGGGTAATGCGTTCTGAGCGTGAACCGTTAGTTGACCACGCACACTAGCGGGTATTACTTATTTTTATCATCTTCTTCCTTCCACCAGCACGTGCCACACAAACAAACACACACACACACACACCTGCCCTCCCTTTTATACAATATATATTATATAGTTTTTGTTCCTTTTTTCCTTTTATTTTTATACATTTTATTTGCGTGTGTGTGTCGTAATTGGCAGCCTGCATCGCAGCCAACTGATGACATCAGAGAGTTGCCAAGTGGCCTGCGTGCCAGTGTGTGTGTGTGTGTTTAATATTTGGGCTACACACACACCCATACAAATATACAAATCCTCATACATATACATATAGTATATATGTATGTATTTGTCCGGCCAATGCTCCAAATTTCTTGTACATACTACGCAATGACCAACTTCGACGTTGACACACTAAATTTATTTTATTGCCCCTCGTTCTGGCCAAAAACCAAAAATTTGCATGCCCACACACAAACACACACACACACACACACAAACTGGAACATAAAAATGCCATTAGAAATGGTGGCCGCTTTTCAAAAGACCGCGCCATTTGTCAAACAGTGCTGCCATGTAGTGGCAGTGCTGCCCAGCAAGAAGAAACAGATACCATGGCGGCTTCCGGTGCCTTTCTGGCTTTCTTTGGGTCATTAACCTTTTAATATCTTTTGTTTTCTACAAAAAATGTAAACAACCTTATTAATTTGGCAAGTTTTCAAGTCTTTTCTTTTGTTCCTTTCAATTCTATCCATCTTTAAAATAGCTAGGACCTCAAGAAGCAATTTTTGTTGCATACTTTTCGTCTGTTTACCTTTTGTTCGAAGGACCAAATGATCAAATGTTATACCTTTCCGATCATAGATCTTCAAGTACCAGCGAAGAGAGAATCTGCCATACAAAAAAAAGGAGCACTTTATTTCAAGTATGCTTTTTATCTAAAAATTGGGCCACATTTCAAAAATGGTTTCTGAATCGTTTCTGAAAATATTTTCTAAAAACAATTTTAAAAGCTTAAACAATTTTTAAATAAAGAATATTAAAAATTATGTTTCAATTTTGAACTTTTCTTAATGGAAAAACATTTATAACTTGGCTAATACTTGCCAGATCAAGAAAAGTTATACCTTCACTATTTTAGAACTCCGAGTACCATTATTTTCAATCAAAAACCTGGAAAAAGAAGCTTGGACTTCCAACGGATTTTTGGATGCAGACCGAAGGGGAATGCAGCTCCGATTCATAAATGGTTTGATGGGATAGCTATTTAATGGGATGTGAACTGGCTAGAATATTAGCTAAACAGTCTATAAAAAAATTCCAAAAACAATGTTCCAATTTATTTAATTTTCGTGAGAAAAAAATATGACTTCTTGCAAGTACCAGATATGGTACACTTTTCCTACCTTGGAAGTTGGGGTACTATCATATTAGTTAAATCACACCCCTCTAAAAATACTAATATTCATAATGAAAGGGTGTTGAAAATAGAAACTATTCAATACTATTCAAAAATACTCAATGTTGATAAAATTTTTCGAAAAAACACTCTATAAGGAGTTAAGAACCCTACTTAGCTCTGTTGATAAAACCTCAAAGAAAGTTGCTTCTATTTTTGTATTATAATTTCTTTTATTTATTTATTTAGTTATGTGTATATATATGTATATATACGTATCGTACAAAATGTTCAAACAACAAAAAATATATATATTTTTATATGCATGTCTATATATATTCGTTATAATGTTGTGTCTATGTTGGTTGTATGGATTGTGAGTTTTGTTTATCGTTCGTTTGTCGTTTACTTAATTAAACATTGTTTGTTTGTTTGTTTGTTGTTTTGTTGTCTGTTGATTTGACTTTGATTTATTAATATTAATTTGTTTGTTATGTAAGTTACATGAAGTTTTAGCTCATTAGCGTTTCATTTTTTGCGTTCTTTGCTGGTGTTGTTCTTGTTATTATTATTATTATTATTATTGGTAATTGGTAAAAATTGTTTTACGATTGTTTGCTAATTTTGGTTAGTTTTTTTTGTTTACTCATTTTTCTTATTTTTTTGTTATAATTTTTTTCCATTTTTTGCGAATTTATTGCGGTTGCTAAGAGTAGAATTGCTATTTATTCTTGGCTTACTCGATCAGTTTCGTCATTAATCATAGGCGTATATTTATTTTATTCACTTTTGTGTATATATAGATTTCTTTTATTTCTTGTCAGTTATGATGTAAGTTCTTTAATGCCTAACTCTTGCTTTGTATAAATTCTCCGTTTTATATATTATATTTTAATCGTAATTTAAACAATTCTTTGTCTTTATGGGCGTTTTAAAATGCATATCAAAGTTCTTAATTAGTTTTAGAGCAGCATTTAAGTAAGTTACAACTCGATCATATATAATATATATATATATACTTTTTTTTATTAATTATTTTTTTTTTTTTACCTTTCGAGGAGAGTTACAAATATATGGTTTTGTTTATTTTGTCGTTTTAGTGTAAATCTTTGACTGCTTACGATATTAGTGCTAAAAATTAATTGTTAGGTTTATCTTTAGCTTTATATGTATATATAAATATATATATTTATATATATATTTGTTTAAAAGTAATCATTACTTTAACTGTTACTGTTCTATTTTTTTTTTTGCGTTAACTCTGGTTTTTAGGCTTTTCTGTTCTGTCAAGTCGTGGGGGGGAATTAGTGGGAAAAATTAGTGAAATATTTAGAAGTGAGGGTTTTTTGCAAAAAATCTTCATAAAAAGGCAGCCATTCCGGGTTTCACTTCCGGTAACTGGCGGACATTTTGTTTTTATGTACAATGTGCACTTCCGGTCGAATTCGAAAAAAATATTTATTCGAAAAACGCAGTTTCAGGAAAACGCCAAACAGAAAACTCGGTAAAGGTTTTTTCGCTTTATTTTCAAATTAATTTACAAGTTTCTCGCGTATTCTCAGCATTCTTTCAAGATACAAAAAATAAAAAAAAAACTTATCGTTCAGGAGATAAAAATTGTAAAAAAAAAATAAAATTACTATTATTTTCTTTGTAAGGAAAAGGAAAGAAAAGCGTTTTTCCGCTTACGTACAATTCTGTGTGGGATGCAAAGAAAAATCGAAACAAACGAAACAACAACAATTATAATTTATACAAATTTTTTTTTTGTGTATTTTGTGTATTTTTTGTAGTTTTTTATATTTGTTTCTTAATGTTTTTGTTTTTTTGTCCATAACTTTTAGCGTCTTATACAATGGGTGTTTGTTGGTTGTTTTTTTTTGTGGTTATCTACAAAAGAATTCAGATTTCTGTGCAGTGTATTAATGGAGGAGGGTGCTGGGTGCTGGGTGCTTTGGTGCTGGCTGGCTGGGTTTCTTCGAAGGATATATATATAGGAGATATATGTATAGTAACAAAATATTGAAAAGTATTCAAAGGGAAAAGTTTGAAAATTAATGGTTGGATTGGATTTTTTGCGACTTGGACTTGGATCTCTTTCTATATAGCTTTCTATATCATTAATTCAACGATTTTTTTTAATTCTCCATTGGCTTTCTCTTTCACTTTTTCGCTATTTTTACGTACGTAGTTGGTGTTTTGCTTGCCTTTGTTGTTGTTGTTGTTTATTTCTTTCAGTGTAATAGTTTTGTTATTGTATATATAGTATATATATATATTTAAATATATATATATAGGTATATATTTTATAAACTGTATAAATTGCCTGCCTGCGCTACGCTGAACGTTTCGTCAAAAAAGGGATGGTTTTTTTTAAGTTTTCGATTTTTGCTTTCTTTTTCGAGTTTTTCTTTTTGTTTGTTTTTTTTTTTACTTTTTTTGTTGTTTTTTTTTTTTGTTTTACTATTTATGACTTAATGGTAGAACTTTTTGTTGTTTTTTTGTTTATATATGCATTTTACTTAATTAACAAATAGCAGCGTGCATAGAGCTGCTATGCTCACGGTTCTCAGTACATAGGCATCTATATGCATACAGATATATTATGTTCCGATAATCATATGCATATATATATAGTCATATATACTTGGGCCATGTTCAAGAGACTAAAGGTTTATCGCTGCTTAGAGACTAACATATATAGACTTTTTCCCATTTTGTCGATGTTGCTGCTTGCTGCATAGAATAAGAAAGGGGATTTTGCTTGCTGCATGTTGCATGTTGCATGTAGCATGTGGCTTGGCTGGGCTTCTGCATCTGTTAAGTGTTATTATTTTTAATGTTTACTTTACTGACTCGCTGACTCAAACACTGGACACTGGACACTGAGAAGACACAGAGGCAGGCCAGCCTGTTGTTCCATCATCTATTATCGTTATCGTTCTGTGTAATGTATTACATATATCTCTGTCGTATATAATATGTATATGTAGCGTAGTGTTTGTATTAATTAATGTATGTGTTTATATATGCATGCTGTTGATGCTTCCATCTGTTTATCCTTCTCGACTCATTTTCCTCCTCCTCCTTTTATTAGCTCTTCTCTTCCTTTTCTTACTCCTTTACTCCTCTCCTCTCTTCTCTTTCTTTTTTACTCATCCCACTGTATCGTTCTCTTTCTCTGACTCCAAGACCAAAATATCATATCAGGCATATTAATATTGCGGACTCCACCTCTCCCTAGTTATCGCCATTGTGATTGACGTTCTGCTGCAGCTCCTTCAACTTCTCCTCCCGGGGCTTGGCGTTCCCGAAGATGGAGGCCGACTGCTTCGTCTCGGCCACCGCATTAATGGGCGCAGCAATGGTTCGCGGCTTCAGCTGCAGGCGTGGCCGTTCCGTGTCATCTATAATTCGTAGAAAAAATTTATAGAAAAAAAATATTCCACTCGTTGGCCATCAAATGGAAACTTACCAATGGCACCCATGGAGGAGCCACCGCCGCCACCACCTCCGATACCACCGGCACCACCGCCGCCGATACCACCGCTGGGTCGTTCGCTCTGCTGGTTGGGATTGTAGTGGGTGCGCTCGCGGTCGCGGTGCCTGCTGAAGTTGTTGTAGCGGTCACCGTCCCTCGACTGGTTGCCATAGCTGCCCTCCCGCTGGCCTCGATCACCGCGATCCTGGTTGCGATCGAACCGATCGTCGTTGTTGAAGTTTCCATACCGACCTCGGTTCGCCGGCCGATCTGCAACGATATTGGGATTACAATTGGGTCTATCTGGGAGGGGGGGGGGGTGTCCCATCGTCTCTGCATGCTGGACTAAATGCAGAATCAAAGATACAAAGCGTGCGGGTGGGAGGAGTCGTTCAAAGTCTATCGGAGCGAGAGAGAGTGTGTGCTTGGACTACTTGAACTCAGGCTAGGATTTGGGTTTCGAGGATCTAGGATCGAGGCTAGTAAAGTAATCGCCAAATAAGCCAAAACAAAGTATAGTTTTTAGAGATAATATCAAGAGACTGCAGGAACTACCCATATTCCGCTACTTAATATCATCAACTAACAGAATAAAACTTAAATTAATCATAAAAGTTCTTCCAAAATCTTAAAAATATCATCGAAAATCGGCACAAATGAAAGCAAAGCATAACCAACGCATGAAACAGCCTAAGGAGTGGCCAAAAAAAAAGGATACGACAGGAGATTAGAAACAGAAAGCTGAAGGATACAAAGGAATCGAGATTGCTCTCCTGATTTAGAATCAACTACTATTCTGGCAGCTCTACGAGGGATGCAGCTACGTGTTGTTGTTGTTGTTTTTGGTTTTGGTTTGGTTGGTTGGTTGGTTGGTTGGTTGGACGGCAGATAAAAATGCTTTACCATTGTATCCTCTATTCATGCCACCGCCGCCAGTGCCTGGGCCGCCGCTGCCGCCGCCGCCGCGACTTCTATCATTGTGACCACCATAACTATCATTGTACGAACCTCTACTATCGCCGCGATTACCCGAACCGCCGCCGCCTTCGCGACCGCCCCCGCTGCTGCCGCCGCTGCTACCGGGTCCGCTTCGGCTATAGGACTGCGTTGCGCCGCCCTGGCGTGGCGGTCCGCGTTTCTGGAATCCGTCTCGGCCGCCGTCGCGACCCATGCCGCCGCCATTACCGCCTCCAATGCCGCCACCAGGGCTACAACAAAAATATCAAATAATATATTTTACTCTTAATGAATAGAATTCCAAGATTACCGATCATTTTTCCGACGATCGGCTATATCGATGCGGAGTGGAGCGGAGAGATCATCCAGCTTGATCCGTCCGTCACACTCGAGGGCCCGCTCCAGATTGTCCAGCGTCTCGAACTCCACATAACAGAAGCCCTTGAACTGATCCGTTTCACGATCCTTCACCAGCCTCACGTTCTTCACCTCAAAGTCTTGGAATATTTTGATGACATCGCCTTGGACCAGGCCCTGCGGCAGATTGCCGACGAAGGCGATGAAGGGCGGTTCCGTGGGCAACTGCTTCACATGCCGCTCTCCACCGAATCCGCTCCTGGAAGATGAAAATTTATGATAATGATTAGTATTTTTGGAATGTTTGGGGGTGTAGTAGGTTAAGTAACTATTTCTAAAGCGTGTTTAGCCATGTTCGTTCTTCGATGGGCATGTTTGTTCTTGTTTGTGGGTGTTTGAAATACTGTTATTTTGTTATTTGAGAGCTTAGATGGCTATATACTGTCTCCAAATAATATATAGACTAGGGTTTATGAGGAGTAACTGAAGTAACTCTGTTTCTTAAGCTTTATGCAGGCTTATTCTTGATTGGACATGTTTATTCTTGTTTATTTATGCTCTGAAGAACGGAATTCAGTTATTTGAGTCAAAGATATGTAGTAGATTAGTATTCTACAGCCTATAACCCTATATACTTCATTAAAATAATAAATATATTACTATTTATGAAGAATAACTCTTTTTTTTAACCCCTTTTCATGATTGGACATGATTTTTTAAGCTTCTTTATGCTCTAAAGACCGTTATTTTTTGAGCCTCTAACTCTGTAACTATATTTAAATAGAATAATGGTTACTATTTATGAAGAGTAACTAAAGTAACTCTGTTTCTTAAGCTGTAGACTTGCACTTTTTTGATCGGACATGTTTGTTCATGCTTTTTTTATTCCCTGAAGACTGTTATTTGCTTATTTGAGACTGAGATTAGTTAGATCCAGTTAGATCTCTCTATAATAAACAAAAATAATAAATAGATTAATATTATTATGGAATAACTCTCTTTCTAAAGCTATTTTTTGATTGTACATAGCTATTATAATGTATTTATGCTCTTAAAAGCCTCAAGTGATTATTCAAGAACCTATATCTCTGTATTCCAGACCAAAATAGTAAATACCTTGTAGTTTATGAAGAATAGAACCCTTTCTGAAGCACTTTCTTCAATTAACTCGTACATTCATGACTCTTTATACTCTCAAGACTGATTTTTGTTTATTTGAGAAGGAAATCAATATCATCTAGTACCTGTATCCCCATATACTACATCAGAACAACCTATAGATTACTATGAATCAAGAATAACTCAATCAAATCTGTTTCTGAAGCTTCACGACCGTTTATTGATGATTATTTAAACAATCACGACTGGTTTTCGAGTTTATTTGGTTACTTGAGACGATCTGCAGAGCTAGGCATAAATCTTGAATCAGTAACCTATATCTTGAATGGCTTTCATACCCTACTTTCAGTATTACTTTGTTTATCAACAAACTCATTATGGGTTCATCATCGTTGTTGATAAACAAAGCATTATTATTTATATTTTTTACCAGCCTCTAGAGGTCTTTTGGTTGAAAAACTTAGAGGCCTGGTCTATTCTGGCTTTGGGTATTATCGATAGATCCTTTGGATGGATCATGTCGTGGCATGTCCTTCTATGCATCTGCCACTTTAAAAGTTGGAATACTATTTGAAAAAACACCTCGATGATTAAATATTCAGCCGCCAGACTATTGTTTATTTTTAGTTGTTCCTGGTAGCCGGTGGTTTTGGTTCCCACGAACTGTTGGAGGAACATGTGGCATGTGTGGCGCGTTGCAAGCACCAGAAATAACAACAACAACAACAACAACAACAGCAATATAAGCACTGTGAGCACCGTGAGCACCGGTAACTGGACAGGTGTATGAAGGCGTTGGAAAAGCGCGCGCTTTTGGACAAAAACTGCATCATTGTTGGAATCATATTTCGCGATGGGGTGGGAGGTGTGGCGGCGCATTTGGAGGAGGCGCGGCTCCTCTGCCGGCGCTTGGGGCGCGTTGCCCGGCAGTGGCGGCGCCGCATCTGCCGGCTGCGACGCAGGCGTTGGCTGCAGCAGCAGATTTTCGGAAAAGCGCAAAATAAGACAAAAAAAAAAAAAAAAAAAAAAACGAAAAATAATAAAACACACGGTGGAAAGGAAAAAGAATGTGGAAAAAAAAACACGCACACCAGCACACACACACACCAAGCACACCACACACTCACACACACACACACACAGCCATACATAGAAAGGCGGCGACCAACGACCGAGACACGTACACACGCCTCTGCGTTGGTGTGTGTGTTTTTGTCGGGGCGAGTGCGCGCGTGTGTTGTGTATATGTGTATGTGTGTGTGTGTGTGTGTAGTGTGTGCGCGTGAGTGTGTTTGTGGGATGGTGTTGCCTCTTTGCCCAAACCCCAAACCGCGTGCATTATTTCCGATTTGGGATAACGACGGGAATTGCACTTGCATAAACACTCGCGCCCCACCACTACCACTTTCACTGGCATCCTTTAGCTGCGGCGACGATCGGACGGCGGCAATTACCGAAAATAATTGATAATATTTACCTAGCGTGTTCATAACCACCTCTTCCAGCCATGTTTTTTTTTTCAAATGAGCGAATTCGCTGCAATCCGCAGACTGACTGCCCGACCGTTTTCGCCGCGGCCACCAGTGTGTCCACACCAACCAATTAGCGATGATATTTTTTTTAACACAATGCAAGCAACAAACATAACCGAAAACGATCGACACTCGGTTATGATCGATATCGTATTTTAATTAAACACTCTTTTAAAAAATTATGAAATTAAATTACAATTGTGAAGTTGCCGGTATTCCAGAGGACCAAACAGCACTGGCCAATTCGCCGTACCATCCACGTTACCGCTCGGTAGTGGTTTCGACATTTCATTAAAGGATTACAGTGGTTAAATTTATTCATTAAAGAAAATTTATTAGAGTAAGCATAAAATTTTCATATTTGGCAGAAATAATGACTGATTACGGTAGTGTTGGTAAACATAAATCTATTCGAATTCGCCGCTCACAATGGACAATTCGCATTAGTGTTGACAAAAAACGATATTTTCCACTATCGATGTTTCGATAGTAGAAAATATAACGACAAATCGCATTTAATTTGCAATTTTCTTAAAAAATAAGAAAATTGAGTCAAACGTAAAAAATATTAGTTAAGGAGATCAAATTAATAAAAATAACAATAATGTTTCAAAACATCGATAGTTCTAAACAAAAATCTTTTGAAATTTTCCTACACCGATAGTGCTGTGATGTTTTGCCAGCACTAATACACATAACACTTACAACACTGCCCGGCGGCACCGCTCTTCTTCTTACGCCCTTTTGGCAGAAATTGTACACGTTTTTTCCCGGATCACCGAGTGCATTTTGAATTTCTGTGTGTAAATATTCCACCATGGCACTAACGTCGCGCTTTTACTTCGAGCGATATCCCGAGATCGAGGATGTCGTTATGGTAAATGTACTTTCCATTGCCGAAATGGGCGCTTACGTCCACCTGCTGGAGTACAACAACATCGAGGGCATGATCCTGCTCTCTGAGCTGTCACGACGTCGCATCCGTTCCATAAACAAGCTGATCCGAGTAGGCAAAACCGAACCCGTCGTCGTCATCCGTGTGGACAAGGAGAAGGGCTACATTGATCTGTCCAAGCGTCGTGTCTCACCCGAGGATGTGGAAAAGTGTACCGAGCGGTTCGCCAAGGCGAAAGCCATCAATTCCCTGCTCCGGCATGTGGCCGACATTCTCGGCTACGATGGCAACGAAAAGCTGGAAGAGCTATACCAGAAAACCGCTTGGTACTTTGAAAAGAAGTACAACAGCAAAACGGTGGCTTACGACATCTTCAAGCAGTCCGTGACGGATCCCTCGGTCTTCGATGAATGCAATCTGGACGCGGAAACCAAGGAGGTGCTGCTGAGCAACATCAAGCGCAAGCTGGTCTCGCCAACGGTCAAAATCCGGGCTGACATCGAGTGCTCCTGCTACGGTTATGAGGGCATTGACGCCGTCAAGGCGTCCCTCACCAAGGGCCTGGAGTTGAGCACCGAGGAGCTGCCCATCCGGATCAATCTGATAGCACCGCCACTGTAAGTTGGGTGCTTGAAGCAGAGCCTGCCTAGAATAGTATTACATTGTTAATCCTTTCCAGGTATGTTATGACCACGTCCACGACCAAGAAGACAGACGGCCTGAAAGCCCTCGAGGTGGCCATCGAGAACATACGGGCCGAGATCGTGAGGTACGAGGGTGAATTCAAGGTGATAATGGCACCCAAGCTGGTCACCGCCATCGACGAGGCCGATCTGGCCAGGCGGCTGGAGCGGGCCGAGGCCGAGAACGCCCAGGTGGCCGGTGACGATGACGAGGAGGACGGCGCCGATCAGGAGGGCATGCAATTCGATCCCGAAAAGGAGTTCAATCACAAGAATTCGTCATCGACGGCCGCGAACAATGACGATGACGACGACGACGAGGAGGACGAGGACTAGTATAGTGATGGCACCGGAACGGAGCAGCCGGAGAAACAGAGACGAGATCATGGGAATTATATATATTTTTTGCTCTGAAAATTATCTCCTAAAATTGCTGTTTCTTTATAAATTATACCATATTAAATATTTAAATTTAAAAGGTACGAAATTGATGCAGTTTGCTATTATTTTTTAATCTTTTTTAATTTTTTAAAAACAATATTCTCCTTTTTTTATTTTTTTATTAATAAACCCAATTCATTTTGAACTTAATACTAGATCAAAGTTTTTGTATATTGTTTTTAAATGTGTGTGTGTATAAATTGCAATATATATATATATATATATATATTTTATAATCAATAATGTTTATAGTCAGGCAAAGTTTCCTTTTTCTTTTTTTTGAATCCACTCTCCGTTTATAATACGATTCCTGCGGACTTGGTATCCATCACCAGTGGCCAGTGTCCAGTTTCCAGTGTCCAGTGTCCAGCGTGTTGTATTTAATATGTTTATAATTCCATTTATTTATGCATTTCGGTTACTTTTCAACTTAATTTTACATTTTCTTTTTTTTTGTTACTTAAATATTTTCTAGAAAAAAACCAACCCTTGCTATGTGTTTCCTTTTTTTTGTTTTTTTGTAAAAAATTGATCCGCTAGTGGAGAGAAATGCATCCTAATTTGAACTATTGTACAATCGATTACAAAGTAATTGCACTAAATTATAAAAATTATTATTTTGTTTTTAAAAGTTCATTTAAGTTTTTCTTTCGTAGTGTTTCCTTTTTTTTTTAATTTTCCTGTTTTTTTTTGGTATTGCTCGGAGTATTTCGTTGGTCTGGGGATCATGGGTATCTCAATTCTATTCTATTGCCATCTCCAGGGTATTCTTCTCCGAAATGCGCTCTGCTGCTCCCTCATCTTCCAACGGTTGGACCGGGTTCAGCTGAACCCGCCACCACCACTGAGCAGCACCGAGCTGGCCAGCTGCTTGTTACCGTTGCAGACCCGCAGGGCGGTGAGCACCTGGCCGCGCTGGAAGCCCAGCTCCATGAGATCGGTTACGTCCTGTTCGGTGAATCGGTCAAACGGCTGTATGGTATTGGGTCCACCGCCAGCGGTAATAGCACTTCCAGCTGTGGTAGTGCCACTGCCACTGGCACCGCCCTCGGCGCCACCGCCGCCACCTTCCCGCTTGCTCTGCTCGATGGCATCTTCGATGGCCTGCTGCTCCATCGACTCCTCAGAGTTGCCGGTCAAGCGGGCGCTGGCCGGCAGCTCGCTCTCCGGCAGGAAGGGCGTCGTCGTGCCTGTGGTGCCGATGATCAGAAGGTTCCGTTGCAAGTCAATCAGACACTGAAGCGGAAGCATGCACCCACTAATTAAACAACCCAAAAGCATTGCTTTCCTCGGTGTCTCCACATGAGAGAAGAATCCTTACCTGATGCCTCTTCAGCATGTCCAGGCCCAGCAGCATGTCCATGGGCTGCTGCCCCAGCACCGTGAAGCTGGAGGTCAGATGATCGTTCTCGATCTGCAGCTGCACCATGTGGATACGGCCCAGAATGGGCTGGGTGCCCACGCCCTTGGCCACACCGTTCCAGCGCGTGTCGATCAGCCGGTTGACGTGACACCGTTCGGCGCAGTCCTTGCTCATGATCGTCGTCTGGGCGCCCGAGTCCACAAAGGCCTTGACCGGTATTCCATTCACCTTGCAGTTGATATAACTGGAAGGAAAGGGTTAATCCTCTAGAGAACTAGATTCCCTAACAAAGGTGTTATGGTTAACTCACAGCATAGTAACCGTGCCAAAGATCTCCGGATTGTACTCGATGGCGGCCGCCATGTTGTCCTGGATGTTCTTCTGCTTGATCTCCTCGGCAATAAGGCGTTGGGTCTCCTCGTCAAAGGGATCCGCGTTGAGCATTCGCATCCTCTGATCGTTGATGCGCTTTCGCTCCGATATGTGCTCGCGCAGCACCCGGGCGAACGTCTCCAGGTCGCCCGAGTCGATGGCCTCCGCCAGGCGTTTGTTGTACTGCCGCAGCAGGGCCAGGGTCTCCGGGCTGGAGAGCAGCATCTGGCGCACTGTCGCCGGATCGTCGTCAAAGTTCACATTGAACTCGTCGGTCGGGGGGATGTCTGTGAGGTTCTCGAACTGTGGCGGTATTCCGGGCTGCACGCCCTGCTGTTGGGTGCTTCTCGTGGGCGGACTGGCGCCAGTACTCGTGCCGGGGACGACGATGCTGCTAAAGTCCAGATTCCTGATTGCCGACTGCTGGTTGGCGATATTGGGGGGCCCTAAAAAAATTCCAAATTTTATAAAAAGGAATGCCATATATATATCGGATATATATCGGAAGTAAAGCTTATAGTGGGCCGATCTAGATCTAGTTCTCTAGAATACTAAACTTAATACAAAATCCCAAGTTACTATCTTTAAAAATACCAAAGATTTCCGATTGTTTAGATATATATGGCAGCTATAGGATATAGTTGGCCGATCCTAATCGAAATCGTAGGAACAGCATTCGTAGGAAATCTCAACTCTCTTAGTCTACAAAACACTAAAGTTATAGCATTTTCGATCAATCAGTTATTTGGAAGTTATAGGATATATAGTCGACCGATCCGACCGACCAAACGGACATGCTTATCGGGAGCTTTTCTGACTTTATAGACTATGTGATACCCGGTATTCATATACCCACACTCTTCTAGGATAATCTTCAAGGGAATGGGTTCTCAGGATGGGCTTTAGGATATTCCAAATCGGATGAATCTATATTTCGAGGTCTTCGAGATCCACGCGATTAATATTTCAACATTTTTAGTATCGAAATTGGTGTATAAATGGCTATATCTCCTCTAAAAATCGCCCGATTTGGCTGAATTTTGGTTTTCGGTTATAAATTAGCTATAGAAATATTTTGGCTTCAAAATTTGTATCAAAAGCCCTTCACTCTACGAGTACCGGGTATAAAAATACAGTACTCATGAATCTTCTTTCCAGACCTTAGACCTGTTCGGAATAACTTTTGTTTTTAAGAAACAAAAAAAAACATGACTTTTTATTTATCAAGATTTATTTAATTAAGTAGAAGCTACTTGTAAGAAGATAATACCACAATAGATCATGTATAAATATTTTTTAATTCCACATTCCACTTCGTTGCAAGAAATGTTTTCGAAAAAAATGTGTTTTGATTTGATTAGTTTTAAAAAAAAATACATAAATGGCCTAACGTTGAATATAATTAAGTTTTTGTTGAAATTTGTTCATTAAATTGTCGAAAAAATAGTTATAATTTTTTGAAAATAAGTTTCTTTGTTTATTACCTGGAGAATATATCCAAGAGGATTGTGTAAAAATTTTAGACCGATAAGTTTATCCATTTTCGAGAAATCGAGATCACCGACATTACAAACACAGACTTTTTTTTTTTCTTTAAAAATTCGTTTAAAGTTTCCCGGCTTTCCTTTGAGGCACTCTGATATGGGGCCCCAAATAATATTTATCGGATTAGGTTGAAATTTTGAAAAGATTAGAATTAGTAGATTAGAATAAAATAAAATAATAGAAAAAAATAAATAAAAAATAGCTTCAATAATAAAAAAGAGGTTGAGAAACTTAAAAGCTAATAAACTATGATAATAATATAGTATTATCATAAGAATATTCTTCTATTAGGGTCTTTCTATTGCAAAAATATTCATTTAATATAATTAATTGATAATAATTGGGGTTTAGGAACCTTAAAGTATAACCTTTATACCTTAAACCCGTAAATGAAAAAAGGACAAAGACAAAATAATAAAAAAATCTGATTTTTGGCAGAGGTTTTTACAAAAAACTAGAAATATTTAAAAATTTGGGCCCTTTTTTATTTAAAATAATTTTAATAAAATTTATTATATTTTCCTTTGCTCATTTACCAGTAAAATGTATTTAATTAGGGATTATTTTACCACTATTTTTTTTGTTACTATTATTTATAGGATTATTACTAAGAATTATAAAAAATTTCATCAAGATCAGCCGAGTAGTTTTCAGGAAATGGTTTTGAGAAAAAAATCCTTTAAAGTTTTGAGTGCCAGGGGAGCCTACACTGAAGTCCGACTTCAAAATTATCTTCTAAAGTATTTCCCAGATCGATTTGAAATATTCCAGAGATGTTAAAGCATTTATTTAAAAAAATTTAAAAAAAATATATATATATCTTTGTTTTCTTTTAGCCCCCTAACCATATATGTAGATATGTAGACCACTTCTGCATCGAGTGTTTATAAAATGAAATTGAAATTTTTGCAACGCCCACACACACCTGACTGCAGTCACCAGTCACCAGCAACCAGCAACCAGCCAGCAGCCACCAGTCGGGGTAAACAGACAAAGATTTCCAAACATATGTATGCCATGACAAGGCCAACCACGCACTGCGATACGGCGGGTGTCAAAGAACGCCAAATACGCAAAATATTTCTGCGAAAGCGAACCAATCAGAGGAGCACCTGCTTCTGCTTCTCCATAGACACTGCCTCCCATGTCCATGTCCACCTCCGCTGCAGTTGCGATAAGCCTTGCCGGTGGCCCCCGTGACCCAAAAAAAAAAATAACAAAAAAAATTAAAAACAAATTATAACAAAAAATAGCTGCGGGGAATCGGCAGTTGGTTTATTTTTAACACCAACTGCGCCGCAAAGATTGGCGATCTGCGCTTTTCCAAAAAAGAAATAAACGCTGGTGTTCATGTCATGGGAGAAGCCACAGCCATATAAGGTAAACAATGCAACGAACTGGGCAGAAGGGAAGGATGTTTCAAGCTTGGATGTGGAATGATACGTTCCAGGAAGCTTAATCTTAAAATAAGCTATTAGTAAGCCCACAGAGTTGCTGGAAACTAGGGTTCTGAGAACGGAGATAGAACCTCTATTTCACCAGAATTCGTAAATCCTAAAACAGGAGTACTACAGGATCATAAGAATGTCCTTTTAAGAATTTAAAATCTTCAAAATTTTTACATAAAGTTAAAAACTATTATTTTAAGACTTAAACTACGCATTAAAAACTAAAAAAAAAAGCTTAAATTTAAACCCTTAAACTACTTCTTAAAGTCTAACCATCTAGGATGTCTCATCCAAGACATTACACCACCATTGCGAGAAGCTTCTATCATGGAGCCACCAACACCGCATGACCCACTTAGCGGTTGATGGCCCACCGTTTCCACCATTCGCCTGCCCACATAGCTATGTAGGTGAGCATTTAATGCCCCCCATCTCACCTGGCCTCTGGGCTATCCTTCGGCGCTCCAACAGGATAAAGTCACCGTCACCGACGCCGCACTGTTGCAGCGAATGCTTGTCGTTGGTCAGCTCCCGATTGTTGAATAGAACCACCAGTTGGGTCACATCGGCGCCAATCTCCATGGCGCAGAGCACCTTGAGGTTCTCCAGCTCAAGATCCTGGGGCACATCCAGGCAGAAGACCTTATCATCGCTGGTCACTGTGATTTTCATACTGCTCTCTCTCTCTCTCTCTCTCTCCTGCTACTCCTACTCCTAGGCGCTACGATGCGCTGGATGGATACAGTTGTGAGATATTTTCCGTTTCGCTGACTCTGAAGAGGATGTGGGGGCAGTGCGCTCGATGGGCTGGATGCTTTATATCTGGCGATCGGGATGTTGCTCTGGAAGTGCGTTGGAGGTTCTTTTTTTTTACTTCTTTGCTTTGTTTTTGACAACGCCGCCTACACGGCACGGTTGCATTCGGTTATTAATCGGCTGGCCACCATGCGATAGTCCGTCCACCAAGCGATAGTTCATCCGCAGCTCGCCCTAGTGCAGATTCCCTGGGTCATCTGGAGAATTAACTAAGAATTTTGAACAGGCCTAAAAATAATTTGGAATAATTTGGCATTTCGAACAAAGTTTTTTTTTAAATATTTCTTAATTGGCAATGTCAAATTATTATGTAAATTATAAAATTTTATTTAATCAATTTAATTATTCTTTAAATATTTACTAAAATATAAATAAAACTTTGTATAATTATCAACAAAACAAAAGCCATTTATTTAATTAAGTAGTTCTTGCAGATGGCTGCCGATATATATCGATAGGTCACTGAAGTGCCATCACCAAGTCTCTGAAAATTTCTTGTATTTACCTTATTCGATTGGGTCAACTGACAAGAGTAGGACGGCGCTGGAGCTTTATTGCCGTGTCCGTCATCGTATCGCGTCTCATACAACCAATCGAGCCGATCAGGAAGCCAGCCAGACATCCTTGCCAGCGTCATGTCCACGCAGCAGGCCGAGACCGAGGAAGCGGTGGCGCCCAAGTCCAAGCGACCTTCAGGTTGGAAACCCACACTCCCTTCGCACATACCCACACGCACACACAAAGCAGAGTGATAAGCCCTGAATGACTAATGTCCATTTCGTATATTGGTTTTACGATTTTACGGGCTAATCGATATTTTCGGGGCCACACCATCCTGCCGCACAGAACAGTGTGTGGCCGCCACACCTGCTGCTTCACAAGTCATGAGGTCATTTGGCTAACCTTGGTATCCTATTTACCTTTGGCAGATTCGGCTTTCAAGCAGCAGCGCTTGCCCGCCTGGCAGCCCGTCCTCACCGCGCGCACTGTCCTGCCCACCTTCTTTGTGATCGGAGTGCTCTTCATACCGATCGGAGTGGTCCTCCTCCACCTGTCGAACACCGCCAACGAGAAGATCATCGACTACACCAACTGTAAGCCCGCCAACTCCTCCACCAGCTGTGCCGTCTATCTGGAGAACAATCCTGGCGGAAAGTGCACCTGCACCCAGAACTTCACCCTCGAGAAGGACTACATTGTGAGTAATGCCGCCTCTCCTTGCTGGTCATTCATATTTAATCGAATATTTCGCAACAGGGCAATGTGTACATGTACTACGGCCTGACCAACTACTACCAGAATCATCGGCGCTATGTGAAGTCGCGGGACGACGAGCAGCTGCTCGGCCACCTCTCGCAGACGCCCAGCTCGGACTGTTCTCCCTTCGCCTACAATCCGGAAAATCAGAGACCCATTGCGCCCTGCGGTGCCATCGCCAACTCGTTGTTCAATGGTATGGCCTCTGGATAGATGTGAATCCCATGGAACTAACCTAATCTATGCATTGTAGACACTCTGACCCTCAGCCAGGGCGGCGTGCCAATAAAACTGTTGAAGACTGGCATCGCATGGCCTTCGGATAAGCGCGTCAAGTTCCGCAACCCGGAGGGTAATCTCAGTGAGGCACTAAAGGACTTTGACAAGCCGCTGTTTTGGCAGAAGCCCCTCGACAAGCTCGATCCGGAAGATCCAGACAACAATGGCTTCCAGAACGAGGATCTGATTGTGTGGATGCGCACAGCGGCACTGCCCAGCTTCCGGAAGCTCTACCGCCGGCTGAACCAGACGGATGAGAAGTATTCCAAGGGTCTCAAGGCCGGCGAATATACTCTCACCATTGATTATTGTATGTAGCTGCCACCGGCACTGGCCAGGAAAGAAGGACATCAGTTAAGATTTTGTGTATTTTTCAGACTATCCGGTGGTCTCGTTTGACGGCACGAAACGCATGATTCTCTCCACCACCTCTGTGCTGGGTGGAAAGAATCCCTTCCTGGGCATTGCCTACATAGTGGTGGGTGCGATATGCATCACCCTGGGCCTGGCCCTCCTGTTCATCCACATGCGATGCAGCCGCAGGTAAGTGGCGGGAGTTCCTAGGCATTCCTCGCCCTCGCCCATCCCATCCTCATGCTTCACCTCCTCATCCAAAACCTTCTCCATCCGCAGCATTGAGGTTGGATAGTCGCGGAAATCCATCCACTTCATCATCCATCAAACCTCCTCATGGCCCGGTGCGCGATAAGTCTTCAAAATTGAAACCAAAGAAAAAAACTTGAAGTGTAGCGATTAGGAACTTATCGGGCACTGGCCAACAGAAATGATTGACACCCGCCCATGTTGGGCAAAGTCTAATCTAAGGTACTCTTTCCGTTTCCACAGCAGCAACATGGAGATGATCAACGTGAACCCGCACACGCAGTACTCCTAGGCCCTGGCGTACTCCCGGATGCCTACACACTTAGCTTTAGTAGATACATCTGTTTAAGCCTCCTCTTTTTTCCAGCATAAAGTAGTTACTATTGACCAACTCCCAGCACTGTATTATGTTCTCCTCTGTTCTCTCCGCTCTGTGTGCATGTGGCCAGTGCCTATCCCGGAAGTGGCTGTGCCTTTTGTTATTAATCTTATGCATCTGTCTTCATGTACTTCGTGATTTTTTTTTATGTTGATACCCGACTCTGGACACTATTTAAACAAATACTTATCCATATACACTGAGCAAAACTTTCTACCAAATGCAAAATATTTATTGTGCCTGTGACCTGATTTGTATATTGCCCAACTATCACGAAATAAACCCCGTTTAATGGCAAATATGCATTTTAATACGCGGGATCGCTTATCGCTAAAATGATTGTAAGAATTTACTAATTAAACCGATTAAGGTTAGTATATAGTCCGTAGAAATAAATGGCAGAAGGGGCACTTGGCACTTGAACCCTGGAATCCGGGCAGTTCCTTTGATTTGTAAACTTTATGAAAGTTTTTAATAAAATAAATCAATCTTTTTACTTAATATAAGATTTTGTGTTTAAAAGGAAGAACTATTTTTCTTGAAATTTCTAACATCTTTTTGGAATATAAAATGTTTTAATGTTAAAAACTCTAAATGTATTTAAATAAAACTAAAAGCATTGGAAAATATTCAGTTTCCTTCAAGGGTCTGATCTTCTGGCAGCTATACGACATGGTCCAATAAAACTTAAAAAAAAAAAAAATACAAAAAAAAGTTTTAAAAAAAAATTTAAAAAAAAAACTATAACTAAATAGAATTAAACAAAATAAAAAATACAACAAGAATCTTTAAAAATATCAACCCAGGAGGTGATGCTGATCAAGAATTTATACGCTTTATAGGGTCGGAGATGTCTCCGAAAAAAAATTATAATTTAAATTATAATACCCTATGAAAGGGTATAATGACATCAAAATTACAACAACAAACAAAGAATTACAATAACAAGAAAACAAAAAAAACAATTAATAAAAATTTACAAAAAATAAAGACTTATTTTTTTCGATTTTTCGGGCCTGCTTAAGTGCAGCCTATGAGAATCGAGGAGGAGGGCGCTATTTTTAATTATTTTTTTTATTATTATTTTTAATTATTTTATTGAATAGTTTCGAAATTAATGCATCTTCTACAACATTATCATACGCAAAAAAACGGTAAAATTGTACTCTTCATTCGTATTGGACCTATAGGCGCCCTTAAAAGTAGGCAATGGAAATATGACATTTTCAGATTTGAAATTTATAAACATTTTTTTTTTGGAAATTATAGAAGAATTGAGTTGTTTTTCGAGCTTTGAAAGCTTACTAAGTACAGTTATTTTATATAGTATATATATGTAGTACAATTATTTAGCAAAACGAACTAAATTGAAAAAGACAAGAAATAAAAGATTATAACTCGGTTTAACTATATACTATATAGCAAATATCGGTTGTAGTTGGCCAACCCTTATGGAATTTGGTAAATCAAGCCAATATCTTCAAAAACACGATGGGTCATTTCCAATCTTTCAGGTATAAAGAAACCATATTCTGCCAAAATTAGGATACCTTCTGCAATGAATTTTCCATTGAGGACTAGAGGAGAATAAAACCAGACTAGGGGAGAAGAAAAATAGTCTGTTTTGGTCATTTTAAAAATTGAAATGTCAATCCTGAAATATGAATCCTTAACTTAATCTTAACTCATGTCGCTATCGCACAAACCAACAAAATTTTCACTACTTTTTCGACATTGTTTAATTTTTCTGTTTTAAAATAAGAAATTGTTAATTTTTTTTTGTAGTTTTGTGAGATATTTAAGGAATATTCATGCCAAAAATCAAGAAATTTGGCTGGTTAGTACTTGAGATATCGTGTCAAGCCTGTCGTAAAAATTAATTTCGAGAAAAGCGGATTAAAACTTTCACAAAACTAAAACGGCTATTACTTTAAAATGAATTGTAAATTAAGAATTAAAGAATTAGGAAAATAATCTTAAACATCTAATGTTAAGCTAAATAGTTAGTTTGCTGCAAAAGCTGCAAATGAATATAAAAACGGAGAGTTCATGTAGAGAACCAATTCATGTATGTGCTTGTTTCAACTGTCACGGTCGCCAAATGGAAAGCTTACCGTTATTTCAGGCACTATTTTAATGTCTTCTGGTTATCTGTGAAATAATTGTCCTCTAAAGTTGCTACCAAACCCCCTTTTTCTTTTGATAATAAAAACTTGAAATTTAATTTTATATTTTTAGGTTTATATTCCTTTTATTTTGTTTTCGATTCTTCAACGCGTGAGGGACAAAAGTTTGCTTATATCGTTATGATTCTGCATTGTATAATTTATTTTGTACCAGTTACATATTATATATTATATGGTAGCTTAAAAGCTAGTTACATAGGTATAATGCCGCATTGTGTGTGATTGTGATTGTGGGTTTGATTTGTGGCTGTTTGGGTAGAGTTGGGAGATGGTAACTAGTCATAGTCGATGTGTCATCCAGATCGACCTTGGTCCACCTTAACCATCGTCTAAGTAAGGTGCCAAGATCGATCGGTACCATTTTTAACGCAATAATGTTTTAAAAGAGAGACTATATCTCTTGTAATGGGTGTTTCAAGACGTATACACCTATAGGCTCCGATGTAAGATAGAAATAGAAGACTAAACCAAAGAAGGTTCGAAAGTGTAATGTTTTTTAGTGTCTGGATGGGGTTCTTTTGAAAGAATAATCCATCAAGAATACAATACCACGAGTGCCGACTTCGAAAAGGTATTTTTTAAAATTGCAAAAGAAATAGTGTATGAAGTAAATATAATGCATATACCACATATAGGTTTTGTAGGATAGTACTATATAGGGTATCTTCGAAAAGGTATTTTTTAAAATTATTTTTTAAATTGCAATTGAAATAATGTATGAAGTAAATATAATGCATATACCACATATAGGTTTTGTAGGATAGTTCTATATAGGGTTTAAATAGTGTGTGGCAATCGTACTAATATAAGGATCCTTTTTCCTAAATGGTCAAAACGAAGGAAAAAGGATCCTCGTAAGAAATGTTGTACAGTGTATCATAGATCAAAGATTATAAATCATAGATCATGGATCATGGATCATGTATCTTGTATCTTGTATCGTGTATCTTGTATAAGTACCGCCGGCTTGACTTCTGTATTTGGCTTTTGCACGAAACTAAACAATGTTTAGTAACTGCCTTTAGTAAGTGGCTTGTATTTAATAATATTGTTTCTATTTTTTAAACCGAAATATGTTTTTGGGGCCTAAAAGGGGGGTGTGGTTTAGAAAACCTATTTTAGAATTTTGGGGAAGACCAAGCAGGTTTAAAAAAAAAAAGTTAAAAAAAAATGTATATATCTATTATCTAGAACTATATAGCTTTGGGGAGGGGGGTTTTTCAAACCTTTGTGAGTGTCGGTTGTCTGGGTGTCGGCGTGTCTGGGTGTTTAGAAATACTTTGAAAATCCTGATGGTTCTACACTAATCCTAACTGAGCGGTTACCCATTTTTTCTGTAAATCTTTTGCTTTGGTGCATCATAATTCGCTTGCCATTGATGTGTGTTTGTGTTTGCACTTAAAAACTATTTAATTCTATATCTATATATATAGAGATATATATATATAAAGTTATTAGTTTTAAACCTAGAATGTGTAGCTTGTCTAGCGAAACTTATGGCTACAGGATGCAGAGCATTTCAATCCCTCTTCTCCTACAATTCAGCGTGGTTTTTGTGGCGTGTGTATGTGTGTGTGAGTGGGTGGGTGTGTGCGCGGTACGAACTAGTTTAACATTAAAAAAAAATTATATATAAATATATATATCCTGCATATCTATATATATATATATGAGATGGATATATATATGGAGGATTGGACCTTAAGATCTATAGAGAGAAAAAAAGGGAGTACGCACACAAGAGCTACTACTACTACAGCACTACTACTCTGGCTATACATGATCGTGGCTGATGATTGATGATTGATGATGATTGATGATGATGGAGATGATGGAGGTGATGGTAATGATGGAATGCGTTCGATCTGGAGAATGGAGGTATGTCTAGGATCTTACTGTCTCTGTTTTCAAGTTTCTTTCTGTTGGGTTTTGGCGGTGTTTTTGTGGTTCTAGTGGTTCGAGTGGTTCTAGTGGTGGCTGGGCATTTCTTTGTACATTTCAAGTGAGATGGAGGATGACTGTGGCAGCATTGGTGGCAGCCGCTGGTGGCTTACTACTCTTACTGCTACTACTGGTACTCGTCGATGTTGTCGATGTCGTCTTTGAGGGCACCGCTTCCGTTGTTAAGGATGATGCTGCCGCTGCCGCTGCTCCTACTCCTCCTACTCCGGCTACCACCTTGGCCTTGGCCAGCTTTGGACCATTGAGGAAATGGCTTTTGATGTGGCTCTGGAGAAGCTCCTGAGAATCGAAACAAAGTTGACATAGATCACAGGTAAAGCCTGGCACCTCCGGCACCTTTTTGTGCCGCTCACCCGTGGAATGTGACTGCGACGTGGTCGTGGTGGTGGCGGTTGTATTCGACTCGCTGGCCGACGACGAGTTGCGCCTTTCGTTGCCCACCTCGTCCATGTCATCGTCGAGTTCATCGATTACCTCTTCCTCCTCCACCTCATCCACCTCCTCCTCCACCTCCTCAACCTCGTCCTCCTCGACAATGTCGTCCTCGGGCTCCGGATCGGCGGCGTCCTCGTCGAACTCCTCCTCGATTATGTCTTCGATGGGCAGCATGCCGTCCTCCTCATCCTCCTCGTCCGATGTGGCCACAATGAGTGGCGGCATTTTCGACTTGCCGTTCATCACCACCGGCTGGGGCTCTTCCACATCATCCTCCTCCTCCATGTCCTCGTCCTCCACGTCCTCGACATCGTCGTCGTCGTCCTCCTCCATCTCGTCGACGTCGTCACTTTCGACATCGTCGTCGGAGCTGAGCACCTCCTCGACCAGATCATCGTCCTGGGTGAGGTTCATCTTGGGCGGCTGCTGCTGCGGGGGGACGCCTTCCTCGTCCTCGCCCTCGCCGCCATCGCCCTCGTCGTCCTCCTCGTCCTCCACATCCTCCTCCGAGTCCTCCTCATCATCGTCGTCTTCCTCGTCATCGCCCGTGCCAGAGGTCTCCTCCTCGCCGGAGCTGTCCTCCTCGTCCAGATCATCGCTGTCCGGCAGAGGTTTACCCTCCGACTTGCCGACGTCGTCCGCCTTCTGATCGGGCTCCTCCAGCTTAGCGGTGGCATTCGATACCGCTACTGCCCCTGCCTCCTGCGGCTTCGCTGCCGCCCTCTCCGCCGCCTCCTTGGTGGCCACCGGCACAATGACCTCCTCCTTGAGATGGTTGTTGATGTGATTCATCAGCTTCTCCTTGCGCGACAGGTACTCGCCGCACAGATCACAGCCCCACTGGAAGGGGCAGAACGGCCGCACCACCTTGGCGTCCGCCAGCTTGTGGTCGATCCACAGCTCCTTTGTCTCGAACTTGAGGTTGCACCGGCGGCAGGAGAGATGGTCGTCCACCACGATGACCGGCGGCTCCGGCAGGTTGCTCACCTCGTGCTTGTGCAGCTCGTACATGTGCCGGCGCAGGTTGTTGTTGCTGATGAACGTCGAGGGGCAGTATTCGCACTTTAGTTCACGCTTCCGCTTCATCGACTTGCTCCCCAGGCTGGCGTTGCCCGGCTGCTGTTGCTGCTGTTGAGGATGATGCTGCTGCTGGTGGTGGCCCGCCGCCGACTGGGCCTGCTGGTTGTTGGGGATCAGGCCCACCGCATGCAGTTCCCGGAGGTGCGACATCGAACTGTTGTTGTTGCTGCTGTGACTGTTGTTGTTGTTGCTGGTGGTGTGGTTGTTGTTGGTCAAATGTGTCGCTTCGCCGTCGATGGGATTCTGTTGGATTTGTGGCAGGAATCAGCAGGACAGGATCGGGGCGGGTGGGAAAGAGAAGGGGGTTTAAAGACAAACAACTAGATTAGTAAGCATTCGACAAGGAACACTCGGAAAGTGCTCTCCGCTGGGCACCTGGAGGGGTCTTGGTGTGGAGTCAGAGCTGTATCTGGCAAGCTAATCCTTCAGAGAGCCCGACTCCAAGTTACTCCCTCCAAGCCACCCAGCCGGATCGCTCCGTTCCGAGCGCACATCGGGTTGATATCGGTTTTTGCGACTGGTGCGGAGGCAACATCACTATCATCAATATCATCAGCACATCTAGAGTCCTCGCTCGTCCTCCTCGCTGCACAAGCTGCACAAAAACGCTCACCTGCTTGCTATCACCTCTGAAATGCCACTTGCGGTGCACCTTGAGTGCTATGACCTGGGGGAACGTCTTAGCGCACAGATCGCACGCGTACTCCCCGTTCTCGTTCTGCTTCTCGAGCTCCACCTGAAACTGGCCGGCGTCGGGCGGCCCATCGTCGAACATCGCCGCCAGGGGATTGTCCACGTACAGTTCCTGTTCGTGCTTCTGGATGTGCTTGGTGAACATCTCCTGGTCGGTGAAGCGGGCCCCGCAAATGGTGCACGCCACCTCTGGAATGCGTATCTTAACCGAGGTTGCTGTTGTGGTGGCCGGGGCCGGAGCTGGCGTCGAAGCAACTGCTCCACTGTCGCCAGCTCCATCGGCCAGCTTCTGGTGCTGCTCATCCTCGTCATCGTCGTCGTCATCGTCGCCGGTCTTGTGCCGGAAGATGCCAGAGTGCAGGCCCACCTGCTTCTGGAGGGCAATATGCTGCTGATGCAGTGCCTCCTTCATCTGTTGCTGTTGCTGCTGCTGCTGCTGCTGCTGTTGGAGCTGCTGTTGGTGGGCGCCGGTCGAGGTGATGGGCTTGCGGTTGCACGTCGGCGTGTGGTTGTCCAGCATCTGGCGGTCGAAGAAAATCTTGCGGCAGAGCGAGCACTCGGCCGGGTCTGGGACCTGTGGATGCTTCTTATAGCGATGGACCTGTAGAGAGAGAGGGATAGGGTTATCTTGGACTACTTCCAGTGGCCTGGTCTAGTGGCCAACTCACCCATAGACTCTTCCTTCCACTGTAGACATTGCCGCAGTCCTTGCAGGAGTAGTCGTTGGAGTCGAACTCGTCGTGCGAGTTGATGTGGATGGCCAGCTTCTTGTTGGTGTTGAAGTTGGAGGGGCAGTACTTGCACTGGTACCAGTACAGCGGCGTGCTCAGGCTGACGTTGACGGAGGCGTCTGTCAGGTCGCCGCCCGCCGGCTTCAGGGTGCTGTCATCCACGACAATGCTGCTGTCGTCGTCCATTTTCGAGGAGGAGGAGGAGGCGGCCGCTGCCGCCGATGCGGAGGACATCTTGTGGACACTGCGCTTGTGCTGCTGCAGCTCCATCTCGGAGCTGTACACAATCGAGCAGACCTCGCACTCGAACTGCTTCACGATCATCTCGTCCTTGATGGCCCGCCCGTGCACCTTGAACAGATGCACCTTGAGGCCCTTCTCGTAGGCGAACTCCGCGTTGCAGAGCTTGCACTTGATGAACTGCACGTTCTGCACCTGGTGGTCGGTAAGCATGTGGTAGCGGTAGGACTTCTTCGAGCTGAACCGCCGCTGGCAGATGCGGCAGCGCATCCGCCGGAACCGCCGGTCGGCCGCCTGGTCGAGGCTGCGCCGGAACACGGCCTGCTCCTGCGGCGTCTGGTTGGCCATGGCGGGCGGCACACCCGCCGCTGATGATGCCGCGGGCGTGGAAGAGCCTCCAGTTAGCAGGTCCATGCTGGTGTCGGCCGGGGTGGCCGTTATGGTCAGGGACTTGGGCGTCATCCGGTTGGCCGCCGTCAGGGCGGCGTTCACCGAGTTGGAGGCCGTGTAGTGGGAGCGCATGTGGTTGGAGAGGCCGATGTTGTTGCTGAAGACGGCGTTGCAGATGGGGCACTCCTTCTGCTGCTGCTGCTGCTGGCTGGAGACGCCCACGCCGGCCAGGCTGCTGTTGTTGCTGCTGTCGTCCAGGCGCATCTTCTTGGCCACGCTGCCCGGCTCCTCGTCGTCGTCATCTGGAAAGGATCGGTCGCCCAAAGGATTAGTCAAACAATAGTGGAGAGTTTTCAAAGAAAGAAAAACATCAAGATGATGGGGGTACACTGGATGCAGGATGCGATAGCCAAGGGGGGGTGGGGGAGGCGGGAGACAGGAGTTCTGGAGGGGCTGGACGTCTACAATCTAAGCCTAATTACCGAGGGTCCCACCATTTGTTATCGACATGAGGTCCTTCATCACGTAGTCGTAGCGACCGGTGTACACGTTGGGGGTGCTCCCGTCCGCCAGCTTCACGGCGTCCGCGTTCACGATGTACTCGAAGCCGCCCGAGTGCCGGTTCTTGTCCACGCCGTGCACGTTGATCATGTGCTCCCGCAGGTACGAGATCCTCGGATAGCCCAGGCCGCACCGCACGCACTTGTACGTCTCCGGCAGCTTGTTCGGATGCTTCGATTCCATGTGTCGGAGCACGTTGTTGTAGTTGTTGTACTGCTGGCCGCAAATGGGGCAGACCTGGGGCATGCGGGAGAAGTACTGCGACTTCGGGGCAGAGCCATTGCCGCCGCCGGTAGCAGCGCCAGAAGGATTCTGCTGATTGCCCGGCTTGGGCGTGGAGGTCATCGGCCCGAGGGCCACACTGCTGCTGCGCGACTCGTCCGCCGAGGAGCCCACTCCGATGCCCAGGGCACTGAGCAGGCTGCGCTTGCCCGGCGAGTGCTCCATGCTGTTGCCCGTGGTGGAGGCATTGTCGCTGCTGGCGCCCCCGCCGCCGGTGCCACTGCCGCCGCCCACGCCGCCCAGGTGGTCCTGGTAGACGTGCTCGAGGAAGCGCTGGTGCGTCTCCAGCTTGGCGTCGCAGGTCATGCAGCGCAGGCGCACGATGCAGTCCATGTTGTTGTAGTGGCGCCGCCGGTCCACCGGGTCGGCAAAGTCCAGGCCGCAGAAGTTGCACTGGATCGAGTTGCTGTCCTTGCGCTGGACGTCCGCGTGCTTGTCGTAGACGTGCGTCCGGAACTCGTGCTTGGTCCGGAAGCCCTTGGGGCACAGCTTGCACTCGTACAGCTTGTTCACCAGCAGCTCCTTGGCCCGCAGCTTCTCCGGTCGCTCCGATCCGGCCGCACTGGTGATTACGTCGCCGGTCACATTGGGACTGCAGCCGGCATCCAGGTGGCCAACTCGCCCATCGCCCCCCTCTATCAGCGTGGCGTCCTTGGAGACTGATGCGTTGGCCTTCTCCCGGATGCCGTGCAGCACGCGGTACAGGTTGATGCAGTTCCTCTTCTTCAGGTGGGAGATGAACAGGGCCTTGGAGTCGTTCATCTTGAGGCAGTTGAAGCACAGGTTGCGCGGCAGCAGCGGATACTTCTTGCGGACGTGGGCCATGAAGTTCTTGTAGGTGCTGAAGTACTTGTTGCAGCACCGGCACGTCATCGTCTGGTACTGCTCGAGGAACTCCTCGTTCTGCTCGATGAACTCCACCTTGTCGCGGGTGAGGTGCGCCCGGTACTGCTCCGGATTCTCGTAGTCGTAGCCGCCGCCCTCGCACTTGATGAACGCGTTCATCACCACCTGCCGGTACTTCTGGGTGGAGATGTTCCCGCCCGCCGCTCCGGCAGCTCGGTTCGCCTCGGCGGTGGCTGCCTCGGCGGCTGCCCGCTGGATCTCCAGGGCGGCGGCCAGGGCGGGCGTGGGCTTGGTGATGGGCGTGTTGTGGGGCGAGTCGGTGGAGAGCTGAAACAGATTGGGGTGCAGGTTGCGTTCGTGGCGACGGGCATTGGCGCGCGTGGAGAACTGCAGGCTGCAGGCCCGGCAGCTGGCCACCTTGGAGTCGCCGGCAGCGGCCACATTGGCGACGGCATTGGCCGGCAGGGAGGCGGCTGCCGAGGCGGCTGTGACGCCGTGTTGGGCCGTGTAGTCGTAGTCGGAGGTCTGCAAGGATTGGGTCAGAGAAGGGTTGTGGAATCCCGGTGGGAGAAGGCTACTCACCATCAACGGCATGTCGCCCTCGTGCTCGGAGCGCTCTAGGAACATTGTGGGATCGACCATGTCGTCGGACTCGTCAATCGACTTCATCTGGTAGTCGTCGTCCGTGTCGATGGGCTCATCTTTGATGGGCACCGCTGGCAGTGGCTGCAGGGGAACCAAAAACGGAGACACAGATAGAGGAGATAGAAGAGAGAGAGAGAGAGGATGGAGATTAGTCAAGAGTAGCCACCAGGTGGAGGACATGGTCCCTAATCTAAAGCTATAATACACATTGGAAAGCCTTCTAAGGTAGGTAGCCTAGTTGAGTCTGGTGGGGATTTGGTTGGCTGGTGATGTTGTTGTTGTTCGTGGTGGTGGTGGTGGTGATGGGTGATGGTGGTCACGCTTCGAATGCACGATACAATTACATTATAGGAGTAGCGTCTGAAAAAGCGCAGCTGCTGGGCGGCGCTCTGCAGCGTCACCGGCATGAGCAATGGAGCAGATGCGGACGTGGACGTGGACGCGGATGCGGATGCGGTAGCGGAAGGTGGCGCAGCGCCAGTTGCGGCAGCCGACTGTTGCTGCTGCTGGAGGAGGAGGCCGGACAGGCGATTGTTGCTGCTGCTGCTGCTGGTGCAGCTAGCTTGGCTGAAATCCAGTGGCAGTGCCACCGACAAGCTCTCCCTGCCACCAGCCACGCCAGCGGGCGGAGGATTGGGGGCGCCGGCGGCCGGAGGCGGCGGCGGAGCAGGAGGGGGTGGAAGGGCAAGGGCAGACGGAGGAGCAACGGCAGCGGGAGCAGTCACGGGCAGCGGCGGCAGTGGTGGCACCGCTATATCCAGGGGCAAGTACAGTTTCGGCTTGAATTTCCGCAGCGTGGATGAGCCACCGCCGGCGGTGGCGGAGGACGAGGAGGAGTTCGCCGTGGGATTGTGCCTTCCCTGTGGACGGAACTGCCTCTGGCGGCGCTGACTCTGCTGATGCGGATGATGGCGCTGTTGCTGCTGCTGCTGGAAGTGATGGTGGTGGTGATGGTGACTCGGCATCTGCCGGCCACGCTGGAGATGCAACTGCTGCTGTGGCAGGTGATGGTGGTGGTGCCGCCGATACTGCCTGTGCTGCTGTTTCTGCTCCCGATGATGATGCTGCTGCTGGGAAGCGGACATGGACGCTGTGGTGGCTGTGGAGGAAGAGCTTGCTGCCGATGCTGCTGCAGCGGCTGCGGCTGCGGCGGCGGCTGCTGCTGCTGCTCCTGGAACTTGCAGGAGCAGGGTCTGCAGACTGTGCTGCGCGGCGCTGGTGGTGCTGCTGTTCATCGACGACGATGACGAGGGCGGTGCTACCAACGACGACGACGACGACGACGATGGTGGTGGTGGTGGTGGTGGTAGTGGTGGCAACTGTTGCAACTGCTGTTGCGGCAACTGTTGCGGTTTAGGACTCACATAGACTGTTAGAGATTTTCGTTTCTTCAGCGAGGGTATGCCGTCCAGAATGGCAGCCGCTGTGGCTGCCGCTCCCTGTATCCCGGCATTGTCCGTTTCATCCTCATTCTCCAGGACGTGCTGCTGGTTCTGGTTCTGGTTCTGACGCTGCTGTTGCTGCTGATGATGATGATGATGATCGGAGGCAGAGCCATTCTCGGCACTGTTCAGGTCCAGGTAGTTGAGCAGCTTGCTCTTGTGGATGCTACTGCTGTTGTTCGCCTCCAGCCACTGGCGCTGCTTGGTCTGGGAGATGAGGGATCGGTTCTTGAAGCTCTGCCACGAGTTGAGGTAGCTGATGCAGGCGTGGCATATCTGCAAGGACAATCGATCCTGGGGCGTGATCTGAAAGAGAAGAACGAGTATCCTTTAGTTTTCTGTTAAATTTCTTCAATTCGGACTTTCAATTGGAAGAGTTTGGAGGACATGGGTTGGTGGTTGGGGGTGTCCTGTGTGTGTGTGTCCAGCCATGCAGAGAATGCAGGTATTCCTTTTGCCATTACCATTACCATCATTACCACCCCGGCTGGATGTCAATGACCTGCTTATAATTATATGCAAAACTGCACCAGCCTCCCACACGACACGCACACACACGTCCTTATCCCCCCCCCCCTCCCTCCTCTGTGCAAATCATTCGAAATGTCCTGTTGCCTGATAACAGTTGTTGCTGTTGCTGTGTGCGCATGTTTGTGAGCCGCCAGCCTCCCCGCCGGTACATGTACTCCAACTCCAGTCCCCCCCTTATGTACTCCGGCGGCCACTCTTATGTACATCATACTAGCCACCTACTATGTAGGTACAATGGCCTGTTTTGTATGTAAAGGAGCCGATTTGCCGGGGATTAGGTGCAATTACAAAACAGCTCCACCGGCTCTTAAATCCACTTAAATCTCAATTATCGGAGACAACGCCACTGTAGCCACTGCAGCCAGCTCCTTGGATCGTAATCGCTTATTGGAAGTTTGTCAGTGGCGGGTGGATAGGCTGCATTCTTAAATAATCATGGCAGGACATGAAAGGTGGGTTATAGGGTTGCCAGGGGGACTTGAAGTACTCGAGATTCTTACAAAGTCTCTACAAGGGTTGCCAGGGGGTTCTAAACGATTATCATAAGGATCTTTTCAAGATAAAAGGCTTCTTAAAATAAAATATCCTTATTTTTTAAAAGTTAATATGTTTGAATTCTTAAATAATCATGGCAGGACAATAAAGGTGGGTTACAGGGTTGCCAGGGGTACTTGGGGTTCTTACAAAGTCTCTCCAAGGGTTGCCAGGGCTTGGATACTAAAGGGTTATGATACTGATCTCTTGAAAAATTAAAAAATTGTTATTTTATTTATTTTTACAAGATAAGAAATTTGGAATTCTTAAAAAATAAAGACAGTACAAAAGGAGTTTATAGGGTTGCCAGAGCTGGGCAGCATTATTAAGTAATCTTTATAAGGGTTTCCAGGGGGGGGTCTTCTTTATCATCTTTTTAAGATAAAGGTTTCCTAAGTTAAAGTATCCTTGTTTTTAAAAAATCAAATATTTTAAAGCATAAATAAAGGGGGTAATAGGGTTGACAGGGCTGGGCAAAATTTTAAGGAAGTCATTACAAGGCTTGCCAGGAGGTTCTAGGGGATTATCAAACTGATCTTTTGAAAACTATAAGAAAAAATTTAATTTTTTATTTATTTTTTAAGCTATTTTTGCCTGATCCTTAACACTAAAGCTTAAAAGCCCCCAAACGCTAGCCAACACTGGCGAATATCGATAACCGCCAACTCCAAAGACGAACGAAAATGATCAAAACAAACCGCGAAAACGTCGGTTGTTTTGTTTTGCATATTCTCCGACTTTTGCGAGTTTTGTTTGTTTTCCGATCTGCTGCTGGCTGGTTTTTGTTTAATTCCATAATTGAATAGTTGTTGCTATTGAGGCACAATCGCTGCTGCTATTTTGTAATTGAAACCCACGGCGATGCTGGACACACACACAGATACTACACAGACACATACACACACACCTACACATGTGTATATAAGCAAAAGGATACGTGAGTGACCCCCGCCCCCCCAACCACCTTGGGGTTATTGGCTTATGTACTACACCATGTAGTCCTCACGGATGAGTATTTTGGCTCGAAGGCTTCCCTTCCGCTCCATTCCGTTCCGTTTCGATAATATGTTGTTCATTCACCTTGCCCACACCTCTCTTCCACCAGATACAACAGGAGCAGATGGAGCAGCAGGATGGGCGGCCAATGGCCAGGGGATGAGGAGGAGCCATCCATCCATCCATCCATCCCCCTCCCGCTTAATATTGGCCTTTAATGTGGTCAGTTTTGGCATTAATGTGACTTTCAAAGGATATTCCAGACAGAGGAGTCCTCCTCTTCACCAGATTAGTGGGATTCTGGTGAGATTTTAGAAAGTAACCCAAGGAAACAAAAAGGGAAACTCGAAGAAAATAAAGACCTGTGGCAGCTGCCGCTCCAAAAACTCTCCAAAAAAAAAAAAAAAAAACGACATGGTTGCAGTTCACCAGCTGCCACTGCTACTGCTGCTGGCCACCACCACCAGGTGCAATAATCACCAGGCGCTGGACCATCTCTTACTCCATCTACTCCTCTTATTCCCTATTTCCTTTTCAACTGTCCGCCTTCGCCTTCGCCTTCGCCTTCGCCAGAGTGACTTCCAACATGGAACGAGTTTCTGGCTCTGCGCTTCCTCCTCTCCTTTTGTGTCCTTATTCGCCCTGTATGAGCAGATGCTTGTATTGTGTATGTATGTATGTATGTGTGTGGTAGAGAGAAAGCATCCTGTCCTGTCCACTCCACACCATAGCCATAGCCATAGCCATCCTCATCCTCATCCAAAACGAACAAAGTGAAGACGTAGAAATAACCGAAAAGTAACCCTCGTATCTCGTATCTCGAGAGCAGGACTAGAGGAAGAGGATGAGACGAAGGATGAGGAGGAGGAGGAGGAGGAGGAGGGCCCTTTGTGAAATATTGAATTTCGTTGTAAATGGAAATACAAGCAGCCGTGGCTCGGTGCAGGAGGAGCAGGAGCCAGGGCATCCGATCTAGCCAAGGATCTCATCCAGACCAGAGGCGATGGTGGGCAGGGGAAGGCGCTGCACCAGGTTGCATCATCAGGGGAGAAAGTTTCCATCCAGTGACGAAATTCGATGCGGGCTGTAGGGCAGGCCGAGGAGGAGATGGAGAAGGAGGAGGAGCTGCCTTCGTCAGGAGGAGAAGCCAAAAACGAAACGACAAAAGCACCAGGTAATCTTGTCCCGGGCTCGGGTCTTGAGTCCCAAAAACCCACTCCAGTTGCCTCTGCCCTGCTCTGGCTATGGCTCTGGGTATGGCTTTCTGCTTGCTTGCTTCTTTGTTTTCCATGCCCGACCGCCCGCCTGCCCTGCCCGCCCGCCTGCCTGCCCGGCTCGCCCGCCTGCCATGCCGTGCCCGCCTGCCTGCCCGCCTGCCTGCCTGCCATGTCTGTGTGACTCCCTGCCTCGATGTGTGCGTGAGCAGGCAGAAACCCAAGAGTGCCGTCGTCGTCGTCGTCGCCGCCGCCGTGTCGGTGTGCGAGCATGTGGTCGGTCCGCCTCCAGATAACGATGTCGGAGCTACACAGCAAGAGGAAGAGCACAAGAGCAGGGCAGGCCAAACCATAGCCAGAGCCCCAAGTGCCAGCAGAAGCAGTCGAGCTAGCGATGACGCCAACCAGTGTGCCCCTCATCGTCGCCCGGACGACGCCCGCTTTGGACTCGACTCGCCCCGACTCGTGTGTGACCACACCACTGGCCAGCCGGTTAGCATCGCTCCCTGGCCTGGTCTGGTCTGGTCTGGTCTGGCCTGGCCCGGTCCCCAGTCCCCAGTGGCCACCTACTATCTCCAATCTCGAAAACTCATTCTTGTTTCCGACACTAAATTAATCAACTAATCTGGCCAGTTTCGAAAAAATATAAATATTCGGCCGATAACTTTTATCGTGGCTTTGGGACTACCTTTACAGTCGAGGTCAATGGAATAGGAACTTTGCGAGTATTAATTCTATACAAATATTATACTATTATTTAATATATATTATCTAAAAATCCCTAAACGTTTCAGACAAAAATAACAACTAAAGGTATTATTACTTTTTTTCTTTAAAATAAAATTTAATTTATGATTTTATATCAATTATATCATATTATTTAATATTTTATATATATTCTTAAGTAATTGTATTTTAAGACTTTTTGGAATAATTTTTATAAAAAAAAATTCTCTATTTTAGGATAACGGAGTAGAACTATTATATTATTATATTATATTGAAGTATTATGTTAAACTTTAAGTAATTAAAATTTGACATTTAATTTATTTATTTTAGGAAAATTGTATTATTTTACCTATAAAAACCTATTTATTGAATGCCTGTAAAATATGTCTATAGATTAAGATCCTTAGTAATATTTTAAATACTTTTTTTTTAACGTTCATCATTTATATTATGATTTTGATATGAATTATGATGTTCATAAAATTATTCAGTAATTCAGTGTTTATTCAGTAATTTAATTTTTTATATTTAAAATGATGTGAAAGCAAAGATGTGAAAGAATTTACCATTAAATAACATATGTATTTTAAAAAGAACAAATGTTAAAAGCTTTTTTTGAATAATTTAAATTATTAAGTTAGTTATATACATTTTATAGAAACAAAATAATGCCTTTCTTCAAAAAAATATGAATGAAATAAAAAATTTACAAATAAAGCAAAATAAATATTTGAGCCTTTATATTTAAGTATTTTTGAATTTAATTTAAGAAATAGAGTAATATATGTTATATCCTTCATTCTCAATATAGTATATCCTATTCTATCAATAAAAATGCATAGATTTTATAGAAAAATCTGGATTTACAGATATATCGATAATAAAATAAAGAATTCAAGGAATTTTACCAAAAAAAGGGCCTATATGAATATTCATTTGAAATTTAAATAAAGAATTACAATATATATAGAATTACAATACAATATAGAAAGAACAGTATTTTTTATCAGCTTCTAAATATGTTATAATTATGTCCAATCCAAAATATAATTCTTCTCTATAATCCTATTTTAAAGAAAACCTTTTTTAAGAAAGAAAACCATTCCATTGACATTATTTAGTTAATAAGTTGAATTAAAATTAAAAAATATATTATTTAAATAATGAATAAATTGAGTAAAATAATATTTGTATTTAAAATCTCCCCCTATAATAAATAATTCCAACCCAAAACTCTTCCCCAGCTCCTATCATATTTTTCGAAAGACCTCTATTAAGAAAGCCCTATTCCACTGGCCTGTGCTGTGCCACTGGCTGGTCGTGCATCGGTGTGTGTGTGTGTGTGTGTGCCAAGAGCAATTGCCATGAAATCGAGCCCCGAGAAGGCAGGCCAGCCAAGCCAGGCCAGGCAGGCAGGCAGGCAGGCCGACCGAACAGCCGGCACAGTTCACCGAGGCACCGAGCAGACCGAGTACCAGTAACAAGCACCAGCAGCAGCAGACCCGACCCGACCAGGCCAGGCCATCCAGGGCAGAGCAGGGCAGGGCGACCCAGGCAGGGCACACACGCAGAAGCGGCGTGCTGTGAGCTGTGAGCTGGCAACTGGCGGATGGCGGATGGCGGATGTCGGATGCCGGGGGCACCGCGACCCAAACAGAGCCAAGCACAGCAACCAGCACAACCAGCCATCGACCGATGACGACCAGCGGGCGTCCATTTTGTCGAGTCGAGAATGCCACACACAGGGGACGACGAAGCAGAAACAGTGGATGGAATGGATGGTTGGAATGGATGGCGGCGGCGGCCCTTGAAAGAATCAATAAACCGAAGCTAGCGAAGCCGCATCCACGTCCATGATGCCTCCTGCTCCTGCTCCTGCTCCTGCTGCTACTCCTGGTGTGCTCGAAGGACGCTTGCGCGCAAAGAGAACGGACGGATGAGAGAGAAGCAGAAACGGAAGCAGAGAGAGAGCTAGAAAGGCTAGCCAGGCATCAAGGTAGGCAGGCAGGCAGGCAGGCAGGCAGGGCAGGCAGGAAAGCCAGTCAGGCCAGGGAGCCATCCAGGACCCAGGAGGGATACAGGAAACGGAAGAGATATGAATCGGTATAGAGCCTGTCCAGAAAACCAGAGGCAGCTGGTCATAGAGGCCATTGAGAGGACCAGTTGGCAGTGGTGGCCAAGTGTGCCTGTCCAGGCCCAGCGCCAGGGCCATACAGTCACAGGCACATGTTTGTACATCGCAGAGGGCATACCAACAAACACACACAAACATACATACATACACACATACACAAACACACACATACATACAGAGTAGCAGCAGCAGCGGCCTCGGCGCGCTCATCGTACTTTATGCTTTGTGCTGGCCATTCTCGTCTCCATGTCTTCATGCTCTGCTCTGCTCCTCCGCGTCTCTCTCGACAGCAATTTTCGAGCCACTCCGCTGGGCACGAAAGTGCTGGAATAAGTGGATGGCGGATGGCGGGATAAACGGGACATGGGATAAGGGGATACTGGAGGAAATCGCAGGCAGGATCGCAGCCTAACCTCAAAGGAGGAGCATCTTAAGATGTTTCCACCTCCAACCCCTTGGCCTGGAATTCATGACCCAAACATCGTGACTTGGAAGCACGAAGGAAGGATGGAAGGAGGATGGAAGGAGGATGGAAGGATGGAAGGAGGAGGAGGAGGAAGACTGAGCAAGAAAGAGGAGCTGGGTCCAACAGAACATCTTGTTCCTGGGGGGGATTCATTGCTTGGCATTCCTAACCTCACTTTTGTGCCTGTCCAGCCGAGTCACGGGTGTGGCCACCAGAGATGCCGAAACCGAAACCGCCTCCGCCTCCACATCGGCTTCCGTCTCCGACACCGACACCGTTTCCCGGTCTCCATCGACATCGCCATCGCCATCGCTATATGCCCACCTCATGCTCCACATCCATGCCCGTTTCGGTGTATGTATAACCATTTGGGGTTGGACACCCAGAGAGAGAGCAGCAGCAGCAGCAGCAACGGCGACTACGACTACGACGACGACGACGACAACGACGGCGTCGGATGACGACAGCGCGGCGGCGGCAACGGCAACGGCAACGGCAACGACTACCACGACAACGACTACCACGACGTCGACTATGTCGGTGGCGGAGATTACGTGTGCTGGGGCCCAGTGCTGCTCCACACACACCACCACCAGAGAGAGACCACCACACCATACCACCACTTGAGTTTGCCACTCGCCCCGGTCAAGACCTGACTCACCTTGATGTTGACGCAGTTGTGGATCTTGGTGGACAGCGGCTCCTTGTCCGCCGCATAGCTGTTCATGATCGAGATGCACTCCGACGCGGGGGCGATGCACAGGCGGCAGCAATTTTGTCGCTTCTCGATCTTCAGCGACGACGACGACGCCGACGACGACATCGTTGATGACGATGTGCCTGTGGCTGTGGCTATAGCTGTGGCTGTCACTGAGGCTGAGGATGTAGTTGTAGTAGCCATTGGCGATGTGGTTATGGCTGCAACTGTTCCACCTCCTGGCACAGCTGCTACTGATGATGATACTGATACTGATGGTGGTGCTACTGCTGCCGTCGTCGTTGTGGATGATGATGATGATGATGATGTTCCTGGAATCGATGTCGTCGCAGCATCACTGGCCACAGGATTTGTGGTTGGTGCTGCTGCTGTAGCGGCGTCGCACATTTTCTTTCGTTTTTCTTGCGAATTTTTTTTTTTTTTTTTTTTTTTTTTTTTTTGGACTACTTTTCGTGTTTATTTGGGCACGTTTTCACTTTTGTTTCGCGTCGTCGTCGTCTTCTCTCACTTTTTGCACTTTCCGCCTGGCGGAGCACATGGCGCCGCACGATCTCTATTCCCCCGGCTGCGGGTTACGGCTGCGGCGGCTATGGGTTCTCAACGGCCGAGTCTGGGTTCTCGCTTGCAACGCACCGCTCACACAGGAAAAAAAATAGTGTCTGTTGCCTGACGGCTGGACTGGCGGAGCTGAGGGATATTGAACGATTGAGGACTTGGGCAAACATCGTTGTCATCGATTGCCTCCTTGGTTAGCCCCCAATTTAGCACCTTTCGTCCCCCCATCAGCTGGTCACACTAATAGTGGCGACATATCGACCCTTTTCTAGAAAGGACCTCCGAAATGACCCGACCTCTGACATCAGATCCATCACTTAAAATGACCAGGGTTGGACAACGTCGAGCCTTTTCCTTGAAAATAAATACTATTCTGTTATCGATTTAAAGTTCCATCCCTTTCGGCCTAACGGTTTCTGGTCTATTTTGACATTTTCCATCCTTGGAAGCTCTTAGCGATCGTTATTTTAATTTTTATTTTTAAAATCAAGAAAATTTCATGAATAAAAGGTCCTTTTCTTCAAAAATACTAACCTTTTATCGATATTAATCAAGGATAAACCGGTAATTTACTGTTAAGAAAAATACTAGACTGATTTGGATTTTTTTTTGGCTTGCGTTTTTGCTTGAAATATTTTTCAAGTTAAAATATTAAACTTATTTATGAAGAAAAATTGTGTAAACTATTATAATTTCTTAAATTTTTTTTTAAAGAATCTCTATGAGCAACCCTATGAGCATTTAGCCAAGTTCGCAACCCACTTCTGTTAACCTTTAACATAGCCCCAATGTTCTGTTAAGTGAGAGAGGTCTTCCACAAAGTTCGTTTTGTTTTTGTTTTGTTTTCTAATTTTTACAACTAATTATATATTTATTTAATAACGCGCCCAGCTGTGCTTTAATTGTAAGTAAGAACCACAAGAAATCAAACAATTGCCATATAATTACAAACGGCCTTGACATAGAACGCGGACGTTAGCAGCTGTCATTTAATGGAAGACGAAGCGTGTACACACTTTGGGGAGATTCAGAGGCCTATTTCCTTATTATTAATATTCTCCTCCACTAAATGAATGATTTCTTAGCCTAACAGCAACACCAATTGATAATATTATCCCCATATAAATGTCTGTCGAATTTCATTCAGAATTAAAATGCTCTTATCAAGGGTATTTCGGAATGACAAGCACAAAAGGGAAACGCAAACCGGCTTGCAGCAACAACAACAACAACAACAGCCTGTTAATCGCTTCTCCTTTGTGTTTGTTTTCTTATGGGGGGACTTACCTTGAACGAGATAACGGTGCATCTTGATTTCTTTTAAAATTCACTTTTAACTTTTCACTTTTTTTTTTAAATGATTGTTTAAAAAATGTTTTTAAAAAATGTTTGCTTCTTTTCGAATTCTAATATTTTTTTCACTTTTTAGTTTTTAAGGCACTATTTTTATTTTTATTAAATGTTCACAGCTCAGACAGCAGATTCAGAATGAGAAATATTTGGACAAAACCGACTAGGTCCAAATTTTGTTAAAAATTTTTAAGTTTCACTTTTTTTATGGCCTACTTACTTTTTAAAATATTTGAAAAAGTAGGGCTTTCCATTTTTGAATATGAAATATTAAAATAACATATTTACAATTAAAATAAATATGTTTTATGAACTATATAAACTATGAAATGATAAATGAATATTGGATTTTAAATATTTTAAACAGAAACGTGTAGTTATTCTTGTTTCTATGTATGAAGCTACTCGTTACTAGTTACTTTTACGATATAATGATACCAGATACTCACTGGCCTTAATTTTATTTAAGAATGATGATTTTTAAGGAATTAAAACTAAGAGAGGATACAAAAGATTATATTTCAAGTATATCTTTCAAAAACGTATAGTTTTTCTCGTTACTTTTTGTGACTTTTCGTTACTTATCCCATATATTGATACCAGATACTCACTGGCTTTCCATTTATTTAAGAAAGAAGATGTTTTTAAAGTTAAGTTAAGGTTTGTGAGTGGATAAACTAAGAAGGGATACCAAAAATATCATACTTCAAATATTTAAAATAAAGTGCAGCGTTTATCGTTACTTTTTGCGACTTCTCGTCACTCGTTACTTTTATGCTATGATGCTACGATACCCGATACTCACTAGTCCTGGCTTTTCATTCAAAAAACCCATTTTTTTGAGTAGTTTTGAGATAAAAATACCTATTCTTCTTATAATTTGTTAAAAACAGTGTCCATCACATCGAATAGGGATTGTCAAAGGCTAAAATCGAAAGCTTATCAGGAGAAAGGCGAACAAATATGGTCATAAATCTCTTGGCAATTAATTAGGGAGCCATTTAAATTTAAAAAGTCGCGATGGAAATAGAAACTAATAGTCAGGGGCCAACTGGGCATCAATTGTCTGCCGATAAGGATGCCTCCCATAAGAAATATAAATTTTTGTATTATTTTTTATGAAGTGCAAAGAGCAGCCAAAGATTCGCCATAAAAAAAGGAAAACAAAAGGTTAAGGTCATTTTTGTGAAGCTGATAGGAAAGAAAGAGGCATCCTTTTTTGTATTTATCAGAATGAGCTTCTGTTTCTTATTTATCATCCATACAACGGAAGCATAAAAATGTGCTAAAAACATACATATTATTAATATAATTTATATATAAAAAATTAATAAAAATTGTCACAAAATAATATTTATCAAACACTCGCCCACACATAATTCTTATGCAATTATATTCGTTTTTAATCTTTCTGCACAAAAATTGCAATAATAACGAGAACCCGGATTTATTAACACTCTAAAAAATGGGTTCTTTTTAATTCAAAAATTTTAGGATTGAAATCTGTCTTTGAAAATAATATTGATATGAAATATTAAGCGAAACTTTATATATAACTTGATTTTAGGGTTTTATTTTATAGATTTTATTCTTTTTCCAAGAAAAGTTTATTTTGAAGTTCACAATGTTGCTTTTTTCGAAAGTTACCTTTTTTTTCTTTCAATTTTAGCATTTTTTCCAATTTCATAAATTTTGGAATTTCTTTAGCTTGAAAACCCTATATTTTTAAAGCAATCTTTTTCTAAAACATTATCCTGAATATTTTTCCCAAAAAACTGTATTTTTTTAAACCCAAAAATATAGAATTCTTTCCAATTCGTTCTCTACCAATAAATCACTATTTATGATTTATATATAATCCGATTATATATATTCTTCAAACCCAAAATCTGCAAGTAATTGTGCTGATCTATGGATCATGATTCATGAAATCTGACCCTAGATTTTTGAATTGTTTTTGTTTTTTTTTTTCAGAAAACTTTTGAAAAGAGAAGAACACAGCGGGTTAATACGGCCTGTTGCCGGCTTCTGTTATCAGGCCGTGTGGGTTATCCAGCCCTCCGGGTATAGGTTCTTATCAGGGTCTGGCGGGGATCTAGCGGGGTCTGTTGTCACGCCCGTGCCGGCTGGGTTTGGGTATAAAATGTTTCGGGCCATCGGGAAGAACTTTAGTTTGAACGTGTTACCCGACCTAGTCGTGTCCCAGTCTCGTCACAAAAATCCTTCAAAAGTCCTCTCAAGGTATGTATGAAGGAGCTCTCTAGACCTCTCCCGGAATCCTTGAAGAAAATCTGTTTTTTTTTGTTGTGAGAAAAAGTGTCCATAGGAATTATTTTTTTTGGAAAATTCTTAAGAATTATTTTGTACATTGGTGAATTTTTCAAAAATATTGAATATTTTTTAACAAAAGCGCTTTTTTCTTGATTTGTTTTAAAACTTTTATTCAAAATACCTTTGAAAAGTGGTTTAACTATATAGATTTTTATTAAAAAACATGTTCTATATTGAAGTTTTTTCAAACTCAAATTTTAAAAACCAATTTCAAGACCAAAGTTCGAAACAGTTCAGAGTTTTCTTTTCAAAAAAACCAACTTTTTAACTCAAAAAGCCTTTTAAAGTTTCTTTTTAAAACTAAAGTCTTGTACAAATTATAGAAAACTATTTTTCAAAAAATATTCAAGACCAAAAACCAATAAATTTGAACCACTGTAACATTTTCAATTGACCGATAAGAAAAAAAACCTTCCTGCCACTTGTGGCTTCTTTAAACTTGACCAATTCAATGGCCTTTTTCTTCAATTTGTTTTTTTTTTTATTCCAACATCAAAAGTCAATTAAACGTAGAACTCGACTCGAGTCATTAAAAACAAAAACAAAATGCCAGCCATGCAGTAAAAATACAAAAAAAAAATGAAAACAATTCATAATTAATCGCAAGATCTCGGAGGCTGGGTAAGTGAAGGGCATGACGTCACAGAAACGCAGCTGCAATAAAAAAAAATAAACAAAATTTAAATTAAGAAAAAAAAAATATACATACATGGAAATAAACTCGGGTTTTGTGTTCCGCTTGTGACGCCTCGCGATTCTCCGATTCTCCAAATCGATTCCCAGTTTCTCGCATTTCTCGCATTTCTCGGATTTCTCGGCTCTTGAATGTCAGGCCCCCTCGGAACTCGCAGCTAATTGCTCGTAAATCGTAAATAAAAGCCTCTCCCAGCGATCGCAGAGGCTTCAGTTGCCACTCGGAGTCTCACAGAACCAGACCAGATTTCCACATTTTAAAGATTGGAGGATCGAACCCGAAACCGAGATCGAGATGTTTCGGAATACGATTTTTGTTTTCTCAGTGATAGCCCTTCTGGGAGTGGCGGTAGTTTTTGATTTAATTTTTTATTTGTGATTTAAAGCTTATAGCTTGTTTGTTTATTCAAGAGTATTATTGTGGTTTTTTGTAGATTTTTAAAGAATTTTTATAAACAAAGTTATAAAAAAAAAGGATAAAGTGGAAACAATGAACTTTTGAAAAGCGAGATCTTGAAAGATATGTTTTTTGAGATATTCTGCAAATATTCTGAACTTTTGAAATATTTAAAAAAATATTTAAATACAAAAAAGTAAAGTTTCAATTTTAAAAATTTGTTATAAATCAAACAAAAGCGTGAAAGCTAAAGATTTCTTTCATTAAAGCCTAAAAATAACTAAAATACATACATATAAGCATTTTCCTTTGAAAAACACAGGTTTTTAAAGTCTTTAGCTTTTTAAAAAAAATTCTTCCATTTTGTACAAGTGAGGTCGATTTTCCTCAAATTCTTCTTTTAAAAAAAAATTCAAAAATCAACATATTTTTTGCCCTTTTTTGTTATTTTTGTAAATATATGTAACTAGAAGTATTTTTTTAGAATTTCCAAAAAGTAGTCCTAAAGAGTTCGATAGAGTTTGTAATATTCCTTAAACTTCCATCAACTCTTTCTTTTTCAAATACTTTTAAGAAATTAAAATACTAAAAAATGCTATTTTGAAAATAGTTGTTTCTTTTAGATCTTTATACAAATACATCCAAAAGTAGTATTTTTTCAGAATTTCCAAAAAGTAGTCCTAAAGAGTTCGATAGAGATTGAAATATTCCTTTTTTTAAGCTTTTCTTTTCTTTCAAAAATTTGACAAATTAAAATATAAAATATATGTTTTTTCATCTTCCTTTGTTAATTTTTTAAAATTAACTATAAATTTAGTAGTTTTTCCAAATATTTAAGCAATTTTTAAAAAGGAATTCTTAAGAGTTTCGAAATATTCCATTCAACTTGCTTTTTCAACTTACTTTTCAAAAATTCAAATATTAAAAAATTTTTTTTTCTTGTTATGTTTTTAAAATAACTATAAAATTGGTAATTTTTCAGAATATTCAAAAGATTATCGAGAAGGGCTTAAGAAAGCACAGAAAAGTTTTCCAAAAGTGGTTTTCAAAAATTGAACTTTTTAAAGAAAAACCTGTTTTTTTTTATTTTAAAAATTAAATTCAGTCAATTTTGAAATCCTAACACCAAAAACTAGTAATTTAAGCTAAAATATAACAAATATTTAAGCTACTTTTTAGTTTCTTAGTTCTTTTTCTTAATTTAGAAAATCTTTCAAAAAAATACCATCACTTCTCCCCCACTAACACCCACATATATCCCTTTATTGCAGATGTCCTACAAGGTTGAGCCACTGCCCGACTCCTTCGCCGGCCTGGGCGAGGGTCCCCACTGGGACGAGGCCCGCCAGAGCCTCTACTACGTGGACATCGAGGCCGGCGGCCTGCTGCGCTACGACTACCAGGAGAACAAGGTCTACAAGGCCAAGATCGAGGGCGAGCCCCTGGCCGGCTTCGTGCTGCCCATCGAGGGGCGTCCGCAGGAGTTCGCCGTCGGCTGTGGACGTCGCGTGGAGATCGTCCAGTGGGACGGTGTCTCGCCCACCGCCAAGGTGGTGCGCCAGCTGTTCCAGGTGCAGCCGCTGCTGGAGAAGAACCGTCTGAACGACGCCAAGACTGATCCCCGTGGCCGTTTCTTTGGCGGCACCATGCGCTACATTGGCGACGAGTTCGAGTTCCGTCACGGCGAGCTGTACCGCTGGGAGGCCGGCGGCCAGACCTCGGTGGTCAAGGGCGACGTGGGCATCTCCAACGGCCTGGCCTGGGACGAGAAGGCCAAGAAGTTCTACTACATCGACACCACCGACTACGAGGTCAAGTCCTACGACTACGACTTTGAGACTGGAGTCGCCAGCAATCCCAAGGTGGTCTTCAATCTCCGCAAGTCCAGCCCCAAGGACCATCTCCTGCCCGACGGTCTCACCATCGACACTGAGGGCAACCTCTACGTGGCCACCTTCAACGGAGCCACCATCTACAAGGTCAATCCCAAGTGAGTTTGATTATTTTTTCGAAAATTTTGATGAAAGATTACTGACCTCGTGGTGGTTTTATTGCAGCACTGGCAAGGTCCTGCTGGAGATCAAGTTCCCCACCAAGCAGATCACCTCGGCGGCCTTCGGTGGCCCCAACCTGGACATCCTGTACGTGACCACCGCCGCCAAGTTCGACCAGCCCTCTCCGGCTGGCACCACCTTCAAGGTAACTGGCCTGAATGCCACCGGCTATCCCGGCGTGAACCTGAAGATCTAGGAGCTGAATCGACGTCTTCAAGCAATATAATGTACCATTCGAATCCTTAAGTGCAATTATATGTTATAATTTCTTAAATATCAACAAGATGTGGTTTTCTTAATGGGTTTGCGTTAGTTTTGGTTTGAAATTTATTAAAAATTATTAAGATATTTAAAAAATGATGATTTTTCTTAAAAAATGACCTCTTTAAACAGGTCCAGGACTTAATAATACTCTATTTCTAAAAAAAAAGTCTATTTTAAAATAAAAATTACATAAAAACTTCAATTAAAACCTTATTTTCACTTAAATCAACTTTATATAAACTAAAAACTAATCGGTTAATTTAAAATTTAATAACAAACTTGCTTAATTAAAATGTTTATTCGCTTGGAACTTGAATTGCTGGCGAGATAAGCCAGAAAATGATTAAAAATGGCCAATATCTCTTCATATATAATTCCTTTATTTAAAAAAAATAATAATGTATCTATAAGACATACATACTTTGGGATATACTTACTTAAAAATGTCTACAATTACGCTTAATAATTAGATGAATAATTATGCAAGGGGAGAAGGGGGAGTTTAGTTTACAATTGAATAGCCAGACTGCTTAATTGCTATGTTTAAAATACATAATTCGATTGGTAGTCGAACTGGTCAACAAGTGGCGGCCAGAGATAACCGTTCTTTGCTCTTCAATTTATGGCCAATCTTCTAGCTTATCGCTGGGGAGCAGTCGCTGGGAGTCGTCTGGAGGACGTTCAAGCAGTTACTTATCGGCTAGCCTACATAGACCTACGGTTATATCTCCTATGATAGCAGCGGTGCGGGGGATGATGGTAAATCAGTCGATGGTGGAAGCGGTGGCAGAGTAGGAGGAGGAGGAGGAGGAGGATCACTAGGGGAATCCGAGTCCGAATCCATGGCCATCCATCACTCGTCCGACTCGGTACCTGAACCGGAATCATCGTCCTCCTCCTCGTCCGAACCGCCAGACCGATTGAGTCTCAACAACTCCTGGAACTCATGCACCCGGATCTTCTCCGGTACGATCTGCAGGAGAAACTCCAGGTTCTTTCTCTTGTTGACCAGCTGGGAGAGATGATCGTACTTGAGGGTCTCGGTCGAGGGCTGTTGCGACGCCGGGAACGACTCCATGTACGCCTCGCTGGCCAAATGCTGGACAAACATCTCCGTGCACTTGGTCATGAGGAAGAGCACCTCGTTGGTGATCAGTCCCGTGTCCGAACTCTTCATGATCGTCCGCACCCGGCTAAGGGGCAGGAAGGTATCCGAGTTGGGGCCTCGGCCTGATTTGTCGTGTTCCGCCATTATTCTCTGGTTATTTCAGTTGCCGGCTTAGTTTTTGTTGATCAGTTCGGTTCCTTAAGCCGCGATTTGACAGCCAAGCGGGAATTAGAGTGACCGGCTTCGTTTTTGTTGATCACTTGGGTTCTTTGAGCCGCGATTTGTTGGCCAAGCTGGAATTAGAGTGACCGCAGCAGGACCGTTATATTTATGCCAACACGAAAGCGTATTTATCGAATTATTCTATTTTTTTATTTTAAGAGAGTATTTTTTTATTTCAAACGATGTCTCATTTATTTGTGTGTCAGACAATACAATAATCTATGTTTTTAAATACAGAACGACTTTTTTTTTAAATATCTGACAAGCCCAGGAAAGTACTTCATTTCAAGTCTAAAAATTGTATTTGAATAGTAGTAGCATGCGATTTAATAGTAAGTTCGTTTTTGTTTTTGAATAATATAAAAATTATTCGGTTTTTAGCTTGAAAAATGCAAACAGTGGCATCCTTGGGAATCCTGGCAGTAACTGGTTTTTAGGATTCTGAACTTTCCGAAGTACGGTCGCACCAACAAAGCGGTCACACTAGTCGCATCTTGGAAACATTTCTATCAAATTTTATATATAAATCCGAAATTATATATTGCGCAGGCAATCTAGTGATTGTTATATTGGCGCACGTCTTGATCCAGATTCCGAATCGTCCGTCAGAGGGATCTGCAAGCGAAAATCCAGCGAAACTTTCCAGTTAGCGACACACAGCTACAACAACAGCGTGGACAGTGGCAGTGGTAGTGAATGTGAAAGCGAGAGGCGAAGAGCAGAGAAGAAGAACGCGAAAGAGAAACCGGAGAATTCAGGAGCCACGAATTTGAAGAAAACCAGCAAGGATCAGCAGCAGACCAGACCAGGCCAATCCTGAACGTATTCTATTTTTTTTTTTTTCGTTGGATTTTCTTTTCCACCCCCCTCCCGCCCGACTTTCGTCGACTTAGCGCACTTTTATTTTTCCGTTCTCACCGTTGTTGTTGTTGTTGTCTTGTTGTTTGTGCCAAGTTGTGTAAACAAGCAAAACATAAAGCGGCATAGCATCCGAGAAACAGAATCAGCAACTAGACAACTAGACATCCACATCGACATCCAGGTCCAGACCAGATCCGAGCAAGAAATCCAATTAAAAATGGCCGCTGCCGCTGGGAGCGCAGTGAACGTGAATGCGGTGAACGACTGCTTCAGCATTGGATCCACAGTGGTCTGTACGACCTGTTTCAACGAGGAGGTGGAGGGCGAGGTGCTGGCCTTCGATCACAACACAAAGATGCTAATCCTGAGTATCCTTTTACAAAAAAAACGAAAAAACAAACTGCCTATCTAGTATCCAGTCTGTTGGCAATAGCTTTAGCTCATACCATTTTTATATAATAGATATAGACATAAGACATGCCACATTTGGTTCTCCGTACATCGCGCCAAAATCTCCTCCTGCCCCGTTTCCCTCTTCCTTCTTTTTTTTCGTTTGAAATCTAGAATGCCGCTCGAAGTCCACGGAAGAGCTGAGTGATATCTATGTGAGCAACCTCTCGCTGTGCAGCAACGTCCAGGTGATCAAGGAGTGCAATGGCAACTTTGATGATCCGCAGAAGCTCAACCTGGAGCAGGTAAGCATTGGACTAGGACACGGCCTAGGAACCTATAGTCTCTCCTACGGATAGATGCTTTTAGTTCATAAATAGGCTTAAGATATCGTTTTGTAATGTATAGTTTTTAAGAAAAACATGTTTTATCTTTTAGAAAATAATCTTATTGTAATGTTAAGCCTATTTATTGCCACATGGGAACTTGATCTTCCACATTTTTATTGAGTTTTTCAATGAAAGCTTTCCTGAATGGCAAGGTAATGGAGGTACTTCCTAACTGATCCAATGTGGATATAGTTTATTATTTTATAATGTATAATTTTTAAGGAAAACATGTTTTTTGTATGAACTATATCCTTATAGTTATTAAGGTAATAGTTATCCCATTTCTTGCAACTTAAAAACTTGATATACCTTACAACTTAACGGATCTGATCTGTACCTAACATTAGATATATATTTTATAAAGTATAAGGAAACAGAACCCCCATATCATAGCCAGAATATTGTATTATATTCTTTGAGAGTCACTACCTCCTCGAGTGGACAACTTTTATTTTAAAGATTGATAAAAAATATGAAAAAAATCTAGATAGATTGCATTTCCTCAATATATGATCTCATTATTTAATGTTATACCTCCTAATAATACCTACTATTTTTTTAGGTAAAAATGCGATTGCGTAAAACAGTGGAGCGAAGACAGGACTATCTGAAGTCGAAGAACGCGGATGTCAGTCCAGAGGCACAGGAGCTCTATAGAGCGATAGCCAAACAATACGGGGTATGGTCGTATCCCTAGCTAATAATCGAAACCCTATTGACTCTCTATTTACTCTCTTATTTTAGTACAATGAGGTGTCCTGGCAGGGACTGAACATACAGATACTGAACGAAGTAACCATCTCGCCGCCGTACCGAGTGGACAACGTCGTGTCCAGCTCGAACAACGAAACTTCATGCAATTACATCAAGCGCATTGTAAGCTAATCATTATGATTAGAAACTATGTCATTAAATCCATGTTATCCTTGTGTAGATCAAACAGTTCTTCAACACGAGACCGTCTCCAGCTCCGGAAAGCGGCCACGGTGCTCCGGCCAGCACCTCGTCCGCCTCGGTGTCCCCCACGTCCTCATCTCTGTCGTCGAGTAACGCCGCCTCTGGTTCGCCGGTTCCCGCTAACTAATGATAAATAAGTAACAAAACAAACAACAACAAAAAAACCAACAAAAACAACAAAAAACAAAACAAACAAAAAACAAAACAAATACAAAACAACACAAAAAAGAAACAGAAGCATGCTTCTAAAAGTACAGACCGTATTTCCTTTTTTATTTCGGTGCTTGGGTTCGAAATTTTCAGGACGAAAAGGATTTTTCCAAGGAATATCAAAATTCCATTATTTTTTTAGATAAATATTTATCTTATTATTTAAATTTGAAGAAGAATATTGAAGAGATCTTCTGGAGAATCTGAAGAGTCTCTGAATTCCCAGAATGTGGAGCAATTCTAAGCTTGCTTTCTTGATATGGGCTATAAATTATAGCTTCTTTATGAAAATAATTTTTAAAAGTAATTTATAACTAATTTTAATTCAAAGTTTTGGAAATTGGTTTTAAAAAGATCAATTTTTTAAAGTTTTCAACTCGAAAGAACATTTATGACCAAATACAGTGATATTTTGGAGAAATTCTAATCTTACTTTCTTGATATGGGCTATAAACTATAGCTTCTTTATGAAAATAATTTTTGAAATTCATTTATAACTAATTTTAATTCAAAGGTTTTGGAAAATTGGTTATAAAAATTTGAAAATTAGGCAAATTTTTTTGGAGTTTTCTAAAGAAAACCGCGTCGAAAAAACATTTAAGACCAAAAAAAGTGATATTTTCGGTTAAAATGTAAGTATTGTTATTTTTATATTAATAATTAAACCGTAAAAAACAATTAAATCAAAATGATATAATTTATTTTCATTATTTTGTTTAAATATTAAACATTTTTATATACATTTCAAGTAGTATTATGGTTTATTAACTTCTTTTTATAAAAGATCATTAAGTAACTCTTTGTTTTTATTATTTTTTGACAATATTTTATTTCATTTTTTTTAAACCTCATCCAATTGTCTGATATACAAAACAAGGATATTAATTAACCAAAGTAGTGAAGACAATCTCGAGGTAGTTGTTATTATAAACTATCATTTCGTTATCCTCCGTAAAGGGATTGTATAGAGGTAATATTTCGCGATATGGATTTTCCATAACGTTGTACGTTCGTTTAATGGCGATACTCTGGTCCTTGGCCAATACCTTCACGGCCGTAAAATCGGATAATGCCTTGGCCTGTGATAGGGAAGTGTAACAAATGGGAACGCCGTAGTTGTGAAGAATGTCAATGAGGCTTTCCTGCCAGTCGAAGGAGTCCGGGTAGGTACTCTCCACGGGTAATTGCTTAATGAGTTCCTCAGTCATATGGTTTGTATCAAGAAAGTCTGGTTCAAAGAGAAGAATTAAATTCGGAACCGTACTGTTGGTCTTTGGCGAGAATCCAGAAAAGTCTGTGGCATAAAACCTCTTCACGACGCTTCTTTTGGACTTTCTGTCACGATAAGTTTCCGGACTTTTGCCACTTAGTCCTGGTCCAATAAAATATAACTCTAGCATCATAATACTTTGGTACATAGTTAGTAGAAATCTTAAATGCATCTCCTGGAAATATCTCAAATGGTCATCGGTGGCGCCCATCACATAAATGATGACAGGTTTCCGGTCACAGTCTTTCTCGAAGGAGGCGTGTTTTAGGGCAAAACACAAGCTTGCAATTCCACTAAAATTGGAACATGTGCTAAAGAGATCATACTGGTTGAAGCTGGTCCATGGATTATTGCCAATTTTTATGGAGGTGGCCTGATAGAAGGCGTCTATCAGATGACTTTTTAAAAAATCAGCTACGGGCTTGAATTCCTTGATACGAAGTCTACTGTCCAATAGGCGGAATGGGCTGAACATCATGGCCAGCGTTCGGCACTCGTCTTCGCCGTGACTAACCATGTCATTAATGCGATGATCCGTGGAACAGTAGGCCACTGCGCCACATCCAAGACAGACTTCGGACGGTTCTATCTTGAGGCAAACTCTGCAAACTGCTGGCTGATCGATCAGAATGTGTTCCCGCCACAAAAGCGGGCGCTGTAGCTTGACCTGAAGAATGAACTTGAGTTGTGCGACGACCAGCATCAACTGATTGAAGCCATCAATCCTTCCGCGAATCAGAAGCGGGTGGTTAATCCCCTTGAACTTCATGAGATCGGCTAGCACCCGACAAAGGGGTTCGTGTTCCCCGCGATCATCTACCAAGTGTGCCACGCTGCAATATCGCTGCATTTGGCATCCTTTGCATGTGACTCTTCCGGGCAAGACAGCTCCATCCTTGTTGGCGAAAGGTACGAGGGCTTCCAAGGTTTTGGCGTTATTTCGAAAGCATATAATGCAATTATATGTCGGCCCATAGCATTGTCTCAGGCTTCCCATAATTCGTGGTGCATTCCTTATAACTGCCAGTAAGTAATTAATAGTTTTTTTACCAAAATTGAAAAATTTCAGGATCCACTACTCACCGGTATTCAGTCAGCTGTTGATTAATATCGCAGTATTTTCGCCATACTAGTGCTGGTATTTTTCCCGCAAACCTGCAACGGTCACACTGACTTGTGTTTGCTTTTCCCAACAAGCCGCATTTTTTTTATATTTTAGGAAATAAACAAAGTAATAGGTTAGCCGGCAATGGAGGATGTACAAAAACACAGCGTACACACGCTGATCTTCCGCTCCCTGAAGCGCACCCACGACCTGTTCGTCTCCAACCAGGGAAACCTGGCGGAGATCGATGAGAAACTGTAAGTAATCCAGGCTTCCATTTTAAGAGCAAAATAATGAATAATTGTGGTTACCCCGCCAGGGAGAAGCTACGGCGCTCAATCAAGGCCAGGGACAGCTACGGATTGGTCCTGGACAAGGCTGGAAAGAGCTGCGGAGAATCCAGAAAGGCGGCAACTGACAAGCCACTGGCCATTACAGATGGCAGTGGTGCGGATATCGCATCCAACGCCGCTGGAGGAGGCTCCGGCCAACTGACAAAATTCAATCCCAATGGTAGGGGTGTGGAGAAGCCGGGAGCACCTATGGCCATCGGGCAGACCCACACATCGCTGGTGCGCGCCTCACTGCCAAATAATGGAAACGACAAGCCGGGCAATGGAACCACCAACCTGCAGCTGATACCCAAGAAGGCGCCGACCATACCCAAGCCCAGGTGGCACGCCCCCTGGAAGCTGTCTCGTGTCATCTCTGGCCATTCGGGCTGGGTGCGTTGCATCGCCGTGGAGCCGGGCAACGAGTGGTTCGCCACAGGAGCTGCGGACCGCGTCATCAAGATCTGGGACCTGGCCAGCGGCAAGCTGAAGCTCTCGCTCACCGGCCACGTCAGCACTGTGCGCGGCCTGGCGGTCAGCGCCAAGCATCCGTACCTGTTCAGCTGCGGCGAGGATCGGCAGGTCAAGTGCTGGGATCTGGAGTACAACAAGGTCATCCGTCACTACCACGGCCATCTGTCGGCCGTCTACTCGCTGGCGCTGCATCCCACTATTGACGTGTTGGCCACATCCGGCCGCGACTCCACGGCCAGGATATGGGATATGCGGACCAAGGCCAACGTTCACACGCTGACGGGCCACACAAACACGGTGGCCAGCGTGGTGGCCCAGGCTACCAACCCCCAGATCATTACCGGCTCCCACGACTCCACGGTGCGCCTGTGGGACTTGGCCGCCGGCAAGAGCGTCTGCACGCTGACCAACCACAAGAAGTCTGTGCGCAGCATCGTCCTGCATCCGTCGCTCTACATGTTCGCCTCCGCCTCGCCGGACAACATCAAGCAGTGGCGCTGTCCGGAGGGCAACTTCGTCCAGAACATCTCCGGCCACACCGCCATCGTCAACTGCATGGCGGCGAATAATGAGGGCGTCCTGGTCTCCGGCGGCGACAACGGCACCATGTTCTTCTGGGACTGGCGCACCGGCTACAACTTCCAGCGCTTCCAGGCGCCCGTCCAGCCCGGCTCCATGGACAGCGAGGCGGGCATCTTTGCCATGTGCTTCGACGAGTCCGGCAGCCGGCTGATCACCGCCGAGGCCGACAAGACCATCAAGGTGTACAAGGAGGACGACGAGGCCAGCGAGGAGTCGCATCCAGTCAACTGGCGGCCCGAGTTGCTCAAACGCCGCAAATTCTAGGCTCTAATAGTACATAAGTTTAGGGTTATTTCCCACGATTTTCCAAGCGACTTGATTAAAGGATATTTTAATGAAAATTATTGGACTTTTTTTTCGAATTTTTGGAAAAGATTATTCTTCTAAGAGGAGTTCTACGAAGGTACCTTAGGGTTTTCTAACTATTCCTGGTATTAGAAGAGGGCTTTCTGAAAAATATATACTCAAGGTATTTTTTATAGAATTTATGTTTGATTTTTGAATTCTGAAAAGATTATTCTTCGAAGAGGGGAGCTCTTTTTTTAAATTTTGTTGAAAAAGATCCTTAAAGAACCCTGTTTTTGAAAAATACAATAGATGCAGCAATAGATACAGAATCTATATTTCAGATCTTATTATTTTGTTTAAAAATATCTAATTTTGGCTTTATTTTCTAAACTTTTAAATAATAAACAATGAGGAGTACTATACTATATCTGGTACTATTTAAAAGAGGGATTTCCAAAAATTATATACTCAAGGTATATTTTTAAATTTAAATACTAATTCTGGATGTTTTCTGAATTTTGAAAACATTATTCTTCTAAGAGGATGGACTGTTTCTACATTTTATTTTCTTAAGAATCCATAAAAATCCAATTCTTGAAAAGAAAGATCCAAGGAAATCTGAATCTTATTTTTAAAAATACCTTTCTTTTAATATTTTCTTAACTTTTGAATAATAAACTATACCTATACCTTACCTTAGTATACCTTAGTAAAGTACATATATTAGTATAGTATAGTAGGAGAACTATAACTTACCTGGTATTTGAAGTGAGATTTCTAAAAAGAAAACCTTTACTACTATGATTTTCTATATTTTTCTTCTATGGGTTTCAGTTTTCTAGATTTTGAAAAGGTTTTCTATATTAAGCATATGTTTAAATATATATTTAAATTTTTTAAAGTAAAAAAAAATTTAATTTAAGGATGATATAGACAGATAAAGTAGGGCACCAAGAAAAACGATCCTTCCTGGATATCATTAATGCATCCAATATTATTTTGTATCTCAGAGGTTATTAACTTTTTACAGGACTATTCCTAATGTATTTCTAGATAATTAAATTATTATTAGGGGTAATATTCTATTAATAGATTCCTTTAAAACTAAAAAAAATACACAAATATGGAGGAAATTTTATTTTCTTAAGATATAAATATACCATACCTGGTACTCGAGGAGGGACAATCACCCACTCAATAGAAAGATCCCGGGAACAGTACATGATAATTTTTATTTAATTAGCCAAAAAAAAAAATCCATCTTGAGGATATTTTAAATTTTATTTTCTACACCCGAAAGGTAATTTTTAAAAAATTTCAAAACAAGAATGTAAAAAAAGTAAAAAACAAATAGCTGTTTTTAAATAAAGATAATTCCCAGTTTGGGGATTTATTTTCTCAAATTAGGATTTGCTTAAAATTAGGAAACTTCTTAAATCATATGACATTTTAAAGGGATTTGTTATTTAGTTTTGGGTTTTCGTTTTTTTTTGTTTGTAAATTTAATTGTAAAAGACCAAGTTGTAAAGAATAATAAGGTTTATGTTGTGTTTTTGTCCTAAAATGTATACAATTATGGGTAACAACTTATTTGAAATATAAGAGATATTTCCACATTTTTTCAATCGAATTCTTGGTATTTTATTTTCGCTCGTTCTCAGCTATTTTGTTAATTTTTTTTTTTTTACACATAAATAATTTGAATTATTTGCTGCATAAATAATAATAATAGCATAGTATGGTATATTATTAAAATATGATTTTCTTTCTCTGTTTCTCCGTTTGTTGTAATTAGTAATCGGCAAAGAAAAAGCACTAAACCATGGTATTATAGTTATTTAATTAATATTATGTTGTCCTAGTCCTTTGCGTACACTTTTTTTTATATCATTTCATGTTTTAAAATCACAAATAATGTTGTTTGAAACAAATTTTATATATTCTCATCTTTCTGTCTCTCTCTTACTAGCTTGTGTCTGTCTCTTTTCTTTTTTATGATTATCCTTCTCTCATTTGTTTTTTTTTTTTAGTATTTTAGCGCAGAGTTTGACTTTTCTTTATTTTTTTTAGTATTTATTTTTAAAGTTATACTTGTTACTTAGTTGTGTTTAATTTTTTTTTTGTTTTACAGCTGATTTTGTATAATATATATATATAATTTTCATCTTTTTGTTTTTGTTTCCATTTTGTTACATATATGTGTTTTGTTTTATCTCTTTCTTTCTTTTCCAACAAACGCTTATTTACAACGGTAAAAAGCAGTCGGCCTTCCAGTCGTTTCCAGGCGGCAAAGGAAACGGGAAACGGGCAACTGGAAACCGGCAACAGCTTGTGCCCGATATTATATTATATTATATATATTTATATCTTTTTAGCATAGAAGACACTAACACACACACACACACACACACACACACACGTAGTTAACGCCTAAGCCTAAATTGAAGTTACTTTAATTCAAGCACAAGTCAATAAAATTGTAAAAGCACAGGAACAGGAACCGGAAACGGAAATGGTAGCTCTCTGGTAGGTTGGCATGTGATCCATGTGCATGTGACTGCTGTGGCTGGTAGGCGGAGGGGGCATGGTCGAGTTAAATAAATAATTATATGACTTAGTAGGTATGGTGATTGTGTATAAAAAAAAAAATAAACATAAATTTAAAATAATAATTAAGCAATCTTTTTAATAATTAAATAGTGTGGAGGCGGAGGACCATCATCGCTGCTGTTGCCACTGCTGCTGCTTGTTGTGTGTGTGTGTGTATTGTGGAGAACATGGTACCATGCTCTTCAGCTCACTTGGTTGTTGCCTCCTTCCACCATCATCGGTAACCCTCCACCCGCCACCGCCCATCCCAACCATTTACCGCCCGCTTGCCAAATGCCAGTGTTGCTCCATCCAACTTTTTTTTTGGGGGGCTTTCAGAGTCCTTCTCCTCCTCCTCCCCCTGTTCCTCTCTAGTTGTAAATCTTGATGGCCTTCTCGGAAAAGTTGAGGGAGCTGCGCTTGCGCGACTTGTTGATGTGGTCCAGCCCAAAGAACGGCAACTGGCCGGTGGTCCAGGTGCGATACACCTCCAGATCCACCGGCGTATTATCATTCACATCCGTATTTTGGCCCATGGTGATGACGGAGAACTTGTAGTTCTCCCATTCCTTGTCCGGGACGTTCAGTCGCTTCTGGATGCGCTGCTTCAGGGCACCGTACGGCTCGTTGTGTCGGGCCTTGGCCAGGAATGGAACACCGAACGAATTGTAGAGCTCCTTGCTGAAATGGGCCACCGGCACCAAATGCTCATTCTCCGCCAGCTGCATCTCGTCCGCCGGCACCTCCTCGATCCGATACGTCTTCTGGGCGCCCTGCGTCGTCGTTATCGACTCACTGGTCTTCAGTAGCGCGTCCAGCGGTACATCGTCTTTGCACACCGTTACGATCTTGTGGTTGCTCACCTTCATGAGGCGCAACTTGCGTCGGCTGTTCTCCGCGAACGTGATCTTCTTGGCCGCCTCCTCCAGCAGGCCCTTGACGGTGTCGTTCTTGTTCGGATAGAGGACCAGTTCCTTCTCCTCCTTCAGATCGGCACTGACCCAGACGCACTTGAACTGCTTCTTGTTGTCCAGCTCGTGGATGCTGAGCGAGAGGCGCTGGTAGAAGATGCGCTTGGGTGTGCTCTGCTTGGTGTACGAAACCAGGTCCTTGACGGTGCCCTGCTTAGCGAAAGGATGTCATTAGAATACCGTTCTGAATCCTCTGAGATCAGTACCTTAAATGTGTAGGGAACCGCATTGCCCGCCGTCTCCTTGTAGTTGTTGATGCACATGAAGAACTGCAGCTTCTGGGGATCGGTGTTCAGGCGCTCGGCGACGGCGTTCGTGAGCTGCTCGTAGTTGTAGCGATTGGATAGCTCCAGCGTAAAGTCCGGCTCGTTGGGGTTGCACTTGTCGCTGAATATGATCTCGATGCGGTAGACCAGGTCCATGAAGTAGTCCTCCACGGTGGCCAGGTCCAGCTTGTCGTCCACGCTCTCCCGCTCAAAGATGAGGATGTGCCCCTGCAGTTGATCCTGCGGTATGTACAGCACGCTCTCGATCGGCTCGCAGAGATTGGGGATCTGAAATGGGACCCAAGTAGTAGTGGTAGCTACATGGAATGACCAGCGGACTCACCTTCTTGTCGGCATACTCATCGAAGACGGTCAGCTCGGTGTCCGGGTCGAAGCCGAGCTTGCGATTCACCTCCGGCACCAGATCGATGAGCCTGCGGCTCTGGGGCTGCTGGGTGCAGCCGATATAGTTGAGACGCTTGTTCCGCGCATCGTAGTACTTGAGGAAGAGCAGGACGTCCGTTTTGGGATTGAAGGGCGGCAGGGGGGCGGGATTCTCGGGCGAGGCCAGCTCCAGGAAGATGACCCACGGCTTCTGGGAGGTCGGTATCTGTTCGATGGTGCGGGTGGCCTCCGCCTCGAAGTCAAAGTGCAGGAACTTTTGGGTCTGGGCAGTGCACATGTTCCAGATGCGCATCCGATCGCGCGGCACCCCGAATCCCTTCACAAACATGTCCACCAGCTCGTCCACCGTCTGGTTCTGCTTGAGCTTGAACGGCCGCTGGTGGGTCTTCTCCAGATCGAACAGGCGGCGCTTCTGTTGCGCCTCAAAGTATTCCTCGAGGATGACGTGCACCGACACATACAGGTTGGCCTCGCTGCGCTCCTTCCGGCGCGCCATCTCGATGCGCTTCTCGAGATCCAGCCGCTCCACCAGATCACTGGATATCTCGCTCTCCTGGATCTCCCTTAGCACCCGGTCCAGCTCCGACTGCCGGATGTAGACCAGCATGTAGGCGTTGCTGCACTTGGCGTGGAACGAGATCTCGTCGTCCATGCCGCCGTAGTTCTGTTCAATGGCCTCCTGCTTCCGGCAACTGGACACCACATCGTCATCGAACTTGAACCATCGCCCATCCGCCTTTGGGTTGATGAAGACGACGTAGTGCCCACCGTGGTTGTCGCCCGAGTGCACCAGCACGGCGTGCAGCACATAGTCCGCCGAGGTCTTCTCGCCCTCGGCCAAGTAGCGGTCCAGGTTGATCTGCTCGTAGAACTCGAAGCGATCGTTGTACTTGATGGAGCTGTCCGTGATCGGATCGTACTGGAATCGCATCAGATGCAGGTGCAGCACCGGCGGGAATGACGTGAAGATGACGCCCTTGCTGGCCTCCTGGAAAGGTGGACCCAAGAAGGTGGGGATTAGTTTCAGAACTGGTTGAAATTGGAATTCAAGGACTTACCTGGAGACCGTGCACTCCCGCATCGTACTTGTTGTCGCCCTCGAGCGTCTCGGAGGCCACATAGTCCTGGAAGGAATCGTAGATGTTCTTCTTGTCCTTGATGTTCAGCTGGATGTCGTAGAAGGTCTCGTAGCGGGTGCTGTTGTAGTCCACGTTCTTGCACTTGATGTACGATGACATCTTGCCCTCGAACAGGCCCGGAATGGTGCCCTCCAGGCAGGTGCCCTTCATCTTCGACTCCAGCTTGTCGAGCAGGACGCGCAGGAACTCCTGCACATCATGTTGCATGAACGAATCGAGCGTCTCCCAGCCAAAGGACTTGGTTAGCTTCTTGGTGCCCACCGGCCGGTCACCGAATTGCAGTTCGTGGAATACGCGCTGGAGGGAGAGACCCACCGACTTGGTGCTGTCATCGGCCTCCGTGGGTATGCGATAGACGGCCAGTCTCAGGGAGTTGGTAAAGTAGAGCGTCTGGAGCAGGGAGTTCATGTAGCAGGTGGCCCCCTGATTCTTGAGGCCCACATAGCCGGTGTGCTTCTTCGAGTCCCATAGCACGCCGTGCGGTGCATCGGCAATCACGTGCACCTCCAGGGTAATACTATTGTTGTGGATGTAGGTCTTCTCCGGATCCTGCAGCTCCTGCCAGGTGATAAAGTTCGAGTAGCCGTAGTCGTTCTCCTTCGAGTAGAACAGATGCTTGATCTTGGCCCGCGTAAACGGCTGGGCGTCCGGCTTGTGGCACTTCAACCGGAGCTCGGCAATGGCGTTGCACGACCAGGTGGGCGAATCGTTCTCTCCGTTGCACTGCAGAAAGAAGCCCAGTGCCCGATCGTTCGGTATGACCATGATCTTCCACGGCAGCATCCGGACATAGACGGGCGGCGATAGACGCTGCGACTTTAGCTGCCCGACATTCTCGACGGTGAAGGAGAACGTGGTCTCGGACCGGAATTGGTCCTCCTTGGTTTCATCGTCCATCGGCATGGCCTCCGAATCGTTGTTCCCGAACGAGGCGGAACTGCTGTCGGCCAGGAGCTGTTGGGGCGGCACGTTGCCGTTCTCGCTGGGCAGTTGGGTGGCGGCGCCAACGGCGTGTAGTGGTGGTTGTATTAGATTCTTGAATTTCGGCAGTTGTGGTGGTGAATTTTGTTGTTGTTGCTGTTGTTGCTGCTGCTGTTGTTGTTGTTGCTGCTGTTGTTGTTGTTGCTGTTGCTGTTGCTGTTGGAGGTCACTGGTGATAATCTCGACCTCTTGAGTGTCCTGGGTATCCATTGCTTCGATCGACTGGTCTGTTTCTATTTCCATTTTACACGGCACTTGAATGGTGTCTAAACTGACTCGCCTTCGACTCCTTCTCCGCCTCCGTCTTCACCGTCGTCTTCGTCCTGCGTCCTTCGTCGTCCTGCCGCCTCGTTTGGGGTATACAGTTTGGGTTGGGGGGGGGGTGGTTGGGTGGCGATCACGGATCACGGTTATCGGTTATCGGCGTCGGCTGGGCGGCGCTATATATATATATAGAAAAATAAATAAAAATAACAAAAATAAATAATAGAAGGGAAGGGAACAAAAACAAACAAAAAGAATGAAGGGAATTAAAAAGGAATGCGAAAGCGTTCTCTTCTTCTTCCACAACGATGACTGGGTGGAAAATTGTGTGTGACTCCTCCTCCTCCTCCTCCTTCTCTCTCATCTCCTCCTCTCCCTCGCATCCCTAATTCAGTTCTCTGTTTTATGCAATTTTTCTTGTGCCATCCAGAAGAAGAAGAAGCACAAGAACAAGAATAAGCACGTCGAAGAAGAGGAAGCACAAGCTTGAACATTAAATGCGCCGCTTTTGCTTCTGCTTCTTCTTCTGCATCTGGCCCCCTCTCCGCCCTCTCCGCACGCACACTACACATACATATGTATGTATGTATTAGCAAATGTACACGCACACTTTAAAGCTCACTCACATAGAGAGACACACACTATACATTTTGCACGCGCACATGCAGTTTTTTCATCTTTTTTTTTTTTTTTCTTTATATTTTTTTTTTTTATTCACAAAAGCTTACCTTGTCAGTCCTGTCAAAAATATAAATAAATATCGCTTGCTGATTGCTTGCCGTTACCGCTACTTCCGATTATTCGCTAACAATATGCCGTTGTTTTTGCAAAAATATTCTTTTTCGGCTCTCGCGTACGTCTTACTTACTCTCTCAGTGTGTGTGTGTGTGTGTGTTTGTGTGCGTGTTTCTTCTTCTTTTTTTGACGTTCTTAGCTTTTTTTATTTGCAAGTTTTTTGTGATATTTTTCTTTGCAATATTTTCAACCTACACTTCAATTTATGGCGTACTCGATTGCATCTGTAGAGGTGCGCTAGCGGCGTGTGGTGTTTTTTTTTTTTTTTGTATTTTCGCCGTGTGTGTGTGTGTGTGTTGTGTGTGTGTACTGTTGCTGTTGTTGCTTTTGCTGCCGTTTAATTTCTTATATTTTGTTGCTGTTGCTGGTGCTGGGGCTTTTTTGCTGTTGCCTTTGACTTTGCTAATATTGTTGCCGATTTAACTGTGGTAGTGTGCGTTGCACGTCGCTTCTTTAGTTGGTAGCAAAAAATCAGTTTTGCCGAAAACATAAATTTTGTCCAGCTTCGTAAACCTGTTGAAATATTTAAAAAACAAACAGTTTTGACGTATTTTTCACACGGCACTGCACTGCGCGAAATGAGAACTTATTGGGGCTTTTATTTTCGTTTCAAATTCGATTTCGTTTGCTCTGTTTTCCTGTTTTGCAGTTCCTTTTGGTCAGTAGCAATGTGACCAGATTGTCACGAAACCAATTTAGACAAAACTATCGATACATGAAATGAAAACTATCTAAACTTAAATCGATAATCAAAATTCTTATCGAAATCGGAGAAAGAAAATTAAGATTAAGAGGTTTAAGATTAAGATTAAGATTTAAGATTAAGATTTATTTGAGTTTAATATTTTTAGCTGTGGGAGTGAGCGAGAGGAAAATAGGAGGGAAATATTTCCTCAAAGAAATACAAAATAATTTTATAATAGTTAGAATAATAAAATTAACAATTAAAGAAATATTTAAATTTTAGATTGAAAAAAATTAATATTATAAAATCAATATAATTTTAAATAATAATTTCCATACAGCTAAAATACGTTCTTAAAAGGAACGGTAAATAAATACTAAATTTATATTTTATTTATTCCCTTTTTACTATTAATTTTGGGGGAAAAAAATGTAGATTGTATTTTTTAATGGAAAAGACTTATTTCCCAGCGTTGTTTTTAGCCACCACACATTCTGGATTGCACTGTGCGGTTTTCACCACACCACAACTCACCACTCACAGCTAGAGACCATCGAGGCAACATCAATTTTCTTCAGCGCAGTTCTCGTCGAGCTTGTGTGGCTTGAGCATCACACATTAGACGCGGATTCAAGCTCACCGAACATTGACCGAAAGTAAATTTTTTTGTTTTTTATTTGGAATATGTTCGCCCGATACGTAAAAAAAAGATTGAACACAGTCACTATTTATAATATTACAAATCTTGAAAAATATGAAAGCTGACCCAATCGTTCCTACGGCAGCGATTTGAAAAATTTTCATACTGGATCCAACTAGAAAAAATTTATCCACTTGAAAAAAGCGAAATTTTTAAGACCACTATTGGAAGGAAAATTTCGGTAAATTGTTGGGTGTGGGCGCGCGCATTTCATGCATATGAATGGTCGTCTGCATGAAGCCTGTGAATGGCCAAATAACTGGCACCGGTGGCATTGGACCAGATAGTTTGGCGGAAGGGGTTCCACCGAGGCCTGCATCGTTCAGGGCAGCCACGGTAGAGGCTCACATGCCGACCCCCGCAGTTGTAGCATCGCGATGGGTCAGCACGGGCCTTCGAGCACGATGTTGTAAGGTGTGGGCGGGCGCACTTCATACAGATAAATGGCCGTCTGCATGAAGCAGAAGCAAATTTTTAAAACCACCACTGGAAGGAAAATTTCGGTAAATTGGTGATTTACACGAAAGTTTGCCAAGCCAAAAGAGTACACACAAAAGTGCCGCGATGCTTGGCTTTAAAGCGACGAATTAAAATCTTGGCTACAATATTATAGACCGAGCCCCGAGAGCCTATTGCATCTATTGCAAGACAACAGTGACTGAAAAACTGAGCGATTTTCAAACCCCAGCAGCAACAAAAAAGCACACTAAAAATTAAAAAAAAAACTGTTTCTATTGGGTTTTTTTTTCTGAAAAAATGTATACGATCTAAGGTTAAAATATTATTTACTTGGTGGAAGGTAAAATACAATTTATTTAAATTAAATCTGTTTGTTCTTTTTATTTATTGGACCCCAAGTTATTTGAAAAATTCTGCCGCAAGCGCGATGTGTTCTGCTGGCCTTCGCCTTTAGAACTGACTTCGAACTTCGAAGTGAGAAAGCGCCGGTATTTATTCCGAATTATACATCGACTACAAAGCTACAAAGCTACAAACCTCTCTGCCTCCCTCTCTTGCCTCTTCTCACAGTTCGTCGACTAGGGTTACCATGATACAATCATACTAGGTAGTCGCGTCGGAACAATCTGGTAACTCTACAATCATAGCATAATTTTTTTCATAATTTCATCTTTAACAATTTTGAGTTGGAAATGAGTCGTTGTTTTTGCTTTTGTGTTGCGAATCTTTTGTTTAAACTCTTAATTCTAAAATATTTTCTAATCTTAAAATACATTTTTATATCTTAACTAATTCAAAAGATCGATGATTTTTACCATTTCTTACTACATAATAGAATAAGATTTAATAAAAATGTAACATCACCCATTTTTAATAAAAATATATACTATTTTTCTTATTTATTTTGATTTTTATTCGATTACTTGTTGTGTTGTTTTTTTGTAATTTTTTTGTACTGTCGTAGATCTAACTTCCCATTACATAGACCTTTGGTTGCGATAGGACACTTAGGTCGTTGTCCACCACATCCAGCTGCTGCTCGAGGATTATTTTGAGGTTCCGCACCCGCAGGGTTCCCATGGAAATGGGAAGTCTGTTGTACTCGGCAATCAGCTGGGCCTGCCGCTCCCGAGCCGCCTCCAGGAGCTCCAATCTCTGCTCCTCGGCCAACAGGATGAGGCCGCTGTTCCCTGGTTTTTGGAATTCCACCGAGTGCTGGACTTTTTGAACTTGTTCCGATTCCATGGAAAGATTTTCCTTAGTTTTCTGGGGAGTAGGCGGCGTGGACGAGGTGCTGGCTGGAACGTCCTGCTGCTGGGAGTCTACGCTTAGCGCGTCCTCCTGGTCCACCACATCCATTACTTCCGGAATGGCCATTTGCCGAACGCAGGGTGAGCTCTCTTTAGACGAGCGGGAGCACATGGAGACGGTGTCTTGGTCGGGTGGTGGTCTGCCCAGCTGATCCAGTGCGCCGGGCACAATGCCGAGCAGCCCGCCCAGCGGCCGGAGCAGTGTGTACTGTCCCGGCTGATAGGCGTCCCGCTGCTCTGGCAGCCTGCCCAGCTCAAAGTTGGAGGCTGTGCGTCTAACGCGCAGTCCTGCCTCTGAACATCCGCCTCCGTCTGCGCCGCCTCCGCCCAAAGGCTCATCCCCCTCGCTGCGGGCCTGATGCTCCGCCGAGGAGCACTTGAGCAGGGCGGCGCTCAGGAAACGCTCATCGCTAATGTCCTCCGTCTGGATCTCCTTTTCCGAATAGCCGCGACGACTGATCCTCAGCCTAGAGCCGCCCATTAAGCGTCGCTGCGCCTCCGCCAGAAACAAGGGCGACGGGCCCGTCCGCCGCGCCAAGGAGGCAGCCGTGGGCAGCTCATAGTTGTGCGCCCGCAACGGCCACCGGTGCTCCTGATCTGCCTTCCATGCCTCCGACCCCCCCAGGATCATTCTCAGCGGCTGGCTCACCATCTGACGATTCTCGCGCAGAAAGTTCCGCGTCGAGCGGATCACAGGACTGGCCGTCGTCGCCAGGATGCACACTCGGTCTTGGCAAAAAATTGAAATAGGCAACAGAGAAAATAAATATTCGACAAAAAAATATAAAGAGTATTCTTGAACGGAAACGTGTAGCTGGCTACAAAATAGAACGGAAAATGGAAGGCTTCTCGATCCCGATCCCTATCAGGTTAGGGTTTACGATAAAGTAGCCGAAGGATAGGGAATGGGAATAAATGAAGGATAGGGAATGACGAAGGATAGCGATAATAAAGCTTCTACGAGTATCGGGTATGAGTTAGACATCTGCATAAATGCAAAAAAAAAAATCTACGTCCGAAAAATGCTAAAAAACGTTAAGCTTTAAGGTTTCAAAAGAAAAGAAGAGAGAGATTTAAAAAAAATCGTTCTTCCTATTTTTCTAGACTTGGTGGCAACGCTGGAATGTATCGATAACAAAAAGGGAGTTCTGCACGAGATAGGGAGAATACCGCTAACAAAATAGTGGTAAGTGCACAAGGTCCTTATAAAAACAATAATAGCGTTTTTAAGTTTTCTAACTTATGTTTTTACTTATTATTTAAAATTTAATATTTTTTAAAGCACACATGTATGCCCTCCTGGGACTTGAGCACCATTTGGGCCTGTAGCTTGAGAGGAGCCTGTGCTGGACCCAGTTCCAGGTGAAACTCCCTGACGAGGCGGGCGGTAAGCAACTTCATCAGGAGCAGGGAGTACCTCCGGCCAATGCAGACATGTGGACCACCCGAGAAGGGAATATAGCTAAAGGGTGGCGGCGGATCCACTTGTTCTAGCCATCTTTCCGGCTTGAAAGCATACGGATCCGGATAGTATTGCTTGTCGTGAGCCAGTCCATACATATTGATCCAGAGAGTGACGCCAGGACAGTAGCTACGACCTCCGATGATGGTGTTTTGGGTGGTCTGCCTGCCAGTGGTGGGCACTATGGTGTACAGGCGCAGGACCTCTTTAAGGAAGGCGTCCAGGTAGGGAAGCTCATTTAGGGCATCAATGTTTTCCCATTCTGAGGCTTGGAGTTGCTGGATCTCCTCCCGGAGTTGAGTTTGGGCAAGAGGATGCTTCGCCAGAGCATATAGAACAAAGGACATGGAGGCAGTTGTTGTGTCCACGCCCTGGAAAGGATAAGGATTCATAAAAATAGAGGACTATCAGGAGGATCCTGCACCCACCGCAAACACAAATGTATTGACTTCGTCACGGATTTCCTTGCGAGTCAGGGATTCTCCATTGAATCTGGCCAGCAGCAGGGTATCCAGCAGATTATGGGCCTTGGGAGCAGTGTCCTCCACTTCCTGTTCTAGCTCTTGAGCCCGTTGCTCAATCACAGAGTCCATTAGCGTGTGGATCACCTGCAGTTGCTCGCGAAGATCGCGCCAAAGCTGGGTGCGTCGAAAGATCCAATCGGAGGCCAGGAGAGGATTGATCATGCGCTTGAAGAGCAGGCCACTGCTGCGGTGGAAGGCGTGGACTACGGGTGAGTGATCCTGGGACTGGGTCTTTAGCTGGGCACCCATGGAGGTGTCTGAAAATGTCAAGACCTTGAGAGAAATCTTGTTATTTGTAGGAAAATACTCCTCACCCACAATGGCATCCAGGAGACAGGCAAAGAGCGGATCCGTGACCTCCAGACTGGCACCTTTAGTGGCCTCCAGCTTAAGAATCAAAGCATCAACATGACGTGCCACCGCTGGAGCAAAACCACGAAGAATATTCGGTTGAAAGGCCGGAGCCATGAGGCGACGCTGTCGAGTCCACTGGGCGCCGTGGCTGATGAGAAGGCCGTTCCCGATCAGGGGCTCCAGCTGGAGGAAGGTCTCCGCTTTGCGCAGCGTAGGATCATGAAGGGCCTGGCGCGTCTCCTCCGCCGTGTGGAGGAACACCCACAGCTGGGGTCCCAGCCAGAGGCGATAAGTGTCACCGAATCGATCTCGCAGCTCTGTAAAGACCAAGAAGATAACTGCCAGCTGGTTGGTGATGATGGATTCTCGCCTCCGGGCTACACCACTCACATTCCGGCTTCAGCTTGCCCACCATCTGGGCGTTGCCCAGGAGCGGAAAGGCCCAGGGTCCAGCGAGGCTCATGCCCAGGCGGAGCAGCGGCCACTTGCGGATGAGAAGCCACAAGCCCAGGGTGATTAGCACCAGTGGCCACAGCGCCATGTCGTTGCCGTTCTCGTCGAGAGACTCCAGACGACTGGTCGGTGCAGTAACCGGACTGATCCAACCTGATTGGAAGCTAATCTCCGAGAGAACACGAATTTCGATTGAATCCGATCGTTGGATCGTTAACCCTTTAAGGGCACTGGGAAAGTGGGTCAGTCTTAACTCTTTAAGAGTTATCTTTTTATGGATATTATCTCATCTATCTATTATATGTCTATATATATGTCTAGACATCTATTATATGTTGTTATAATAGATGTATTTTAATAGGTAATATATGATTATAATATTCGGTTCTATACGATAAATATTATTATATGTATAGAGTTCTAAGATCATTTTGAAAACTCTAAAAAAAAACTAAAAAATAAATATTTACTAGGTTTTTTAAGGACAAGTCTAATAAATTAATTAAAAGATACAAAGTTTGATCTGGTAGGGTTACTCTACTGAGAAGAGTCTCTACTCTAATAACTCCTCATCTATAAATACCCTATCCCAATATTTTCTGAAAGAGTTAGTTATTCTTATATATAATATATTTTTATTAAATTGCATAATAATTATATTTTAAAAGTATATTATAAATAACAAGTTTACTTATCAAGCTTATTGTAGTACAAAAATGTTAATCTTATAGAGTCAAGTTTATAGTATATTCCAGAGTTAGATATTTATATATTTTGTTAAATTTAATAAAACAGCATAAAAAGTGTACAATATTTTAGGTAGAACAAATGTCAATCTTATAGGGTTAATAACTCTCCATCTATTATAACAATAAACTCGTAGTTTCTTCGAGAGAGACCCGATTCGATAAGAATATTAGATTTCATTCAGACAGACATACATATGTCTGAGAATATGCACTCGATTTATTATTCGGATTATCAAATGCCGCCGATTAGTCTTTGTTTGGCTCATTCCGCCGATCCGTTTCCAATATCTAATCTATATTATAAACCCACTTGACGACTATTGAACTGAAATGCACTTGTGCAGTCTTCTCAAGGGGATTCTACAAATACATCTTATATATAGTCTGATTTGCTTACCGATTTTGATTGAAATGACTTTACTTACACTGTTTTCTCATTATTTAAGAAATTTTTCAACCGATTTAGAATTAGAATTAGTGTATTAGAATTAGTGTATATATTTTATGAATTAATGTCCTAATCGTGATCACCTTTGAATTTCAAATATAAAGGGTAACGAGATAGATTTGTATAGATATTATAAATTTATTGTTAAATTAAATTAAATTTAATTAAATTTATTATTTATCTTTTAAATTTATTGGATATTATAGTACTCAAAGTTCTATGGTAAAATCAGGAAGGTATAACATTTCTAGAAATCTCATCTCGAAAATTACAACAAATTTTAAGCATTCTTTGGTATTTCTAGGAACTTTTCTTCACTGTTTGGACTATATCTTAACCATTTATCAAGTTGTTTGATTAGGTTTTAGGTCATTAGCTTAATTCATATTCTTTTTATTACTTTTATTACTTTAGTCCCAAAATTGTATGCCTTTTCTTAAATTAAGAAAAGCCATTAATAATATGCTTTAAAATAAATCTATTGCGTTGGCTTGGTAATCCATTTTATTTATGTATTTTTTTTATATAAGTTATTCAGCCCCCTCTTCCCTCCCCTTGATCCACCCCCCTTTCCCTCCAATATCCAGGCAATTAATAAATACGTTTGTTTTCGTCACAAATAATAGACAAATAATTGCGAGTCTCTATTTTTTTGGGGGGCCAGTTGACAATTGTCGGCCCAGACGAGCGGTTCGTTAGCTTCTCGCCAGTTACTGCCACTGCCACGCCCACATAACCCAGACGCCCCACTACCGCCCACTATCGAAACATAGCCAACTGACTACAAAGCACCGCATTAGGCCGAAATAGGAGACACTTGTTGAGCCATGCACTTGGTGGTGGCACTGTGGGTGTGCGGAGCTCTGCTGGCGGTGCTGCTCGGTTTCCAGCAGCGGAAGTGCTGGCGGCTCATCTGGCAGCTGAACGGGTGGCGGGGGGTGGTGCAACAGCCCCTCCTATGGTTCCTGCTCTGCATCAACCTGCATCCAGACAGTTGAGTTTTTTAGAGAATTTTTTACAAAAAAAAAATAGAAAAAGTGAAAAGTTTAAAATAAAATATACCCATTAATAAAAATCTACTATAATTTTAAATACAATATTTCTAGGCATCCTGGAACGCGTGACCCAACTACGTATATATTTCCAACGTCCTTTGGGCATTATCCTGGGTACTCGAGTCCTGGTCTACATCGATGATCCGGCTGACATGGAAACCATACTGAATGCTCCCGAATGTCTGGATAAGTCCTTCCTTCAGGATGGTTTCTTTGCCAATCGAGGATTATTACATGCCAAGGGTATAATAATATTATCAAATATTTTAAAATTTATTAAATAAATATTAAATTTTAGGTCAACGTTGGAAATTACGTCGGAAGCAGTTGAATCCGGCTTTTGGCCACAATATCGTGGCCAGTTTCTTTGATGTTTTCAATTCAGTTGGCAACCAGATGATTGAAAAATTCAAATTGGATCCGAACTTGCACGGAAAGGGTATCAAGTATACGGATGCCGAGGATCTACTGAGTAGGGCTGTCCTGGAGGTCTCCTGTAGTGAGTAATAATATTTTTTTTTTATATTGATGGATCATGCAATCATTGCATTTAATCCAATGTCTGTAAAATCCAAATCCATTGCGAAATCGGAGAAAGGCAGCCACTGCCCCTGCCCTTCGCGGGTCGACACGTTCCCCCCGTTTCCATGCACCTCACGTACGCGGAATCCCCTCTTCAAAGCCCCCTTCATATTGGCTCAACCCACCGCCTATGGTTACTCGTGTTATTTCCCGCAAATTAGTATCGTTTGGCTTACAAATATTTCATTCAACAAGAAAGGAAAGCTAACTTTGGGCGAAGCCGAAGTTGATATACCCTTGCAGTTAAAACCGGATATATATCGCAACCATCGGATTTAGTTGGCCGATCCTTATGAAATTTGGTAGGTTGGATGAACTGACCAAAAATAGAATCTGTACCAAGTTCCAGCTTTCTATCTTCAAAAACACAAAAGTTGGGTCAATTCCGATCTTTCAGTTATATGGCAGCTATAGGATATAGTCGGCCGATCCTTATGAAATTTGGTAGGTTGGATCAACTGACCAAAAATAGAATCTGTATTAAATTCCAGCATTCTATCTTCAAAAACACGAAAGTTGGGTCATTTCCGATCGTTCAGTTATATCACAGCTATAGGATATAGTCGGCCGATCCTTATGAAATTTGGCACGTCGTATTGTTTTGCCAAAAATAGCTCTCATGTTAAATTTGAACTCTCTAACTCTAAAAACACCAAAGTTATACCATTTCCGATCAATCAGTTATATGGCAGCTATAGGATATAGTCGGCCGATCCCGGTCGTTCCGACTTATATACTGCGTGCAAAGGAAAGAAGGGTGTGTGCAAAGTTTCAAGTCGATAGCTTTAAAACTGAGAGACTAGTTCGCGTAGAAACGGACAGACAGACAGACAGACAGACGGACAGACGGACAGACGGACAGACGGACAGACGGACATGCTCATATCAACTCAGGAGGTGATCCTGATCAAGAATATATATACTTTATAGGGTCGGAGATGTCTCCTTCACTGCGTTGCACACTTTCGGACAAAATTATAATACCCTCTGCAAGGGTATAAAAATGAGGAAACAATTAGTGGATTTTTAAAGAGGTTAACTACCAAAATTATACATACTTAGTTACTTAATATAATTCAATTAAAAGATTAAAATTTACAAAGCTAAAGTTATGAGTAATATAAAAAAATTGGAGCTAGGAGAATATAAAAAAGGAGGTCAAAATAGGTGTGTTTATAAATGTTAAATAGGTGACCTAATGTAACATAATGCCTTAAAAATACTATCTCAAATCTATTTATTTCTTAATAATATTATTTATGAAAATACTTATTACTTTCTTAAATTAGATTTCTTTGTATTATTTATTTGTATCATTTTGCATCGTTCAAAAGAGCTCTTTTTATATAATAAGAGAACTTTTATTCTTTTTTTTCGTAAAAACTCATTTGTATAATTGTAATATGTTTTTAGTATACCATTTTCAATTCTTTAAATATTTATTAGATATTTATTTTTAAAAATTGTATTTTAGTGACTATAATGGGAACTCAAACCAATTTCACGGAAATAGATGACGATCACATCGCCCACAGCTATAAGAGGTAAGTAATTCTTATATTTCATTCGAAAATATTAAAAAAAAAATGTTTTTAATTTAGGCTAGACTATTTATAAATATGTAATAATAACTACTTTAAAATTAAGGGAAATAACACTATGATTTCAGAAGCATAATAGGACTTTTAAACCGAGTCCTTAAAAGAAAGCGAACTATTTTCAGGTTTTTCGAATATAGGGTACTTCTAAACTATATTACTAGTAGTATATTACTATATTACTATATTTACTTTAATATATTACTGCATTTTATCTATAAAACTAAATAATCAATTTATTATTTAAAACAACCCAATTCAAAAAAATCCATTCCATTCCAGACTCCTTGAGATATCGGCCGTGAGGGTCGTGAAGCCCTGGCTTCAGATTGGAATGCTGCAACGTCTCCTGGCGCCCGATCTCTATGCCGAATCCCAGAAATGCAACAAACTGCTGGAGGACTTTGTCGGGGACATTGTGCGGAACAAGCACCGCAACTGGAGGCTGCGGGAGACCACTGGAGAGGATGGCCCGTCAGCGGGGGGCTGGCAGCGTCGCATATTTATCGAACAAATCTTCCAGCTGGCGGCCAACGGCGAGATGACGCTCGAGGAGATCATGGACGAGGCTCAGTCCATGGTCCTGGTTTCCTTCGAGACGGTGTCCAATAGTATCATGCTAGCTCTCCTCTGTCTGGCCACAAATCGTAGAGATTGCCGACAGCGGCTGAAGGCCGAGATTGCCGCCGTAGTTCCGGATAATGGAACTGGTTACGTCGGGTTGGAGCAACTGCAGCAATTGCGTTACCTGGACGCCTTTGTCAGCGAATCCCTGCGCCTACTCGCCACTGTTCCCATGAATCTGCGTCACGTGAGCCGCGACTTTCAGCTACCCGGCAGGGAGGCCATCGTGCCCCAGAACAGCATCGTGGTCCTGGACACCTTCAATATGCAACGGGACGAACGCTGGTGGGGCACCACGGCCAGGCAGTTTAATCCGCAGCGTTTCCTGGACCAGGAGCTGGACCAGGACGAGCCATCGAAAAAGCAGCAACAGGATCAGAACCAAACCAAAAAGGATCCTTTAACTAGACGGCATTCCTACAGCTTCCTGCCCTTCTCCAAGGGTCTGAGGTCTTGCATAGGTGAGTTTTGGGGTTTTTTTTAGTTAGTATAGCCTATGTAGGTTATAGTTGACCGATCTTTATAGGGTATCCTGAATTTTTTCAAAATATATAGAACATAATCACATAATAGAACTAGAAGTTCTTCGATCAAGACAGTACTCGTATAAAATTTTACGATCTTCCTAGTAATAGGTCAGTTATGCCTTGAAATTAATCGATGGGTGACTTAAAATATAATATACAATATAGAATCTATAATATATAATTCCTAGTAAAAAATCTACCAGTTAAATCTATATAATATAAAGTTCTATAGTTTCCATAATTTAGATTTTATATAGATTTAAAAAACCTAAAATATTCTATATCTCTTTTTAGGTCGTCGCTACGGCTTATTTATAATGAAAGTCTTCCTGGTCAAGTTGCTTTCAAGTTTTGATTTTCATAGCGATTTTCAGCTAGAAAATCTACAGTTTGTGGAGAATATATCCTTAAAGTTTAGGAATGTGGATGACATCTATCTGGACATTCAGCCGCACAGTTTGTCCAAGGATTCAAATTAGTGTAGCAAATATATTTATACAATTTTTTTTTATATGTTTTAAAAATTAATTTTAATATGTAAAATAAGAAGGTGTCATTTGTTGTCCTTTATACAATGTAGAATCAATAAAATTTCCCCCTATTAATGAAAAAGTCCTTTAGGATTTACCCTACTATTTGAATTTTTGGAAGCTGAGGCTTTTGAGAAGTTTATTTAAAAGCTTTAGTAGAGCTTCCAACCATTGGAAGTTGAATAATAGGAGGCGTTTTTAAAAGCTTAAAATCTTAAACTTAAACGTATTTCTATAAGAAATATGAATATGTTCTTGAAACTGAAAAATTGTTTGGTTTTGAGTCTTATTTTTTATTTTTTCATAAATAAAAGTGAAATGAATGTTCACAATACTCTTGTTTCTTTATAATTTTATTTATAATTTTATAAAGACATATAATAAATAATATTAAGCTTAAAAAAATTATTAAATAGAAGCTTTATTTTCAAGTTTTCTTCCTATAATTTAACTTTTAACATCAAAACCCTTCGAGCTATAACCACATATTAAGAAGAAAGACCCCTTTTAGAAGAAAATTATCGCAAAGGCAGATATTTACGCTCAATTGAGTTTTCGAATCTCTCGTCGGCTTAAGGTTGAGTCCTTGAAGGACCTGAAGTTGCCAAAGGATCAAAGGAGTTCCTTTTCGTGGACTGGCGCCTGAAGTGGGGAATCTTGAAGCTGAAATACAGAAAACATGGGAACTGCATCTGTCACGGGATGCGACAAATGTCGACCAATGCTATGAGCTAATGTGAAAGGACACGGACGTGGAGCAAGGACACTGCCGTATGATAATATGCCACAACTGTCAGCAATATTTCCGCTCCGCTCTCGTCCCTCCCCGTCGTACAGTGCCTCATTTTGCTCTATTTTATCCACTTTTCACTCCACTGTGCCGGGCACATATCATTGTCAGCTCGAGTCCTGTTGACTTGTCTGAAGAGTCCGGAGAGCGTCCAAAATGTTGGCATCGTCTTAGCAGCTAAACGACAACAGCAGCCGTGCAAATTGCAACACAACTCAGCCAAGTGGCATCATTACTATAACCTGCTCTACACTGAACAAAAAAATCATCTTGGAGTATCATCTTGTTAGCTTACCAATTATTTTTTGGGAGATTTCTTCAAGATAGAAATCACTGAAAGAAAAGGATTTCAGCTTTTCGCAAGGTAAAACAGATTATGGCGACCGTGACTATACTACTTTGTTGAGTTAAGTTTGTGGCTCGAAGGACCAAATGCTTGTTCTTGAAGACTTTAATTAATAAATTACTTTATTTGTAATAAGTTTTAAAAATATATTCAAATGCTTGTAGAGTACTCCAATACTTTGTTGACTTGAGTATCTGGCTCGAAGGATCAAAATACAACTTTTATCAAAGATTATCTAAAATTTCGTACACTGTGCGATTTTTGGCTTGTGATTCGTTTTACCTTTACCATTTCTTGCCAGGCAAATGACGCCGTTAACACAGTCATTAGTTGAAGGTAACCCAGAGAGTGGGGAATGGGGAGTACGAGGGCAGGATTCAGGATTCGGGCCAAACCGTCAGGATATCTGGCTCCTTGCATCTCGCCTGTTGTTGGTGTGGTTGTTGGCATTAACTTGACACTTTCTCCCCCCCCAATTGCCGTGAGTGGAATGCATTCCGTGTGTCCGTATGTCCCTTTCACCATGGGTTAGGGTTACAGTGTGTGTGTTTCGCAGGATGTGTGGGGAAATTTATAACTGGAAAAGGCACTTGAAACACATTCGCATGGAAATTGTCGACTTTCGCCGCCCTCGAGCCGTCTTCTCACTCACATTCACATATTTACGTTGATTGATGTGTCGGCACAAAATCGCCGCAGATAAAATATATGCTTGGCACAAAAAAAAAAGGACAACACAGAAGTCTTAATTATTTAGACTGACTCTCAGTACTCCAGTACCCTAACCCATGGATCTAAAATATATGAAATATGGTATTTTATTCATTTAAATTCTTGCAAAATATTACAAGCAATTAGTTAATATAATTTCCATTTTTTTGGGTAGATTTTTTTCCAGAGACATTCCAGAGACTCCACTCCATCACGCGCATATCCCAGAGAATATAAATATATATCCGGATAGATACAATAGATATAGTGAGCCCATGGCCATGGCACCTAAAATGCAAATCGTGCTGAATTGCATTTTTCAGCAAAAATGCTTGAAGAGCGTTGGTGAGTCCAGAGTTGGTAACTGGTAACTGGTAACTGGGATCTGACCATGGCCATAACCGGAGATTTTGTCCTGCGCCAGGCGTTGATAAATGTGTGTAGAGTGTCCTGGCAAGCATGGTGCATGAACAGTAGCTGGGAAAGGACCCTGACCAGTGTCAGTGCCACTGATGCCGTTAAGTGCGACTGAAAATCCACTGAGCCGCATAAAACGAAAGCGTGAAAATGCCAGCGGCCTGCTAATAGAGGAGCTGCTTCTGCTCCAGCTCCTACTGCTGCCGGTGTCGTCCCTCTTATTCTGTCCCCTAGCCAAAAAAAAAAAAGGATAACCAACCACCATCCAAACCAAACAGGACATCCACAGGCTTGACATCCGCATGCAACCGAAAAAGCATCAGGAGGCATTCACATTCCACGGCTGGGCCGGGCATTTTTCGATCATTTTTCTTAGTTTTTGTTCGCCGCTTCGGTTTCTTCGGTGGCAACGTTGTTGACAATTTGTCGACGTGTCAGAAGAGTCAACGTGAATGTGACAAGTGACGCTGACGAGACAGCCAACGCCGCCACCGACGCCGACGCCGACACCAACGCCGATGCGGATGCCACCGACACCGACCCCATCTTCACACCCATTTGACAGTTCCAGTTCCACATTTCCGGCGGGCCAGGCCCTTGTTTGGGAGCACAACACTGTTTATAGGGCTATAGGCTTTTTAATATAAATTATTTATTAGTTTAATTAATTATTCTTAGAAATTTTAAGAGTCAGCTACCAAAAATAGTGCTAAGAGACTTATAATGATACTGGGTACTTGCCTCTAGGTTTTTGATATAAAATAAATCTCTTTAAAGGGTTTAACAAATATTTATACCCAGACTTAAAAATAATTTTTAAAATATATTGCTTGTGAGAAATACAACAACAGTTTCCTAAAATAATGCATATTATGAGAAATAGCACCTAGAACTCCAAAAAATAATTGTATTTATAAATTTTAAATCAAAGAGCCATGGGTTTTCTTATAAAATAAGTTATTTCCAAAGGTTTAAGTGTATGAGTCTTTCTACCAGGCATTGAAAAATAATTTAGAATTAATAGATCTATATATAACATTTAAGAGAAAGAAAAGTATTATAATTGATGATCCGGGCTTGTAGCTTTTAACTAGTGGTTTAAGCTTATAGTTTCTAAGATATAAATGGGTCATATTTCGGACTAATTAAAGTCTATTTATTATTACTATCTTTGATCATGATAGTTCTTAAAAAAACTCTCTTTCAAAAATCTATAGAGATAAATTAAAATCCTACAAAAATTATCCATTTTGAAGAAGCTTCTAGGTTCGTTGTGGCCAGATCCTGCCTAGCCGAAAAATTAATTTTTACCCAAGTGGGTGGCGAGACAGGCGGTATGGTCACATCTCGACATTTGGACATAAACGGCATAATTGATATATATACGGAGTCCTGCGTGTGTCCCGCCGTGGGTGGGTGGATGTGGATAAAGCTCATCAAGTGCTAACAGCAGAGGCCAGTCGGCCAGGCTCCGCCACGGTCCTCTTGTCACTAATTACATGCATGTCAATTTTTCGCTCATCATTGCATTGCCACATTGGGCTCCGGGATTGGAGGGGATTTTTTTTTTCGGCCTGCACGGCGGCTATGGGGACTTCCATAGGGTGGATGTTCCTGTGGGGCTGGGACGATCCCGGACTGGGACCAGCTGCAAAAACCAAACATATTTGGACAGTTTGTGGGCGGACAGCGGTCGTGGTGATGTCCTTTCCCCAACACTTTTGGTCCTTCGTCCGGTTTTAATGCGTGTGCATATATTTTTGTGCATTTTTCGGCATTTTTCCTACAAGAGGCAATTGACTTTTTTATTTGAGTTGATTTTTTATTTGAAATAAAATTATTTTCAATATTTCAATATTTCAATAAATGGGAAATGTAATAAAATCGTTAGTAAGTGATGGGGTTTACTTTTATATTTAGTGCTAGTAATATTTTTGTTTTAAATAATTTATTTTAAATATGTAAGTGATACTTTTTTTGTAGTTTAGAAACTTATATTTTTAGATTTTACGTAGAAAAGTCTGAGCAGTAACGGGTATCTTAGACTAAAAGTTTTCTTAGACATTTTATCCTAATACAAAGTAAACTAACTATAAAAGAATAAACTGTAAAATATTTTTACAATTTTTATAGACTATTTATCATGTCGACTTGCCTTTGGTTGGCTTTTTATTCAATTTTTCATTATTTGCTGACAGCTGTCGGTAAATGGAATTGTTTATTACCTGTCGTCTGCCCCTGTTCGCTTCCCTGTCCATGTCCATGTCCTGGCCGCTGTGTCCTGCTTCCACCTGATGCACCACCTGTTAATACATATATATATATATGGAGATATATAGCCGATCCGTGGCAGGGTGATTATCATAACGTTTGGGGTCCAAAAATCCGACAACGTTCCGTCGACAGTTCCATCAACTGCCAAACTGAAATTCTGACAGGCTTTGGTTTTGAAAACAAAACGCATTTGTGGAGCAAACAACCTGACCGGCCTCTGATAATGATAATGATGGATGTGTGTGTCCAAAAATCAGGAGTTAAAAGCACCGGCAAAGGCTTGCAATGGGTTAACTTCCCCCAAAGGCCCCCAAGGGGTTAACTCTCTGGTTTTTGCAGCAAAAATGGGGGATTATTGTGCGAGCAGGAAGGGATTTTACATTTTTTTCGGGTAATTTTCAAATAATTATATTGGGGTTTTAAGTGATGAATTAGCTTCTTTGGTTGTTCAATTAATGGAAATTATAAAGAGCTAGAAGTGGGTGTTCGCTAATTTAAATTTTTAGAATTTAAAAATTCACCAAATAAAAACCCTTAAAGATGAGTCTCAATGCTGCCAAAATCAATCCTGTTGGACCTCGAACTTCAAACGAATGTGACAAAATTGGGACTAGTCCTTTCGGATGCCTCCCGAAAACCGAAAAAGGAGTCTAATTGCCAGTGCCAAAGTGCCAAAGAATGGCGAGGAGGAGCAAACGACAACAAGAAAAATGAAGAAGGAAAGAAAAGAGCAGCAGGAGTAGTAGCAGGAGCAGGAGCAGCAGCTGCAGCTGCAACAGCAACACCAGCAACTTGCAACACCAGCAACACCAGCAACAGTAGCAACAGCAACATGAGAACCAATTAAAGACATCGTCGGCGTGGCTGGCAAACGTCAACGTCGAAAACTAATTAGCATAACAAGCGGCGGACTCTGGACTCTGGAGCAAGCCGAACCGGAGACTCGAACCGGAGACGGATCCGGAGATGGTCACCGGGAGCAGGAGCAAGAGCGAGAACGGGCTCCGAGTTGGGAGGAAAAATAGGACCCGGCAGTCCAATGTGTGTGGGCGCCTCAAAATCAAAAGTTCAAAGGCACATCTATATATCTTATGTATTATATATATATAAACAAATACAATTACAAGTTGGCAGAGACACAGCCCACCGCTGGACACGCCCACTGGCCACCCACTAACGCCCACCACCCACTCGCTGACATTAATAAACTGACGGCATAAATAAAATGCAACCAAAAAAAATATAAAAAATAAGCAAGTCTTGGCAAATGAGAATGGCCAGGCTTAGAGAAAGGAAAGGGTAGGTGGGCCAGCTTTATGATTTATTTCTTTCTGGACACTGAGAAAAATAAGGGGCTGTTTACTTAATTAACTATTTAGCTTTATATCAATATATATAGAGTAATACCCGGTACTTCTTATACATAAGACACTTTTCCCAATAAAGCTTACTTGTTTAGTTAAATACCAAAACTATTTACCAAATCCAAATATTTAAAAATGTTTAAGAAATATATGTGGATATTAAATAAAATGTATTATAATGTAAATATAAATACGATATCCGATTTCGATTATACGATAGCCGGTACTCTACAAATTCAAGTTTATTTCCCAATAAAGAACTAGTTCCTGAAATATTTTGAATTAAATATCAGATTAGATAAATAAACTAAATAACATAAATTAAATAAGGAATATAGTTTGTATACTTTCCATTTAATATTTTTCCCAGTGTCCTTCAAGGACAAGAAAACACTGCAAGCATCGATGCTGCAATGGCGTTTCTTCCGGTCTTCGAAGTGCAGCGGCCGCGGCCGCTTAGTTGCCTTTTCTTGTTTTTGGCCCAAGTTGACTTGGCCGGGAATATGCTCGGCTCTGGCCTGGTTCTAGCCCGGTTTGGCGGGAGGCCCGGCCGCCCCAGCCTGGCGCTTCGGCGAGATGGCCCTGAGACTTGGCCGGGACTTGCGGCATCGCATGTTTGTGATGGCGACGAGACAGCCAGCGAGACAAGCTCAAAGGGATTAAATTAAAATGTCCTTTGAGTTGTGTTTTAATTACTTCCTCTCGCTCGCTGGCAGTGAAAACTGTCGCATTGTGGGGGACTGGCACGCCCCCGCCACGATTTTCGAGTTTGCCAAAAGTTGTGTCGTCCCAGACATTTTGGCCGTTGTGGCCAGGATCGCTTCTTGGCCGGGAACATTCTGCAAAAACAATTCAAAAATCAAAAAATAAAAATCAAACTCTATGACAGAATAAACGGATTTGTGGTTTATGATATTTCTTCTTATTTTACTTTAAAATGTAGTTAAGAAAAAAATGTATATATTTTAGAGGAAATTAAATTAAAATAAAAGTGAAAATGAAATAAGCAATTGGCAACTGCTGACATTAAGCTCTTTGGAACATTAACAGATTAACTGCCAGGATATGATCGAGGGGAGGCTGGCAAGCGGCAGGAGTCCTCCAAAGGACACTCAACACACACAGACACACACACATGGATATGGAGGCTTAACCCCACAAAGCCGCGTAAAGCTGAGCCCGTTGTGTCCTTTTCAGGGACAAGAATGCATTTGTATCTTTGTATCTGCGGCAGATGTATCTGCAGCTGCGGCCATATCGCAACCATTCATTCTTATCAGTGTACGGGGGGATTTGTCGCCTTTCAAGGCAGTTCGGCGGACAAGCGGACATGCGGACACACGGACAGACGAACAAATGGCAAATTAATTGCCAGAGTGCCTCCAAGAGGCCAGAGTTCAATCGATTATTTATTTATTTATTTATGCCGCGCCCTCAATTGGCTATAATTGGCGTTTATCCCCGCCAGACTCACCATCCACAGTTCAAATCCTCCTCCAAATCCATATCCGATTCCACAACCGATTGTTGTCCTAGTCCTAGTACTGGTCGTGGTCCTAGGCTATGGAAATGTTTTGCATATCATTGATGGTGGAACTCCTTGGGTCTTGGGACAAGGACAAGGACGACAACGACGAGGACGAGGAGTGACAGGACGAAGCGGCATTTCGTTCCAAAAAGGCTTTGCATACATTTTCCCTTAGTCAGCCTCGAACAACATATTTTAGGCTCTCCGGCTGTCCCGCTCAGCATGGAATTTATTTGAGCAAATTTGCAAATTATTGCCAGAGTCCTGGTCTCCAAGCAAGACGCTTTTATACACTGTAAAAAAATTAAAAGAACAAGTCTTCGAAATAGGTTTAATACCAGAACTTTCTATAATATTGTTTTTAAAGTCGAAACTAAAAGATGTTTCATTAAAACTTTAACTCAATTTTAAACAAAATATTATGAATAATATTTGAAAAAAGGAGACACATTTTTTTCAGTGCACTTGGAGACTCTGGACATCTATTACGTTGGCCATTTACATTTCACAATTGCCTTGTTGGCATCTTTTTTCCTTCCTCTGTTATGGCACTGCGTTCTTCTGCCTTCGCTGCCCCCATTCTTTTCTGTTCTTTTCTTTACTTTCTTCTCTCTTACACACTCTCCTCTGGCCACCCCTCTTGCCCTTTGTTCCCTTGGTTTTTAATGGGCTTTTGAGTGGGCGTGGCCATGTTTCAAGACGATTTCGAACTTCGCACGCTGCTCGTGTTAGCCGTCTTGGCTTGTTTTATGACTGGCTGAGTGGATTTTGGCCAAATTGACGACAGCAATTACATACATATACTTATAATGAACATGGCAGTAATTTTAAAAAATATATGTATATAAAAAACATATTAAAAGTTTTAATTTTTTAGGATTTAATAACAATAAAAATACGTTTATAAGATGAATTGGAATAATTGCTGAAATTGTTTGTTTAAATACTTTTTTAAACTCATTTTTAGTAGAAATAATTTCTGAAAAATATTTCAAGCTTCACCCTATTCATTTTATTAATATACATATTTTAGTTCATATATTTAAGATTTTATATTTAATGATTTATTATTGAATTAGCTTACATTATATTGGTGCCCTTAAAAAAATAAAGTTGAAAGTAAAGTTTTCTTTTTCAATTTTGAATTTAAATATATTCTTAACAAGAAAGGGAAGCTAACCTTGGCCGGAACTGAAGAGGATATACCCATGCAGTTAAAACCGGATATATATCTGGAAAATTGAATATAGTTGAGCGATCCTAATGAGAATATCATAATATAACCAATTTATTACAATACAAAGTCTAATTAAGTCCCAAACTTCTATCTTCAAGAACAACTATATAGCATCTATAGAATATAGTCCCTGTTTGTCCCACAGTGATTGCTATATCTTCCCCAATTTTAATCCGATTCTCAAGCGGAGTACCTTAATCGATTTCTGTATCGATTCCACCATTCTGCATCAAAATCCTGATACAAAATATTTTTTAGATTTTTCGTCCATTTTTCGTGATGGGATCCCTTGAAAATGGGGTTTTCCCCTATAGGGCCCATAGTGATCGCCATATCTTCACCAATTCTCATCCGATTCTCAAGCGGAGTACCTTAAACGATTTCTAGATTGATTCTCCATCATTCTGCATCAAAATCCTGATACAAAATGTTTTTTAGATTTTTTGTCCATTTTTCGTGATGGGATCCCTTGAAAATGGGATTTTCCCCTATATGTAGGGCCCACAGTGATGGCCATATCTTCACCAATTCTCATCAGATTCTCAAGCGGAGTACCTTAAACGATTTCAAGATTGATTCTTCATCATTCTGCATCAAAATCCTGATACAAAATATTTTTTAGATTTTTTGTCCATTTTTCGTGATGGGATCCCTTGAAAATGGGGTTTTCCCCTATAGGGCCCATAGTGATCGCCATATCTTCACCAATTCTCATCCGATTCTCAAGCAGAGTACCTTAAACGATTTCTAGATTGATTCTCCATCATTCTGCATCAAAATCCTGATACAAAATGTTTTTTAGATTTTTTGTCCATTTTTCGTGATGGGATCCCTTGAAAATGGGATTTTCCCCTATATGTAGGGCCCACAGTGATGGCCATATCTTCACCAATTCTCATCAGATTCTCAAGCGGAGTACCTTAAACGATTTCAAGATTGATTCTCCATCATTCTGCATCAAAATCCTGATACAAAATATTTTTTAGATTTTTTGTCCATTTTTCGTGATGGGATCCCTTGAAAATGGGGTTTTCCCCTATAGGGCCCATAGTGATCGCCATATCTTCACCAATTCTCATCCGATTCTCAAGCGGAGTACCTTAAACGATTTCTAGATTGATTCTCCATCATTCTGCATCAAAATCCTGATACAAAATATTTTTTAGATTTTTTGTCCATTTTTCGTGATGGGATCCCTCGAAAATGGGGTTTTCCCCTATAGGGCCCATAGTGATGGCCATATCTTCACCAATTCTCATCCGATTCTCAAGCGGAGTACCTTAAACGATTTCTAGATTGATTCTCCATCATTCTGCATCAAAATCCTGATACAAAATATTGTAGATTTTTTGTCCATTTTTCGTGATGGGATCCCTTGAAAATGGGGTTTTCCCCTATAGGGCCCATAGTGATGGCCATATCTTCACCAATTCTCATCCGATTCTCAAGCGGAGTACCTTAATCGATTTCTGCATCGATTCTCCATCATTCTGCATCAAAATCCTGAAACAAAATATTTTTAAGATTTTTTGTCCATTTTTCGTGATGGGATCCCTTGAAAATGGGGTTTTCCCCTATAGGGCCCATAGTAATAGCGATATCTTCACCAATTCTCATCCGATTCTCAAGCGGAGTACCTTAAACGATTTCTAGATTGATTCTCCATCATTCTGCATCAAAATCCTGATACAAAATATTTTTTAGATTTTTTGTCCATTTTTCGTGATGGGATCCCTTGAAAATGGGGTTTTCCCCTATAGGGCCCATAGTGATGGCCATATCTTCACCAATTCTCATCCGATTCTCAAGCGGAGTACCTTAAACGATTTCTAGATTGATTCTCCATCATTCTGCATCAAAATCCTGATACAAAATATTTTTTAGATTTTTTGTCCATTTTTCGTGATGGGATCCCTTGAAAATGGGGTTTTCCCCTATAGGGCCCATAGTGATGGCCATATCTTCACCAATTCTCATCCGATTCTCAAGCGGAGTACCTTAAACGATTTCTAGATTGATTCTCCATCATTCTGCATCAAAATCCTGAAACAAAATATTTTTTAGATTTTTTGTCCATTTTTCGTGATGGGATCCCTTGAAAATGGGGTTTTCCCCTATAGGGCCCATAGTGATGGCCATATCTTCACCAATTCTCATCCGATTCTCAAGCGGAGTACCTTAAACGATTTCTAGATTGATTCTCCATCATTCTGCATCAAAATCCTGATACAAAATATTTTTTAGATTTTTTGTCCATTTTTCGTGATGGGATCCCTTGAAAATGGGGTTTTCCCCTATAGGGCCCATAGTGATGGCCATATCTTCACCAATTCTCATCCGATTCTCAAGCGGAGTACCTTAAACGATTTCTAGATTGATTCTCCATCATTCTGCATAAAAATCCTGCAACAAAATATTTTTTAGATTTTTTGTCCATTTTTCGTGATGGGATCCCTTGAAAATGGGGTTTTCCCCTATAGGGCTCATAGTGATGGCCATATCTTCACCAATTCTCATCCGATTCTCAAGCGGAGTACCTTAAACGATTTCTAGATTGATTCTCCATCATTCTGCATCAAAATCCTGAAACAAAATATTTTTTAGATTTTTTGTCCATTTTTCGTGATGGGATCCCTTGAAAATGGGGTTTTCCCCTATAGGGCCCATAGTGATGGCCATATCTTCACCAATTCTCATCCGATTCTCAAGCGGAGTAGCTTAAACGATTTCTAGATTGATTCTCCATCATTCTGCATCAAAATCCTGAAACGAAATATTTTTTAGATTTTATGTCCATTTTTCGTGATGGGATCCCTTGAAAATGGGGTTTTCCCCTATAGGGCCCATAGTGATGGCCATATCTTCACCAATTCTCATCCGATTCTCAAGCGGAGTACCTTAAACGATTTCTAGATTGATTCTCCACCATCCTGCATTAAAATCCTGAGACAAATAATTTTTTAGATTTTTCTAGAATTTTTTTTTAGATTTTTCTACTTCTAGAACAATTGTCTTGAAAAGCTTCTTCAATATTCTTAACACGAAATTAATTCTTAAACACAATTGTGCAATTTTCAAACTTAATAATAGTTGAAAATAACTCTATTTTTATCCAAAATCGTCTATTTCTAGCCTGCCTAACATCCAAAGTACAAAATATAACCCATACGCCATGTGTTTTTAATTTTTTTTTGTAAAAAAATTGCTGGCAAAACATCGATTTCAGCCGATTATCGAGCTCAATGCCCGATTGTGATGTTAAAGCTCTCGAGTTTGGAAGGATGCTGTCCAAGGATATGGACTGGCAATATCGTCAACAACAAGGACCAATCGATGGGCTAGGGCACGCCTGCCTTGTTATTCGGTGTCCTTTTTTGTTTTATTTTGGCTCAGTGGGTGTGCGGACATGAAAGATGTAAATCAAATCCAGGAAAAATTGGAACAACAAAAGGCGGCTAGGCGGCTGGGCTGCTGGGCGGCCGTCGGCAGGACAATTCAATCGGAAGGGCATGGCATATGACAGGATTGGGATTCCGATGCCGATTCCCGTATAGCATTTGCAATGTCGGGGACATGTCAAGTATGGCTACCAGATCCAGGTGGGAGTGGTTGGCTGAGGATGAGGTGGCCGTGGTTGGGGTATTATGCTGGAAACTTCTAGGATGCCGTGGGTCGGTGGAAAGTCCAACCAGAAACTGCCAATTAACTAAACAAAAGATCCGACAGGCAGGAGGAAAAGGATACGCAGCGAAATGTACTCTTTTCAAAGGGTATTTGTGCTATTTTGTTTAGTTTTTTTACTTTAATAATTATTTAAATATATTAAAAATGTAAACCTTGTAAAAATTAACCACAAACTTAATAATATTTTATTTAAAAGAGTTTCCTGTCTAAGGACTAATTCTGAAAGGGACCCTAAAACAATTTCAAAAGAGTATTTTTTAAACAAAACTCCCGCAGCTCCGATGACGAGACATTAGAATGGTCCGCCATGTGGACAGGATAAAAAAGGATGAAAAACAACACGGCACAAGGACTCTGGCTGTAACAGACACAGCCTCAGCCTTTTGCCGTATCCTGATCCTGATCCTGAATTTTTCCTGCGTGGCATCAGGATGCGTTTCATTCCGTTGCGTTGCGTTGCCTCGGTGGAATCAATTAAAAATTCTATGATTTTACACTTGATTGCCTGCGTTTTGGGGTCGTCAAGGCAACGTCGTGGATGAAGTGGCAGTATTCCGGGGGCATGTATGTATGGCATGTGGCATGAACCTGAACTTGCCTTCACTCTGGCAGCTCATCCCAGGCGCATTGACAAACAAGCGAGACCCATATGCCCCATGACTGTCCAAGGGGGTTGGATTCCGGGTGGGCATTGCTTACGGGCCGGTCCAGCTGCGTCTAAGCCAGGCCAGAGGAGCTGCCGTCAAGTGGTCAATTAGGCCAAGAGGTGACCATCAAATCCTGCCGGCGTACGACTCTCACTTCGGAATACGGAAAAGGATTAAGGCCCCTTGGCAGAGTTTATCAATTAATTGAAGGGATTTATTTTGCTTAACCACATGTGGGAGATTAAAAAGGAAAGAAAAAAATTAAATTAAAAATAAAAATTAAAGGGAGTAACAGGAAAGGACTAACACGGTTTTTAATAAAGTAACCCTGAGAGATCTAGAAGGGATTCAAAATAATTAAAAAAACGAGGAATATGGGACATGGACGCACAGGGAATTATGACAATAACTGAGTCATTTAATAACAGATTTTGATGAAATACCATTTATGATTCAGCGCTTTAATTTCCTCCAAGTTTCTACCAAAATATGGGGACTTGTGATAATTTAACAGATTTGCATTAAAAATTATAATAATTTAAGAGGTGTTCTAAACATAAACGGAATATAAAACATTTAAAGATCTGCCAAGTATTAGCCGAGCTATGGCTTGTTTTTTTTTTTTTAGTAATTCAAGCCACACGGGATTCATAAAATTGTATAATAATACTGTAACAAAAATACTAATATTTCCTTGATACATTTGTAATAATTTACAAAAGAAAGTAAAATACATAATATTTTATAATTTTTCAACTGGACTTAATGTATAAGAAAGACTTTAGAATATTTTAAGCACTTGTACAAACCTTTTTACTTAAAAGCTCAAATTATGAAAAAATTGAGCCTCTTTATAGTTGCAGTTTTTAAAATCTTTCATTAGTATATTTTCTATTTAACCATATCCCCCCAAAAAAACAGTAATCTTTCCACATAATATTCAAAAGATTTTGTTGCATATTTGGGATTCGCTGGAGACGGATATTCTGGTTGGACACGGAGGGTGGCAATTAGCATTTCGGTTTTGGTTTTTGTTTCTGTATTTGTAGCAGGTTTTCAGGTCGGTGTCCATTTGTTCGGGTGGTTTTTTAATCAAAGATTTTAAGCTGTAATTAAGCAGACCAAAAATTGCATGACATATGTGCGTATTGCACTCCCATCCCTACATATGTTGTCCTGGCGTGTCGTGTCCTCGCCCCTAGTCCTCACCCACAAAGGACAATGGGAAAATGGAAAATGGACTCCGGACTCGGGACATGGGACATGTTCGGTTGTACGGCTCATAATACCCCAAAGAATTTAACACATTTTAGTTCAAATTAAATATTTAATATAACAACAAATTGATATTTGAATTATTAAAATACAAAATAATGCGGCGGCATAAGTACACACAACGACATGTTTATAGTGCTGGTATATGAGAGAATATTATTTATTTAATGGAAATCTATTAAATAATTTAATTTTTGTTTATTTAATTGGCTGTGTTATACTAAAAACAACAAACCGTTTCTTGGCTTTTAAATACCTGGTTCTCAAAAGCTTTAAAAATTCACCATTCAATTTAATTGAGTTAAATTTTTGATATTTTAATATTACAAAAACTATTCGAATTTCAATATATTTTTTCAAAGAAATCAAAGTTTTAACATTAGTTAAAATGAGTTATACAACTGGGAAACGCACTGTACCCACATATGCGATATGTGATTCAGCCAAGCGCATTTGCACCTGGCCAGGTGGGTTTTCTGGCCATCCTGACAGCAGGCAGGACGTTTTTGCTGGATTTGTTGTCGGCTGTTGTTGATTCTGTATGGCGGAAATATCAGCGACAAAGTTACCAAAATATTGAAAACAAATAAAATAAAATTTGCATAAATAAATGCTTTTTATATATGTGCGATTAAACATATATATTTTTGTGTAGGCACATAGTAGATGTGTATATATTTATAAATGTTTGTGTATAAATGAATATATGTATATTGTATGTTTGTGTATTTTAAATCCCTAAAGCACTGGATTCAAATAATAACAACAAAGGAAAAGGCAACAAATTAACAACAAACATGTCGCCATTTCTGCAAAAAGCCAAAAACATGCCAATTTGTTTGTACAATTCAATGGAGCGAGACAGAGACGAGGCTAACCGGTTAGAAAGAGACAGGGAAGAGTGGAGGGGAGGTCCTGTGATGCGATTAAAAACGAATCTTTTCCTGCATTCCTTTTGTTGGTTTGATGTCCTGTGTATGTCCTGTGTGTGAAAATGCCAATAAACTCGTTATATTCATAGATATATATATATATATTTATTTTTTCTATCGCCGCCGGTCTATTTTCATTTCAAGTTAAGTCTTAGCCGGAAGACTTGATCATTTTTTTAAATATTTATATTTTTGGTTTTCGATTTTTGATTCATACATCAATTGATACGGTGTTATCTTTTTTTGAACTTAATCGTTTTAAATGTATATGTTTTTTAAAGGCAATACCTTAACTTTATGGAGTATTACTTTCTGAAAAGTTATAAAAATTATAGATCACACTTTTTTCTTAAAGAAATCGTAAATGACTTTTGAAAAACATTTTATAAATTATTTTTAAAGACTATTACCTATAGCATCCATGGTTCTAGTGACTTGGGTTTAGAAAAGGTTTTATAGATCATAATGTATTCTAGATAAATTACTTTGAAAATCTTTAACTAAGGTAGGAAAAAAATATTATCTCTAAAGATAATAATATATGCATTATATTATCTATTGAAAAATATCTATTTAGAGTATTAGATATAGTTACTGTAGTTATATCCCCAAAAGAAACCCCTCTCTGATATAGATGAAAATATTATGTATATTGAAAATATATAAAATATTATGTATATTACCTTAAATTATACATATAGTGTCCTGATCAGATTATTTGAAAGGGGAATTATTACCTATAGTTCTAGGTCCATAGTTCTAGAACAGATTAAAAATATTTTAGAGCGTATATGTATTATATATTAATATCTTTTAAGAGTAGTACCTATGGATAGTATCATAGTTATATATTTAATAAAATAAATATATCTACCTGATCTACCTGATACCTTAGGACCGAATATTTAGGAACTGATCTTTAAAGGGTACTATAGTCTCCATAGTTCTGCAAAAAATCTATTTTCATTTCCATAGTTATATCTCCAAAAAAAAAATCACTTCCTGATTTAAATGGCTGTATTTTTTTTTTTATTTTGAACATCCCGACCAGATAAAGGTAAAATTTTTATTTTCTACTGCCTAAGGCTAATAATTCTTGACTATTCGTTGGGGGTTTCGGTTGAAACCGATTTTGGTTTCTGCTTTTGGGACTCTGTTTGATTTCCAGATGGGTGGACTGAGCATTAATTTAGTCGAAATAATTTATGAAATTAAATAAAAACAAACAGAGTAAATGGAAATATAAATAAATAAATCAATTTTACAATTTCGTTGTGCAAACAACACGAATCCTGTGCGCCAAACGACAAACTAATTGCAAATATCCTGCCACGCCCCCTCAATCGATTGTGGGCGTTCAAGAAAGTGTTCACAAAAGCCACTCACCCCTTAAAAAATCGCCTAAGGGGGCGGTTTTTCTGATTTAATTTCATAAATATGAGCAAATTATTGAATCAAGAACAGAAGAACTGCTTTTGAAATAAATTAAATAATAGAAATTGATTCTAATTAGCATATAGGTGGAGATGGAGTTAAATATTTTAATATTTATTTAACTTTAGCATTATATATTTTATAAATTATAATTAAGAGATATATTTTTTATTGTATAATTCCTTTAACCCTTTTTAAAATTCTTTTAAAATTAATTTATTCTTCATGTCTTGTTTTCGGTTAATTTCCATGTAAATTATAAAACTTTTCCTGGGGTTTATGATGGGAAAGCCAAAGTTACCCAAAGGACACTCTCGTCGTCCTCTGAGTCCTGTGATTGAAAAGCAATTGCTCAATCTAAGTGGCTGGATCCAACGAACCACCTTCTTATCAAATCACCTTCTGCCTTTACGTTTGCGGGGCAATAATAAAAGAAATAAAAAAAAAATGGAAATAAAATGAAAATAGAGTGGAAGGAGGAGAAAGTAGAGGGGGGGGATGGGGTGGGGAGAAATGAGAGAAGTAAAGTGAATGGCAAAGGAAATACAACAAAGCAATCGGAAGCGGCGGAAATCAACGGCAAACAAAAGCTTGACTGCATCCAGCAAATGTCCCATTTCCATGCCAGGACGAACTCAATCCACTACCCACCCTCGCCCAGCCAGGACCTCCGCGGGGCGTTATCCTGTTGCTGCCACTGACAGTTTTCTTTTGCCGCCGCTTTTTTGGTATTTTTTCTGTTTGGTTATTCGTGTGCCTCGTTTTGTCTTTTCTTTGGTCGCGTGCGCGCGCGAAAATTAGGAAAATATTGTTTTGCTTTTCGGGGGTTTTCCACTTTTTTTTTTTTTTTTTTTTTTGACATTTTTTTTTGTCAGCATCAAATAAGCGGATTTCAATTTCAATGGCGAATCAAAGTGGCGGCATGTTATTTGGTAGGCGTGGGCAGCCCAGGCTGTGTGGGCGTGGCAATTCACAGTCAAAGTCACAGGACAACAATGAAAAAGTGGCAGAAAGCTAGACAGACGACTGCACTGGGGCGCCATTATGTCTATTGGCCAAAAGTTATGGCTTTTTTTCAACACAAAATACTAGAATGCTAAAATGCCACATACCAGATGCCTGGTTTCTAGTTTCTAGATAAAACTATCAATTCGACATGTTTAAATACAAAGTATAGATTCGGAAGTGATAGGGATTAGATGGGGTTTAAGTTCTATGAGAGATCGTATTTTAAAGTACATCTTAAAGTGGAGTACCAGGTTATAATTCATAGCCTTTTTTTTTACTTATAAATTTCGTATTGTTTAATTTTTTAGAGTATTATTAGAGTAGTTATAGTATTATTATAATATAGTATTTATTAATAGTAATATATAGTATATTACTATATTAAGAGATATAGAAACTCATGTCTACTCGCTAGTTTTCAAACTATATGATACCTGGTACCTGGTACGTTTCATGTTTAACACCTTTTTTCAGGATATTGTTGCAGATCCTAACCTTCCTATTTTCTGAATTTTTTTTAAGTTTTTATTATAAACTTACATATGTCTAACTTTAAATTTCTATAGTTTTCAAGCTTTAGACCCAAAATACTTCCCATTAAAGTTCCTCCCAAGTTTTCATATATTTTTTCTTTAAAATCAAAACTTTTCTAAAAAGAAGTCTCAATTTTAAAGCTCCACCCGCCAGCAATAAAATATTAATTATTTCCTCAGATTCCGAATCGATGAATCCTCTCCAGTGGGTCACCATCATCTCGTCCTGTCCGCCACAGGAGACTTTTCCTCCCATTCAGCTTTCCCCCATTTCTTATATGGAAACTTTTTTTATTTTTATTTGATGTAGTGGTTGTTGTAGTTGTGGCCGTAGCTGCTTTTTTTTATATATTTTTTTTATTTGTTTGTGTTGTTGTTTTAAATCCATTAGGATATGACAACCCCCTGGTTAAATTCAATTAAATTGTTTTCTCTTTGGGTTTACATTTCTTGGCAACTTTATAATTGTTTCATGTGTTTAAACCACTGACGCAGCCGGCGTCGCGCCAGGATGCAGGATAATATGAGTTAGAGCGAGTCAGGACGAAGGACTTGGGACTGGCAGGACGCAGGAGGCAGGACGATGGGCAACTGGGGAGAACGCCAAGGCGCAAAGCTAAGAAGCAGCATAAGAAATGTACGACTCGTGCAACTGCCCAAGGTAAAGGACATGAAAAAAGGACGAAACGGCGACAGAGGGCGGCCCAAAATCCAGGCAAACAGAAACCAACCAACTTTTTCACTAGCCTCAAGAGATTTTCTTGTTTTATTTTATATTTTCTTTTTTTTTGTTGTACCTTTTTCCTACACCCCCTTGCAAGTTGTTCCCACCATAGTCTCCTCATGTCCTTTTTAGGTCCTGGCCGTGGAATTCGGTTTGCAGTTGTTGTTTTCTGAAATAATCAACGTAAAGGAGGAAAAAAAACATCTTTTTGTTAATTTAAAATAAAATAGATGAGAGATTTCTATAAAAAAAATAAAGAAGGAATAACTAGCATAGAAAATTAAATATATCATTTTAATTAAAATATATTTTGTATTACTAGAACTAGTTGGGAGTTTTATAAACGAAAAGACAAAAGAAGCCTTGATTTTAAGCTGTATTTTTCCAGAGAAGAAAGATGTATAAAGCTTGTTGGGGGAATAATATGGAAATAAGACTGTGAAGTTAATTACTATGTTTTATTGACAAAAATTAGTCCTACAAGTATTTAAGCAACTATTTAAGCCTTTAATTGAAAAATATCAAAAAAATCCTCCTAAAAAAAAGAATATACTTCAAAGAATCTAATTATAGTATCCAGTATATCCACCCCGAAAAAACTGAACTTTCTTTAAAAATTTATTTTTTTTTTGATAACTTGAAAAGCCAGCAGCGATCACTGATGGAAGTTGGCAGTTTCCCCTTCACTTTCGGTTTGTCACATGGGTCTCTTACTCTGTCGCCCCTCAAAAACATATTTCGGGCATTCCATCTTGAAACATGAGTTACCTCTGTACTCTCCCCCTCCAAAAAAAAGGAAAACATTTATTTTCCCCATTTGGTTTTTTTTTTTTTTGGACAGTCACAGTTCGCGAAATCACAGCGGCACACAACTCCTTACAAAAGGCACAAAAAAAAAAAAAAATTAAATAAAAAAACAAGAAACAAAATCCTTGCCGGCGGTGGAGGAGGCTACATTTTTTACATGTGGTGACTGTGACGGTGACGTCGACATCACCGGCGGCTGACGGACCAGAAAATAAGCATTCACTTCCACCTTTCGCCTTCCACCTTCCGCCTGCTACCTTTTCCTTCCGCATCCCGCCCTCAAAAGTACAAAAAAAATAAAAAGTAACATCCACCCACCCATCTTTTCAGAAGCACTTTTATCTTTGCAGCAGGAATACTTAAGGATACATTTTATTTATTTATACCGTATTATATTGTATGATTTTATCAGAACTTTGCATGATATAATAGTAAAAGTATGTTAAAATTTTTGAAGGTAAAAACTACTTTAAAAAAATTGACAAATACATAAATTTTTAACAACTATGTTTTACAATGGTTTTTCTTGAAAATGTCCTTTCTAAAAGATTATGATTGCATTTTAGTGGTTTGAGTTTTAAAATAGTTTAGTAAAATTTTATGAACTTTTTTAAGAAGATAATAATATTTAAAAATGGCTTAAAACCATTTAAAAACAATCAATTTCCGCAGATTACTTTTGGTTTAATTTTCAAAAAATATTGTAGTAATATTTTTTCATTGGATATTTATTTTTAATTCCCCGCCTAATATTTATATCTAAGCCTTTATCTTTCATATATAAGATTTAAGATTTATATCTAAGCTTTATCTAAATTTTAAATAACAATTAAATAAAGTTATTTATTCAAAAGACACTATTCTTGACTTTTGGGTGGCAGAGTAAACGGCAAGGCCGAGCCAACCACAGCTAGGTTGGCTGTGACCCACACCCTCTTGGTTGCAACCCAACCCAACGACCACCCACCTACTCAACCAACCATAACCCCACCCTCACCCCTGGCGCATTTCATTATTTTCAGGTGAGCGGAGGGGGGGAGTTTTGGTTTCAAGAAGGCATCGCGCAAATGTTACAAATATTTCAAATATTTAAAATGCCACAAATACATGTAACATACACCTATACCTGTGTATATTAATGTGAGCGTGTGTTTGGGTGTATGGATGTGTGTGCGTGGGTGTGGGTGTTCCTAAAAGTTTCTCACTGAGACCTTTTTGCATTATTAATGGCAAATTTCAATTAGCCTTTTGCACTAAACGCAGCCAAGCGAGAGCAGTTCGAAAAGTTGTTCCAAACTAACCGCAAAACAAATTAATTATTAACTGCTTTTGTATTTCAGTTTTAAATTAACAAAACACATTTTGGAAAAGGTTTTTAGAAGTTATGAAGAAAATTTTTAGCTTTTTAGGAAATTAGTTTTTGAAATAATATTAGTTTTGGTGATTTTTTAAAGGGCGTGTTTGAATAAAGGTTTTATTTATTAGAATTTTGTTGATTTTAATTACATTTCTTAAATTGAATTTATATTAATGAAAGACTTAATATTCAGCATGATATTCACAAACATATGAGCTCAATATTTTTTAAAATTGGAAACTTAAGTTGCAATAGAAAAGTAACGAATAGAAATATATATTTTTTTTCCAGATATTTTTTTATTTGTAAGTATGTACTTTGTATGTAATAATTTTCTTTAAGTTTTTATCTTTATAAAATGTATAAAATTATAAAATTAAAACCCTTATTTAGACCAAAAAAGCTTCCTTGTCCGCCCTCGGTAATTTGGCAATTTTGTGTTTTTGTTTGGGTTTTTGGGGGCAGGACGAGTCGAAAGCGGAAAGTCAATTCCAGGAGCTCCTTTGGGTTGTGTTTTGTGTGTGTGTGTGTTCACCTGTGGACATATTTTAGAGCCGAGAGTGCCAGGATTCCAGCCTCCTACTGCCTACCTACCCTATAGCCTATGTATATTGAGGTAAGGACTTCCACTTCCACTTCCTCATTCTCATCCTCATCTACATCCTGATCCACTTCCGCTTTTACATTTTGGTTGAAATGTTAGGAAATGAAAGATAAGCAAAAACCCGAACACCGAACCAAGCCAAACCGTGTTCGAAAAAAATTAAAATAAAAATTCAACTCCAAACAGAAACAGCTTGAAAAGGTAAAGTTTTCCGCTGCCAGGATCTAAAGTAAATTATTTAGGGATAATTTGAGTGTGCAGCATTTTTTGTTATTTCTCCTGCTGCACTCATATTTACATATGTCCACCAGAGTTCCACAAAAAAAAAAAAAAAAAACTGAATAAAATCAAAATAAAAAGGAAGCCATCGCCGAGTTGCTAACAAAAGAAAATCCAGTTGGTCCAAAAAAAAAATGTATCAAAACTGAGGAAGGGGGCTATGTTGGAATGTCTTTGGTTATTTTGCGGTTTGTTGCCGTCTGTGTATGCGTATATGTTTCCCTTTTATGGGAGCCAGTTGCTCCCTTTTTCATAACCACCACCCACCAGACTCCACCCTGTTCCCCCCCCCAACCACTATTCTGCGCTGTCTGCCCAATGTCCTTGCCTGATGTCCCTGTTTGTTTTTGGGTTCTACAGAGAAAGAATCTTATAATAAAGCTTACCTGAAGGTGAATAAATTGTTGGATAGACTTTCTGTGAGTGTATCCCTTGTCCTGGTCCTGCTCCTTATCCTGGCTAGTGCCCACGGCCATCCTCATCCTCCACAACGCAGTCGTCGTCGTCGTCGTCGTCATCTTGTCGTGGCTGTGCGGCTCCTGCGGCAAATTAAAATTAGTTGTTTACTTTGTGCAACATAAACAAATAAGCGCGACGACCAGAGAACCAGACCACCAATCCTCCAACCATCTCATCCGGACTCGTATTCGTATTTGGATTCGGAATAACCGCATCTCCGCATCCGGGGATCCTCCAGCAGCCTGTCCGACTGCCTCCTGTTTGGGAGCATCTCTGTGCCCCACCGTTAAGTTGAGTCTATCGAAGCATTAAAAAGAAATCATTTATCAGGACGACAGACGGATGCGGCGAAGGATGTTAGGGAATGCAGAGGGCAGGGAGCGAAGAAACTGCAGCGAAATGCAAATTGAAATACGGCCGGAGAGGCAGCCGTAGCCGAGAGATGGATGAAATAAGATGAGATGAGGACCACTCTCCGGACTGTTGAGGCAATCCCAAATGGAAACTGTCATAATTCGCTGGGACAGCACTTGAGCCGACACTCAAGGTTGTCATAAATCTGCTCGGCTAATTTTGTACAATTTTTCTCTGAAAGGGGGAACGAAATATATTTAACATTGTGTCATAAAAGGCTCAGAGGATAAGATTAGAAAAACTAATCATTTAATAGGTTTTCCCTGCAAAAAATTAAAATAAAAACATATACCCTTGCAGTGTATACATATGTACATATACGGCTATATCGGATGGGATATTAAAATTTTGAAAAAAAGGCACAAGCTTCACATTCACAAGCTGGTAAAAATATATAAGATTACTTCAAAAAATAATTGTAGGAAACTGTTGAGACATAATAATAAAAAAATGGCTTCGAGATTCGCAGGTCTATAACATTTAATGACGATATGATATATTTTTAGAATAATGGTAGTATTAATATTATCAAAACCATATATTTATGGAATTGATTTTTTCTTAGTTGTTGAAATTTGTTGCTTCCATCAAAGTTGTTTCGGATGTGAAACAAAAAATAAAAAACAAAAAAATAAAAACAAAACAGCAAGGCGTTTTCCAAGAGTACCTCGTGGAGGGATGATGTTCAGTGTCACATGGAATTTGAAGATTGTGGGAGTTGGCACTCCTCCGAGATCGATAATTAGTCGGGGCTTACGGAGACGGCTTATCCTCCTTCTTGACCGAATCCTCATTCTTAGGCTTCTTGTCGTTTCCCTCCTGCATTACCTGTAGCAGTTGCTGGCGCTCCACGATTTCTCGCTGCAACTGCTGTTGCCTCAAATAATCTTGCGTGTGGGATTCCATGGCCCGCTCCTTGGCCCTCTCGAAGATGGGCATCAACTGGCCGGTCTGGCCCAGCTGCTTCAGCAGCTCCATGATGAACGGCAAGTAGTTGTGGCGACGACGTTCGTTCTCACGCTTGTAGCGACGCTTCTTGTCCTTCTCGAACTTCACAAAGGACCCCAGAGTGGCGATCTGCGCCTGACGCTCGCCCTCACTCAACGACGAGGGCTGGTGGACCAGCAGCTGGATCTGACGCTCGTAGTAGCGCTGGCGATCCGACACCAGAGCCATCAGATTGAAGTGAATCTCGCCCACACTGTAGCGGTGCATGCGGGCCTCGATGATCGGACGGACGACGTCCAGCCAATTCTGTTCCGGAGCGATCTCGGCCAGCTCGATGGGCCCCTCGCGCATTCCGTCCAGCTCATACAGACGTCCCTTGATGGGCATGAAGCCCACAAAGTGATACACATCGGCATCCTCGGTAGGATTGGGCACGTCCAACTCAAAGAGCACCGGACGGGCGAAAGAATTGTGCACGGTACGGATCTTGGACTCCTGGCTGAGGGACATGCCGCGCATTATCGGATCGAGGTTCTCGCAAACGGACTTGAAATTGGTGAGAGTTTCTCCCAGTTCGATGTCTGGGTGCTGGAGATTCATTAATAGGCTAAGCAGTGCCTGAGTGGCACAAGCATTGGTGATGACCTGAGGATAGAGGCATATTTTTATTTTCTAAAAACTTAATATATTTTTTTTAAAAGAAAATAATAATTTTTGAATGAAATCTTTTCCACTTGCACGTTTTTATCCTATAATAGTGCTGCCACCCCTCGCAAAAATCATACAAAATGTCACATAAATGTATGTATGTATGAACATGACGCGGGAAAATAAAAATCTACATCTAGATTTCTCCATGGGATCAACTCACCTGGCGTACGAAAAAGATATCGTTACGATCCGTGACAATACGGCCAGTGGGCTTGTCATCCTGCATCCATTTGAACAGAAAAATTAGACCATGTATGGGATCCAGATGATGGAAGGCTGCTGCGTCCAAGGTCCATATCTCCTCCACCTGAGCACCTGTGCAGCCAAAGCCACGGATCAGTTCCGTAAAAACACCGGGGTCGCTCTCCACCAGACACCAGGTGTTATCAGCACTGGCGCCTGGAGCTGGGTTCTGTGAAACGGCTTCTGCCATTTCAATATCGGCTCACAGAATAGTCTCGAAATAAAATTTTCAATTTTAACACAAATACAGGGCGTATTTATTTTTTTTATTAATTTTTTTTGGGCTTTGAAATACTTGAAATTTCAACAAACAGCTCCAACAAACACCAAGTATATGAGCTCAATGATTTTTAGATTCGACTTGACACACAAGGCAGAAATTGTCGCCTACTTTTTCAGAGAATGAAAGCACGTGGTTGAATAGCTTGGTGTGACCGTTTTTTTGCATTAGGTGTGGTATCATTGAAAATGTAAATGTGGTAACATTGGCGGACACTTAGTTGAGTCACGAGAGACAAGCTTATATTTTAATCTATGTGACTTGGTTAAAAACAAGAAAGGAAAGCTAACTTCCGAAGTTGATATACCCTTGCATTTAAAACCGGATATATATCGCAAACATCGGATATAGTTGGCCGATCCTTATGAGAATATGATAATATTATAATATTATAATATAAAATCTAAACAAAAGTCCCAAGCTTCTATCTTCAAAAATACCAAAGTTGGTATTTCTACCAAAAACCATTTCCGATCAATCAGTTATATGGCAGCTATAGGATATAGTCGGCCGATCCCCGTCGTTCCGACTTATTGCATTTCCCCGACCACCACCACCACCTCTACCACTTGTAGCATTATTTACTAGTACAGTGACTCTGGGCCATAAACATTTATTGAAATTCAGAACAACTTTTGGAATACAGAAGTTCCAGAAATATAAATTTTAACATCCTTAGAATTTGTCTTGTAGAACACATAGGTAAGGGTTATGCGGCACTGCGCCTATTTGTGCCACTTGTTGTAACGATTGCGTAGAACGGTTTGCATCTCGATGGGTGTAACACCAGTGTCTGGTCAGCTACTCGATCCTTTGTGGATTCCTGCAGCCATCAAATCGGACGTGGCACACTGAAGATTGGGAAACACATTATGCAAACTATAGGACTATAGATCCCTGGAACTTACAATTGGGGGCGCATTTCGCTGACAATTAAGCTTCAGTATTAACTTTAGTTTCGTCACACTTGTCCCCGCATGACGTTGTTAGACCCCCAGTTGGGTTCTTCACGAATCTCTTGAATGGTTTGGCGACGGGTTTCGTCACTACCGGACCGGGACCAACACGCTTATTCGGATTAAATACCGAACGACGCTTGTGGGTCTGCTTGGGATTCTTCTTGTCCTCTAGCGCTTTAGCTGTCACCATTTTGAAATAAAATTATAACTGATAAATACTAATTTAAAAACGGGAAAAATCCGACACAATATTTTTAATATTCAAAAAATATCAGACTCTCAATTTTATATTCGACCTCACACTTTGGAGACCGAATGTTGAATGACTAGAAATGGGAAAGCAGTTTGGGGCTACAATTTGACATTTGGGTTTGAGGCCCTAAGGCCTACTTGGGAGAGAAATATTTATAGAAATTTGAAAATATTATTTGAGATGAAAATATTTAAATTTGGAATACCAAAATTTAATTCCAAACGTAAAAAATGCAAGTCCTAAAATAAAATAAAGAAAATTCAAAAATGGAAAAGCAATTCCAAAAATAAATAATATATGATCTGGAATCTCTGTAATCTGGTTTAAAACTTCGGAGAAAATACATGCAAATTATTTTCCTTGAAATTCAAGTTAAAACTTAAAACAAGAGAGGACAGCTAATTCTTGATAAACCTTTGCATTCAAAACCGTATTTATATATCGCAAACATTGAATATAGTTGGCCGATTCTTATGAGATCATATTAAAACCAATTTGTTGAAGAAGGAAATCTTAAAGAAGTCGCAAACTTCTATCTTCAAAAATACCAAAGTCGGTATTGTTACCAAACATCGAATACCATTTCCGATCAGTCAGTTATATGGCAGCTATAGGATATAGTCGGCCGATCCTTGTGAAATTTTAACATGGCCAGAGCTAGAGCAAATAAAAATTGTTGCATTTCCACCACCACCACCTCTACCACTTGTTGTAGAATTAATTAATAGTACTTATTTTATTACTAGTAAACATTTATTGAAATTCAGAAACAATTTTGGAATACAGAAGTTCCAGGAATAACAATTTTTAAATCCTTAGAATTTGTTTTGTAGAACACATAGGTAAGGGTTATGCGGCACTGCGCCTGTTTGTGCCACTTGTTGTAAGGATTGCGTAGAACGATTTGCATCTCGATGGGTGTAACACCAGTGTCTGGCCAGCTGCTCGATCCTCTGTACAATTCTGCAGCCATCAAATCGGACGTGGCACACTGAAGATGGAGAGCCACATTATGCAAACTATAGGGCTATAGATCCCTGGAACTTACAATTGGGGGCGCATTTCGCTGACAATTAAGCTTCAGTATTAACTTTAGTTTCGTCACACTTGTCCCCGCATGACGTTGTTAGACCCCCAGTTGGGTTCTTCACGAATCTCTTGAATGGTTTGGCGACGCGTTTCGTCACTACCGGACCGGGACCAACACGCTTATTCGGATTAAATACCGAACGACGCTTGTGGGTCTGCTTGGGATTCTTCTTGTCCTCTAGCGCTTTAGCTGTCACCATTTTGAAATAAAATTATAACTGATAAATACTAATTTAAAAACGGGAAAAATCCGACACAATATTTTTAATATTCAAAAAATATCAGACTCTCAATTTTATATTCGACCTCACACTTTGGAGACCGAACGTTGAATGACTAGAAATGGGAAAGCAGTTTGGGGCAACGATTTGACATTTTGGTTTAAGGCCCTAAGGCCTACTTGGGAGAGAAATATTTATAGAAATTTGAAAATATTATTTGAGAGGAAAATATTTACCAAAATTAAATTCGAAATTTAACAAGAAAGGAAAGCTAACTTCGGGCGGAACTGAAGTTGATATACCCTTGCAGTTAAAACCAGATATATATCGCGAACATGGTCATATCAACAGACGGACGTGGTCATATCAACTCAGGAGCTGATCCTGATCAAGAATATATATACTTTATAGGGTCGGAGATGTCTCCTTCACTGCGTTGCACACTTTTGGACAAAATTATAATACCTTCTGCAAGGGTATAAAAATACGATGATTCATCTAAGCTAATTATGATAATTGTTCAGGTAAGTAAAGGTAAGATTTTTATAACCTATCTTAAGATTTCTCTCATATCTGAAGTGATTTAAAAGATAACTTCTTGTCAATGGAATTTCCGGATTTTATAAAATAAAATTAGTCATTTCAAAAATGAAAATGGTGTGTTTTTGCTGAAAAGCTTTTATCAGAAGAGTGAAATGTATACTTATTAAGTTAGATGATATATATTTTTAGTTATTGAGTAAACTTTATAAACAACATATGCATTTGTAAAACATCATAAGCTTAATTTTATCGTTGATTTTGTTTAATTTTGAATAAAGTTTTAAATAACTTTAATATGAAATTTTTATGTAAGACGACTATATCTTGTTTTGGTTACTTAGATTTAGAAATATATTTTATTATTGAACATCATATGAAGCAAAATTCTCTTCAAATATTTTCTTTTCTGAATATTTGAATAAAAGTTCAATTTTAAAATGGTCTGAAATGTCGGAAGGTTAATTTTATAGTTTATTTTGTTTAATTACAAAATATAGTTTAAGTTTCAAGCCTTAAAATTTTAAAAACTTTATCTTAAACTATACCTAGAAAACCTTTTCATGATTCTCATGTATTTTTAGCTTAAAATAACAAAAAAAAAATTACCAAAACTGTGACAAAAAATGCCTATAAAAGCTAGACAAAAACCTGTATCTTTTGGCAAGGCTATACGATTTTTGCCACCTGAATCCTTTCTACAGTTATGACTTCCCCATACTAGTATTAACCGCAGTTCGATATCCTTCGAATGAATGAAGCCCTAATGAGCCGCAATCGATCAACTTTGCTGATATGTGGCACACCCTAATGCTCATATATCCTACTCACTGTCTCTGTATGGGTCTATGGGGGTATGGATGGAGGCGTGGGCGTGGCAAATGGCGTCGCATTGCCAGGGGATTAACAGGAACTGGCTGTGGCAGCAGTGGCAGTGGTAGAGACAGTGGCTGCCTGAGGGATAATAAGTGCATTGGAGCATCAAATCAATAAAACGCGCACACTGCCCACGGTCGCCTCACACAAACATATACACATGGGACACAGTGGATTGGGGACTGGGGACAGTGTAGAGTGGACATTGGACATTGGACAGCGGAGGGTGTACTGTGAACACTGGCCATGCGGGCCTGCACCCCCAGCCCCCTGGGCACCAAGAATTCGCTGCTGCATCAGTGGCTGCAATTGCGAAACATTGTTAATTTATGCAAATTTAGCCAACGCCGCTCGCTTTGTGCAACGCCAATGAGGCACGAGAGTCGAGAGCTGGAAGCCACCGCACCACCACTGCAACCACCGCCAACGTCATGGCCAAAGCCGCGACCGCAACGCCAACAACATTAACGGAGGAGCCCATAACACCAGATGCAGATGGCGCCCGAGTAGCGATCCACGTCGGGGTAGGGTGTGGGGTTAGGTGAGGGCGGTCCACCCACGGCGTCGGGGAGGTCCTACTGCTGTGTGGGGAAGCAGGGGAGGTCACCGTGCGGCGTCTGGTAAGGGAAGCCATGTGGGTAGGGAAGGTCCTCGTGAGGCGTCTGGTAGCGGAAGGTCCTCCTGCCACGGCCTCTGGTAAGGGGAGGTCCTCCCGCGAATAGGCCAAGAAGGGTGCATAATTTCGGCCCACCGCCTTGGCTCATTTGCATGAATGACGCTGGCAAGGCACACGGATACGGACCTGCGACCTCAAAGCCTATTTGGGTGCCGAGCGAATTATCACTCACTTTACCCAACCAGCTGTTTTCTCATCGATGGAGGTTACCTAGTGGGTATAGGTATAGGTTTTAGTTCCTATTACTGCCTTAACAGACCATTCTATAAGAGGTCTTGGATAAAAGTCCTATTTTATGTATTCTAGGTGTTATAGAAGTTCTAATATGCGGTTGTATAGGAAGTCCTCTTCTAGGAGAGGACTTGTATAGAAAATCTTTTTTTATAACAAAACTTGTAATAGAAATCATCTCTTATAAAAGGTCTTCGATAAGGAATTGTCCGTTTTTTCATCGATGAAGGCTTACCAGTGACTTCGGTATAGACTTAAAAAACTTTAAAGGTCATTACATTTTTGGAAAACTAATCCAAGAGATATTGTATAAGAAATCCTCTTTTAAAAGAGGTCTTGTAATAAAAATCTCCATTTGTGAGAAGTCTTGTATTAGAAATCCCCTTAGTGAACGGTCTTCTATAGCAGATCCTCATTTTTAAGAGGTCTTGTATGAGAAGTCCACGCTGAATGGACGATTATAAAAAGTCTTCATCTACGAGAGATCTTATATGAGACATCCATTTCTACATACGTGACATCTTGATTAAGATTAAGCCCCTTCTAGGAGAGCTCTAATAAAAAGTCCTTTTATAGGAGAGGTTCTTAAAATATTTTAATTCATAATTGTATAATATTAAGTTAATACCAGGTAATAACTAAATAAAATATCATTGTAATGACCTTTGTTTGCTTTAGGCTTTTAAAATAAAACGTGCAAAGCCAAAATAAATAAAAATGTTAAATAAATAAAGACCCATTAAAAGAATATAAGTAGAAATGGAATAAATATAAAATGCTATTTACAAACCATTTGCAGACTTATGACTATAATTATCTAATTCGCAGAAAGGTTAAACATTAGAATCCTAATCTCTTGTTGACTAGAAGAGCTGGAAAAGTTTGGCCAAGTCTTTGGTGTCAGGTGTTTTATTTGCGCTCAGTGTATACATATTTGATAATGGACAAATATATGACTAACTGAATTCATTGTATTGTCTAGACATATGAAAACCGCAATGTGACTGGGACTGCATTGTATTTTCCCTATTTTTCTCTGCTTTTATTTTTTTTGATTTTTTGAATGTAAATACATATATTTCGCCCGCACATGATTTTTCATTTTTGTTGTATGGCTTAACCGCATTAATGGTTGTCCATAAAAAAAAAGAGGAGAGAAATAAAGCAAATTCCACTTAATTGTTCAATTTTCATGCGGCATTCACCTGGCTGGCACAAATGGCTCAAAGGGCATACGAAACAGGGCTGAAAACAGAAAGTTCAAAGGCTGGGACCCTGGCCAGATGTTATGACCCTTTGGGGGTCGGCGCTGACTACCCCATCTCTGTATCGGTTCTCTGTATCCATTTCATATGCTAATTGTGGAGGCCTTCTGGGGTTTTCTTAATTGAATCGTTAAGGGCAGTGATACGTCGAGTCCAGTCCAGCCTTGATGGGAGTGTGCGACCTTTGGGATCATAAATTCCCTCAGACCAGACTCAGATTTTTTGTCAAATTGTATAACTGGGTGATCCCTTAAAGCTCTTGGCCCGTGCATTGTTGCTTATCTCGGCTGACAGCGGTGACAGCAGATCGCAGCTGGATCGTAACCAGATAACTAATACTTATCTTATGTCAGGGGATCGCCTGCGTCATTCCGGGGGCAATTGCACTCCTCCAGAACGACTGACGACCCCACGCCGCTCAAGTTCCGCCCCAAAAGGGAAACAGATCTAACAGAAATCTAACAGAGACAGGAAAGAGATTATCTCACAACGCCCCCGAAAATCTGGACAGCGATCTGTTTATTTATCTTTCGAGGCGGAGGCAAATAAAGCAAAGACTCCAGTCAACGGAAATGCGCAGCCCGCTAAGTCAACATTTATTTTCTAGTTCAAGATTACGATTACGTAGCATTGGGTTGTGGGTCGTGGGGTGTTTTGGATATCCGTGAGCGATAACTCTCACAATGAATCATAAGAATCGTAAAGTGCGTGCTAATACCCTTAAATTGCATACAAAAATATACATTTTATTTTTTTTGAGGCTAACGAGCTTATAACGAGAATACATGTATATCTCCAGCCGCAACATCATAAATTGGTTTAGCTCTATGCTTATCTTTAGGATGGAACAAACAAGCGATTATCGCGTATTTGGCTAGCGTCAGAGATGATTCTTGTTGTGGGACATGATATCTGCGGAAATTTTGCATATAATACCGTCTGCTGGCCATACCAGGGATAGTAACGATTCTTCATTCGAACCGAAAACACATCCCCAACGACGACGATGACAACGAACCGATCCACCAGATTTCTGGTGTTGCTAGTGGTAATTGCATAATACCAGCCGGTCATATCAACCCAAAAATCGCGTCCCGGCCAAGATCCGTATAGGATCCATTGTAGTGCCATCATGGATTCATGGATTTCTATTATTCTATTTTTTTTTTGCATTTTTTTTCCCGTTCCCTATTCGTTTGGCTTTCATACTGACGAGGTGTATTTTATTTGAAAACCATTGGGTGCGGCACTTGGATACGCCGAACAACACCGAATTAAAAATCGAATCCGAATCCGAAACCGTACACTCGTTACCGTCCGGTAGCTACCGGGATTCATGCTCCTTTGGATAACATTCAAATCTTTCGGCGACCAAACGAAAATAACATATGCAAGTGAATCGAAACCAATAATCCTCCCAAAACCCAAGTATTTCGAGGCGATACACACAACATTCTGACCAACTCCACCAACACCATAGATGGCTTCTAGTCCGGATAATCTCATAGTATTGTATTCTCTTTTTTCAGCTTACCTCTTTGGTGGCAAGAAACCAGGTGAATGCCGCTGCCGCAGGACTCAAGTGCGGCGGCAAGAGCGCCGTGTGTGTGGGACCACTGTCCTACCAGGATTGCCTCGACGATGTGACCGTCGGCCCGGTGGTGGCCTGCCCGCTCAACACCCGCTGCGTCACCGACGGTCTGGAGATCTGTGTGGCCGTCAAGTCGGCGGCTGTGGAGGCTCCCACGGCGGCCGTCGCCAAGATGGTCACCATCACCGACAGTCCGGTCAGCGAGTCCGCTTCGCTCGTGGAGAGCAATCCCATTCCCAACGAGAGCTCCACCGAAGGACCCGGCATCGCTTCCAGTGCTGCCCCTGCTGAGACGACCGCACCGCCTGCAGAGAACACTTTGGCGCCCGTTGAGACTACAGCTCCAGTGGAGGAAACTACCACCACTGGCGCTGACGGAGCTGTCGAGACAGAGACCACTGCCCCCAGCCAGGACGTCACCACCACGCAGGCTCCCGGAGAAACCACTCTGGCGCCCGGATCGGAGGACACCAACTCACCCACCGACCCCAACGCTCCCCTCGATCCCGAAACTACCACCGCCGCCCCAGGAGAAGTTGATCCCAATGCTCCTCTTGATCCCAACGCTCCTGCAGCCACTACCACAGCACCAGGAGAAGTCGATCCCAATGCTCCCATCGATCCAAACTCCCCTCTGGACCCCAACGCACCGGAAGGATCTACTAATGAACCTGGTCTAGTCGACCCGAGCGCACCTGAAGGTACCACTCCCGCTCCTGGAACTCCTGCTGCTCCCAACAGTCCCGCCGAAACAACCGATGCCCCTGGAACTCCTGCCGATCCTAACGCTCCCGTTGAAACTACCGCTGCTCCTGGAGAACCTGCCGATCCCAACGTTCCTGCAGGACCAACCGCAGCTCCTGGAGAACCCGCTGACCCAAATGCTCCTGCTGGATCTACCGCTGCTCCTGGAGAGCCCGCCGACCCGAATGCTCCTGCTGGATCTACCGCCGCTCCTGGGGAACCCGCTGACCCAAATGCTCCTGCTGGATCAACCGCTGCTCCTGGAGAACCCGCTGACCCGAATGTCCCAGCTGGATCTACTGCTGCTCCTGGAGAACCCGCTGACCCGAATGCTCCTGCTGGATCTACTGCTGCTCCTGGAGAACCCGCTGACCCGAATGCTCCTGCTGGATCAACCGCTGCTCCTGGAGAACCCGCTGACCCAAATGCTCCTGCTGGATCAACCGCTGCTCCTGGAGAACCCGCTGACCCGAATGTCCCAGCTGGATCTACTGCTGCTCCTGGAGAACCCGCTGACCCGAATGCTCCTGCTGAATCTACCGCTGCTCCGGGAGAACCCGCCGACCCGAATGCTCCTGCTGGATCTACCGCTGCTCCTGGAGAACCCGCCGACCCGAATGCTCCTGCTGGATCTACCGCTGCTCCTGGGGAACCCGCTGACCCGAATGCTCCTGCTGGATCTACCGCTGCTCCTGGGGAACCCGCTGACCCGAATGCTCCTGCTGGATCTACCGCTGCCCCTGGGGGACCCGCTGACCCAAATGCTCCTGCTGGATCTACCACTGCTCCTGGGGAACCCGCTGACCCGAATGTCCCAGCTGGATCTACTGCTGCTCCTGGAGAACCCGCTGACCCGAATGCTCCTGCTGGATCTACCACTGCTCCTGGGGAACCCGCTGACCCGAATGCTCCTGCTGGATCCACCGCTGCTCCTGGAGCTCCTGTTGATCCCAACGCTCCTGCTGGCTCTACCGCTGCCCCCGGAACTCCTGTTGATCCCAACGCTCCTGCTGGTTCTACCGCTGCTCCTGGAGCTCCTGTTGATTCCAACGCTCCTGCTGGCTCGACCGCTGCTCCTGGAGCTCCTGTTGATCCCAACGCTCCTGCTGGCTCTACCGCTGCCCCCGGAACTCCTGTTGATCCCAACGCTCCTGCTGGTTCTACCGCTGCTCCTGGAGTTCCTGTTGACCCCAACGCTCCTGCTGGTTCTACCGCTGCACCTGGAGCTCCTGTTGATCCCAACGCTCCTGCTGGCTCTACCGCTGCCCCCGGAACTCCTGTTGATCCCAACGCTCCTGCTGGTTCTACCGCTGCTCCTGGTGTTCCTGTTGACCCCAACGCTCCTGCTGGTTCTACCGCTGCACCTGGAGCTCCTGTTGATCCCAACGCTCCTGCTGGCTCTACCGCTGCCCCCGGAGCCCCTGTTGATCCCAACGCTCCTGCTGGCTCTACCGCTGCCCCCGGAACTCCTGTTGATCCCAACGCTCCTGCTGGTTCTACCGCTGCTCCTGGTGTTCCTGTTGACCCCAACGCTCCTGCTGGTTCTACCGCTGCACCTGGAGCTCCTGTTGATCCCAACGCTCCTGCTGGCTCTACCGCTGCCCCCGGAGCCCCTGTTGATCCCAACGCTCCTGCTGGCTCTACCGCTGCCCCCGGAGCCCCTGTTGATCCCAACGCTCCTGCTGGCTCTACCGCTGCCCCCGGAACTCCTGTTGATCCCAACGCTCCTGCTGGTTCTACCGCTGCTCCTGGTGTTCCTGTTGACCCCAACGCTCCTGCTGGTTCTACCGCTGCACCTGGAGCTCCTGTTGATCCCAACGCTCCTGCTGGCTCTACCGCTGCCCCCGGAGCCCCTGTTGATCCCAACGCTCCTGCTGGCTCTACCGCTGCCCCCGGAACTCCTGTTGATCCCAACGCTCCTGCTGGTTCTACCGCTGCTCCTGGAGCTCCTGTTGATCCCAACATTCCCGCAGGAGGTACCCCTGCTGATCCCAATATCCCTGCCGGAGGTGCCCCAGGATCTGCTGCTGGTGGTGCTCCAGGCTCATCTTCTGGCGCTGCTGCTGGTGGTGCTTCAGGCTCTTCGGGATCTCCAGCTGGTGATGCTCCAGGCTCTTCTGGATCTCCAGCTGGTGGAGCCCCAGGCTCTTCATCTGGTGCCGCTGCAGGATCTACTGCTGGTGGTGCTCCAGGCTCATCTGGATCTCCAGCTGGTGGAGCCCCAGGCTCTTCATCTGGTGCCGCTGCAGGATCTCCTGCTGGTGGTGCTCCAGGATCTGCCGCTGGTGGTGTTCCAGGCTCTTCATCTGGTGCCGCTTCTGGATCCCCTGCTGGTGGTGCTCCAGGTTCTTCTGGATCTGCTGCTGGAGGTGCCCCAGGTTCTTCATCTGGTGCCGCGGCCGGATCTCCCGCTGGTGGTGCCCCAGGCTCTTCGTCTGGATCGCCTGCGGACCCAAATGCTCCGCTTAACCCACCAACAGGTTCGGTCATTCCATCGATTCCTACCCTGCCTGGCGGATCTGGTTCTTGGAATTGGCAGCAACGACCAAACGCACCCTTCGTGCCACCGTTCTGGAGACCTCATCTCCCGGGACAGAATGGAGAGGCCGCCGGCTCGAATGCGGCTGGAAATGGTGCCGTCAATCCCGTGGCCCCCCACCGCCCTCTTCCCTTCTGGCCCAATTGGCAAAACTGGGTGAACAGCTGGCGCAAGCCGACCACCGAGGCTCCTGTTCCCGCTCCTGCCCAGCCCGAAGAGCCCCAGATCCCGTCGCAGCCCGAGGTCCCCCAGCAGCCCGGACAGGCCGAGAAGCCAAGCAACAACAGCCCCGAGACTGCCGAGAGCGTGGAACAGCCCGTCCAGAATCCTCCTGCCTCCAACGAGAACGCCTCTGTAGAGGAGAAGTCCAAGCCGAAGTCCGGCGAGGAGCAGGATAAGAAGAAGCCCGCTTCCGAGGAGAAGGACAGCAAGGAGAAGAAGGACAAGGATAGCAAGGACAAGGACAGCAAGGAAAAGGAGAAGAAAGACTCCAAAGAAGAAAAGGAGAACGAGTCGCAAAGCCCCAAGGAGAACGAGAAGGACGATAGCGAGGACAACGAGCTGAGCTCCAAGGAGAAGAAGCAGTACGTCAAGGATGTGCTGAAGAAGCTGAAGAAGGGCGAGGAGTGCGACGAGGACGACGCCATCCCTGATGTCCGTGACTGCCGAAAGTACTACCGCTGCGAACTGAAGAAGTCCGGCAAGCACAAGTTCGTCCACCTCCGCTGCGACAAGAAGGAGCGCTTCGACTGGCTCGCCCAGTCCTGTGTTCCCAAGGACGAAGCCCGCTGCCTGGAGAAGTAGACGACCACTCTATTCTCAACTCTCGACCATTGACCATCGACCATCGCCCTCGACCCCTGCCTTCGAACCATTCCCACTGTAGTATTCCAGCTTCATCTAATACGATTCTTACTATGATTTTTTCTTTGCAATGATATTCGGTTTTTCAATCCTATGATCCTAAATAATTTATTATAATATCTTACACTTATTGGTAATAATTTTTTCGTTTTTATTAATAAAATTTTATATATGTATGCAATAATGCAATAATGCAATAATGTGAGGTCTCTTTGGGGGAAATATTTTTAGGTGGAAAGTGGCTCTATTTCTCTTAAAGAAAGACCTTCTATGGTCTGAAGACTTATCCTTTACCATCTGAACTGATTTAAAATCCATATATTGAAGTGGCAAAAATTCCAATAAGTGGCGCACATATTTCGTGTCTTTGAACTTGGCTAATGGGCTTTATGGTCTCTGGCCTTTTTTGCGCAGCTGTTTCACGTCTAGCCTAGTCACCACTTCTCTTGGCCATCCCCATGCCCGAGTCGAAGTTGCGTCCAATTTACTGATTATGCCCTCCGTCTAGGACCCCTTCTCCAGATCCAGTGAGCCCCCATTACCCCCCCTGAACTCCCATGACGCATAATGAGCGGAGGGAACTTTGGCAAAAGTTTCTTGCCCGCTTTTTAAAGTATCTCACTTACACTTGCCAAGTTTCTTGTTTTTGTAGCCAAAGTCCCTCCATTTTTTCCCCGTTCCAGGATCCATGTAAATATTTAGTGCAGCAGGATAGCGGAATTTTGAAGTGAAACGTAAACACGAGCAAAAAACAGGAAAATGTTAAGGGGGAAAGTGCATTGGCTAAAGGCTCTTTGGACCATTTTTGCCTCTTACCCCATGGTTCTCTTACCCCTACTACCTACTACGGATTCTGATCCTGTTCCAGGACTTAGACCATCCAGCCAGGAGTGTGGGTGTGTGAAGCAGAGCAATACACTTAAGTTGATTCGCTGTCATCCATTGCAGCTCATTTATCATTAGACGGAGTCACACAGGACTCGGCCTGGCGACAGTTTCAGTGTCGTCTGAGTAGGGAAGAGAGCAGGGGCGTAGGCTGTCCACCAAAAGAGACAAAGAGGGCTTCTCAAAACCCCAAAAGAATTCAGAGCTCAGATAATTCTTTAACTTTAAACCTATTATTATTATTTTTTAATAAATTAATTTTTAAACTACGCCCCTGCTTTAAATAAGGACATGGGCGCGTCATGGGAGTGAAAAGAAGGGGGCGACCACGACAACGACGACGAAGTAATTCAATTTTTATCGTGGGTAATTTTGTAACGAGAAACGAAGCAAGCAAATGCACCGGGCCCGGGGCTGGGAGGGGTCATCAGGGGCTTCCCCTGGTTGGGCCGAGGTCTAGCAGGGAAGAGAGCACGGAGGCTAAGGGGTATAAAAGACAGTCGCTGACCGTGCTGATAAAAGCGAGATGGAAATGTTATACAGCCACTGACAGCGAAAGCCAAGGCTTTAACCCTCTGATGAAATATTTATGAACAGGACACTTTATTTTCTAAATAATACAATAAAAAATGCAGGAAATTATCTGGATAAAAACATCTTAAGAATATGTGTTAAGAATATAGTTTCAAAAATAAACAATATTTATTTTTTCAAAGTCGAGGATTATAATAAAAGCGTTATTATCGAGCGTTATAAAGAATAGTCTATAGTAACAATTAAGTACTTACAACTAAAAAAACGACTCTAAGATAGAGGCTGTAACCTAAAGTAAAAAGAGTTAAGAGGTGTTTTGAACAGAGAAGATAGTTATTCCCGAATACCTATAAAGTAAAGTCTCCTAAAAGAATATCGAAAAACCTCAAAATGATTTAAAGTATATGTTTCCTCGAAATATTAACTACTAACTAAGCCCATTCATAATTATTACAATAAGGTGGACAAGTTCCGAAAACTTCAAGGCTTATCTTTAAAAATTTCCTCCGAAATATAAACCCAAAAACAGGCAGGTGATCCTCCTTTAAACTGAAGTAATGAATAAAGCTTGTTTAATAATAATACATATCTTAGTGGGTTAAGGACCAACGGCTACATGGATAGAAAAAGATGCGACAAAGCAGAGAAGGCGGAATGGCTAGTGAGTCCATGAGGGTGGTGGTGGGGGTGGTGTCGTGACACGGCGTGGTGCAACGCAATGTGCGACCATACGTTGAAAATTCAATTTGCCTGATGACTTGCTGTGGTTTAAATACGGCCAAAAAGCGACAGCGCACAATAAACTCATTGCCGCCGTTGTGGCCAAAAGGATAAAAGGCGAAACGGACCAGATAGAGGTGGGACGAGGATGTGGGACGGCAACGAGACGGGCACCATGGCTACAGGATCCATCCATCCAGGCCGGGCCAGGCCAGGCCAGGATCCATCCAGTTTGCACATTATATACTTATCCATATACGATGTGCGATGTGTACAAAAAATTAAAAGAGCGGTCACAAAAATACAAAATAAATAAATAAATAAAAATAAAAAAACAAAAAAAAATAAAGGAAAGAATGTAAAAGTATAAAAAATAAAGCCAGTTGGTAGAAAAAAGCAACAACAGAATGAGACAGCAACGCGCAAAAAGCGTAAACTTTGTTAACTCCATTTGACAACACGGCAGAGTGGTCCATGGTGTCTATCCATAGTGTCCATGGTGTCCAGTGTCCCATGTCTGATGTCCAGTGTCCTGTGTCCTGGATTCGAGCCACATGGACCCACTTGAAGCCGAAGCCTCGGCTCGTCGTTGATTGCATTTCATGCGCTTGGAAAATCAATTTTTATTTAATTAATGTGCCTCGTTGCATGCATTACACATATGCAGCCGGCTGCTGGTCTGATGGCTTTGAATTTACTGCGTTTTTGGTCATATATAAAAATCCCTGGCTCTCCCAGGCCATCCAGGGCTATATGTAGGTTGATTTTTATGTTGAAACTTTCCCCAAAAAACAAGGATCTTAGTTTAACTGACGGGTTGGGATGGACAAAGCTTAGATTAAGTTTTTGGGAAAAATTGTAGAGAACTTCTTTAAAAGTTATGGTGTAAATTCTGATTTTAAGACTATATATATTTTTAATTAATAAGCCAGATCTTAATTTTTATTTTAAATAATTATATATTACAATATTTATATTATAGATCTTGAGGTTTGAATTTTAATCCGACTTTCTTTTATAAAACTTAAATACTTACTTAAATAAACCATTCACCATTCATTTTGAACTTTATATAAATAATGCTTCTTATTAAATTTATGTTTAGACTATATATATTTTTAATTAATAAGCCAGACCTAAGCCAGAATATATTACTATATCTCTGATATAGTTCTTTAGTTTCAATTTTAACCCGGCTTTCTTTTATAAAACTCAATTAAATAATAAACCTCTCACCTTTTAATGAATAAGCCTTCATATAAATAATGCTTCTTATTTAAAAAAACCCTAATAAATTTCTCAAATTATTATTATAATCTTAAAAATAAAATATAAACCTGCTCGAAAAAACCCCCAAAATTAGTTGATTTCTGGTTAAGCCACATTTTGACAAACTTCTTAAGCGGAATGGAATCCAATCTTTAAGCCTCCTACTTGCCAGAGTCTCCAAGCTGCTGAAGTCCTTCGGGCAATGTGACTCCCACACACTCCTGCCGGGCTTTGGTGGGGTGGCCTGGCTGGCTTTGGGAATTCGGGGAGAGAAGCCAGTAACATCAATCAGCGATCCCATCTAAATGCCATCAAATGGCATTTCCCGCTGCCTCCTGGAGCCAAGGAGCGCACAATGACGCCGCGGGGAGTTGCCGCCAAGCGTTGGTTGGTTGGGTGGTTGGCTCCTCCAGCCCTACTCCGTGGGTGTTTGTGGATCTGCGCCGCATGCAAGGTGCTGCAACAAACAATGCCAGAGCTCACTAACGGGCAACTTGTACTTGTATATTTAATATTCACATTTCAATTGTTTTTTTTTGTGTTTTTCCTTTTTTTTGTTTGAAATGGATGTGGGTGGGTGGGGGAGTGGGAGTGGGTGGCTACCTTTCAAGTGGGGCTCATTGCGCAATTTTGCCCCTTCAGGTTCTGGATTCCAGGATTGCCCAGTGCTGCTGAGAGATTTCCCAGTGTTTGCTTTGACTTTTGAGCTTTCCTTGCCTTTTCGTCCTGCCGACGGACTAGCGAAGGACTCGAGCACTGTGGGGCACTACCCCTGTGCCGTCATCCTTGCCTTTTATTTATAAAATTTTCATAAAGTTTCGTGTTATTAAAAATGGAATATATTCTCGCGCGAATACGCAATGGAATATTAATAGCATGGAAGAGCTTGCATTTTAATACGAATCTACAAATGGCAACTATATTAAGTGGAAACCCAAATTCCATTTGCCAGTCTTACATTCCCAGCTCCCTCCGGATGAACAAATGGGTAAAGTCCTTGGCCTGTCAATGGGAAATCAGCGACCTAGACTTACGGGTCAATCGCTACGTGTTCGTTTACTGGACCGGAATACACCAAAAATAAAAATATTTGGAAATCTTAAAGGGGTTCTCTAGTATTTCCTTTTTATTATAAATTACATTTGAATTAGAAAGGCTCACTAACTACCTTAACATAATCTTGAAATACTAGACTAGGCCAAGATATTTAAGCCCCTAAGAAAATCAAAAGTTATTCCTCTTTAAAGACCCTCCCAACATATCCTCATTTTTTTTTTCGCAGCGTCCACCCACGCATATCCCTGAACTGGACGAACGTGCCGCGTCAAAGAAAACATCCTCAGCGGTTCCGGGGGCTAGCCATGGCCATAATAAATCAACCGGCCACCTTCAGATCCAGCTCCGGCTACCGAGCCAGTGCCAGTCCATTTGACCCAGTAAGCGAACCCAGGACTGGTGCCAAAGTTCGCAGCCAGTCGAGCCGAAATGCTGCTAAGGTGTTGCCGTTTGTGTTTGCCGCTTTCACCCAAAAGGTAAATCCAGGTGACCGTGCGGGTGAGTAGATGGGTGGATGGCCGAGGGTCCTCCGTACGGGGTAATTGCCTTGAAAGGCCGCTGAAAGCCCTCAAACAAATTATAAATTGCCGGCAACCGGCGCGAGGCCTGGCTCAAAAGGAGCTTACTTGTACAAAATTTGACGGCGGCGGGCCCACTTCAACTGACTCATTACCCCGGAACGGCTTGGCAATGCCTCCATCTCCATTGGCATCGCCCATCGTCTCCACCTTTTCCTGTCTTATCTGAGGCTGCTGATCCATCAGCCGACTCCTACGGCTGGCCCTGCGTCGACTTTATGAGCCCGCCGTGAAGCATTTTCTGATTGCGTGTGCATTTTTAATGCGGCCTGCCTTTTGGTCCTGGTTCTGGTTCTGGTCTTGGTCCTGGTCCTTTGGCCTTTCAGCCGTTCCAGTCATTTCAGTCACTTCAGCCACTACGCACTTCATTCATCAATGTGCCCCGGCCTAAAAGAGCTCCTCGGTTGCCCCACTCTCCTGCCACATCCTCCGGCCACTCCTGCCAAGACAAATGATGATGTGTATCCAGATTCGTTTCCGACATTTCCTTTTGTTTCATTCCGCGCCGAGTGACCTGGACCTGCTGCTCGGCTCCTTCAGCTTTTCCTTACTTTGATTTTTATAAATTTTATATGGCACATCGCCTTTACCAGCTCCCTCGACCTGTTCCGACGGCACCATCACCATCACGGGCACCAGCACAGCGCCGACTACGGCTCCTGCTACGCTCACGCTGTTCACTAATGAAATATGAATAATTAAAACTGTGTTTTCTTTTTGTTTTACTTCATTTGGAGTTCATTATTTTTGGCTCACTGCATTTGCCGGCGTATACCCGGCTACCCGGTAACCCATGCTCCCCCACCAGCCACCTGTTTCTGTTTAGTATTTGATTTTTAGAATTGCGAACGGGGTGGGGTGGGTGTTGGGGGTGGAGAGAGTCCTGCGTTGTCATCCTGGCGAAAGGATTCCCCGAATTCCAGCTAATTACGCCGGAGCCAATTATTTTTGGCAATTATTTATGCAGAAGCTTTTCAAAAAACCAGCACTGGCGGCCAGGTGCTGGCTTAACCAGTGTTGTAAAATATTACATTTAAATCGCGCCATAGAGATGGTTCTAATTTGCTTTCTTTTGAGAAGCTTATGTTATTTATTTTAAAATTAAGCATTATTAATTAAAAGATAATTTTATATAAGTGCTTAGATTTTTCTATATAAATTGGATCTAATAGCTAATAAAATGCAATTTATTAAACCTCTGATCGGAAAAAAATCGTTTGCATTTTAAAAGCTTTTTTTTCCAATTCATACTAATGCGCTCATATTTTTAGAAAGTCTCCAAAAAATCACATTTTAAAATGCCTATTGCATTTAGTTTACGCATTTCTAGTTACAACTTACAAGCGTGTTAGTGATGTAAGCGCCACAAGCTTTTTTATCGACTGTTATCGACGGCCAAGATCAAGAAACTTGTCATCTTTACATAGCGGGACATGTTGTAGAGGAACATATGTTGTGGAATTGGAAGTTCATTCAAATCGAACGAACTAAGTAGGCGGCAGTTTTTAGATCACAGCTACTGTCAATACAGTTTCTCATTCATCTCCGACGCCTCGACCTGATCACTACACGTTAGCATACGGAAGTAATAAGGAAATCATAAAAAAATCGAGTAAAATGAATTTCTATCTGGAGCACATTTTGACCGGCGACAAGATGTACCTGATCCGCGGGGACAACACCCTGGGCCGGAATGCATCCTGCACCTGGATCATGAACTACGATTACGTGTCGCGGTTCCATGCAGTGATGGTGGTTAAACGCAAAACTCTTTTCATCAAGGAGCTGGTAAGTAATTGTTTTTTTCCCTAGAAACGAAGGCCCCTAATAATAAGAATGTGCTTCCATTGTCCCTAAAAAAAAAGGATGCTCGCAATGGTGTCTTTCTAAACTACAGCCGTATCAGCAGTGAATTGCACGAAGTTTTCGTGGGCGATGATATATCCTTTGGCGTCGAAATTGATCCTTTGGTGGAACAGGAATTACCAATCACCTTTGGTATCTTCACCGTCAAGGCGGAGCCGGCTCCGATTGCTATTCTAGATCTGAAAAAACGCAATAACGGAGACAGGGCTCCACCAACCAACAACCCTCCAATCAAAGTCGTGACCCAACCCATAACCCCCAACACCGATACCAACCCCAACCCCTCCAAAATGGGCAACACCGTCGCTTGCTATTAGGACGGAACAGAAATGTGGAGAGAGAGCATAGAGATTACATTAAACGGCGGCCGAATGCAAATGCGCCGCACTTGAGGACAAAATCCTTTTTAAGGCGTTAATTTGCCAAGCCCGATAACAGAAGAGATACACCAGAAAGCTCAAAAAACAGACATGCAAATGGCCATCCAAGGAGTCTAGCAGATGATCCTTGGAGTCCAGCAAAAACCACAACAATGCAACTTTAACAACGCTTTAGGAACGAATATTAGTAACAAGAAACAATATTCGTTCCTACATATAACATAATATTTTAAGTATAAGACACTTTAAATCTTTTTTTGATAAAAAGATGGCAGCTAAGATGACGAAATACCTTGCCTATACTCGTTGTATTCCAAAAATTACACTTACATATCAGCAGATGTATAAATATTGTCATACAATTTATGAAATAAAATCGTCAACCATTATAATAATATTAGTTTTATATTTAAGTTTTTGTTTATTATGTTATTAAAGTAGTACATATCTAACCAGTGCTGTGGAACTCAATTTCCTCAGAGATCTCAACCCTTAATGCTCTGTTATTTGTGGCACACAATTTAGCATGTAATTATGCGGGGAACAGGGCATTTTCGAGTGGAGCTGATGCTACGTGTGGGGATTTGGGCCGCTGTCTTATGACAAAAACACCACAATTGGAAATCCTGCGTGGCGACATCCTAAACCCCCCAATAGTCCTGTGTAGCCCTGTAACCCACACCCATCCAGACACCCGGTCGAATTCCCCCCCATCACCCAAAAACCATCCTGGCAATAGCAAATGCATTCTGCTCGTTGAATTTTAATTGCGGCTGCTCACTGACCCAAAAGGATATAAAAATCCTTTCCCTCCTGTTTGCCAAAACAACAAATTACAGTACAACTTGAGATTGAGCGAATATTTATTTAAGTGTTTTATATTTAAGTGGAGTTTATGAATAATATTACAGGGGAATATACATTTTATTTTTGTTAATTTATGGAAAATAATAATAAACGTTTTGTTTTTTCCACAATTTTGAATAGTTTTGGTTTGATTTTTATGTCAAAATATTATATTTCGTACTTTGACTTTTATGTCAAAATATTTAATTTTTTTGAGACAATAATGAAGGAAATTGTTTAAAGAGTCCTTTTAATACCTTATTTTTAACGAAAATACCTTCTTTTTTAGTACCTTTGAAACCATTGATTTTATTTTTTATAAAACACAATATTCTTAATTCTTTGACTATATAGTATAGTATGGTAGCTCAATATAGTATAAAGGTCTCCCAGAGCATACTTTAACGTTGCGGTTCTTCACCTATTTAAACGGTAGTCCATAAATTCCTTTAAGTACCTTTAATTTTAAGCAAGTATTAAGTAAGAGGTAAGTTTTTTGGGTTTCTATTTTGCAAACTTTATATTAACTTTTATTTTTTTGTTTTCTAGATTTTTTTCCGCTGAAGGATAAAGTTATTTTATCTCAAAAACTCCTTGGCTTAAGGTAAGAATTTTATTCAATTAGCTTACTAAATTTTTACCAAAATACAGACTTTAATAAAACCTCCTCATGTTTTATTAAAAATTCCCCTTTTCCGTTTTAGGAGTTTTCACTTTAAATTATTACCCAGAATGAGAAATCAAAAGCGTTCTTTTTGGGGTAATTTTTCTCCCTTTTTTGTGAAAAGGGGGCTTGGGCTTAACCCTTTTCCCAATCATAACGCTTTTAGTGTCGACGTCTCTGACTAATTTGTCACTTTTGTTGTCGCCTTGGTCACTTTCTTGTTTTTTTTTTTTATTTTTTATTTTACTGTCGCCTCTTTTTTATGCATGTATAGGATTTTTTTTTTTTTGGGGAAATGGCAACCCTTTTCAAGGGCAATTTTGTATTCAAATAATGTTTGACTTTTTGCTCGCCCCTGTTTATCCATCTGGGGGTCCCTCGCCTCGCCCTGGCTCTCCTGCTCATCTCATTTTGCAGCCGGTACGTGTTTGGTTTTTTGCTCTGCAATATCAAATACCCGTCCTGTCACGCCCCCTTGTCCTTTGACTGTCATCCTGTCCACCTCCTGGCAGTGTCCTCCAGTCCGTTGGTCGGTTGGTCCGTATTTTACCCCGCCAGAGTTCTCATTCGCACGTAATTAGCTGTTAATTTGGACTGCCACTTGGCAACCGGGCGTGCATTTTACTTTCTAACTTTTTCATTATTTTCGGTTTTTTTCCGGAGGGTGGAGGAAGTGGGGGTGCGAGCGGTGGTTTGGGGTTTTTGGCGGAAAAGCATTCATAGGGAAATTAAGGGAAAAGCGTTTTTGATTTGCCACAGGAGAAATGGCTGGGAAACGGCAAAGTTTATTAGTTGTCATAATTACTCCACTGTTTTGCCATTTTATTGGATACGTTGGGTTTTCATTTCTGTGGGTTTTCGGGTTATGGTTGGCTTTTTTTTTTTATTTTAGGATATTGTAAGGTTATTTTACATTTAATTTTAGATTTTTTTGGGGGAATAGTAGCAAAAAAATGTGTCAGAAGATATGAGGATTAAAAGAACATATTTTATTAATAATATTGGTTTTTGATGTATTGGTTTGGTAAAAGTTTTCTAAATATTAAAACTAATAAGCTTTAATCTAAAAACAAGCACCAGGTCTATAGATACAGACCTATAAAACCCAATCAAAGGTATTTTAGCTTCAACTCTACAAGTATTATTTCCTAAAAAAAATCTTCAAAAACCTTTAAACTAATTTTATTCTTTAAACCCTACAGCTCGAAACTCCTTCCATTGACACATGATAAGGTTCGAACCCTGAGCTTTTGGGGAGCCCCTCTGGAGAAGAAAGTCCACCCCGGCCGGAGGCAATGGTCAGTGGGCGGTGGGTGGTGACCCCATTGAACCCTCTGACAAGCAAATTACTTGACCGGGCCACACCAACCACAAGTCAAGGTATGGCAGCCAGCCGTTAACTTTGCAGCTAATTATAAATGAAATCCGATATCAAAAGGCACACGGAGACACGCCTTTGTGCAACAAACACACACACTACCACACTCATTGTCAAACACTCACAAACACACACACACAAATGTATACAACACCAAACACATAGACAATGTCAATTCATTTGGAGTTTTGGGGTCTAGGACACTTGAAAAAAAAATGTATGTATGTTTTTTGAAGATTAATTATAAAAAAATATTAATATTAATAATGAGACTTTTAATTTATAGATTTATTATTTTAAAACAAGTTATAGGGGTGTCTTATAGTGTTTCTTATTTTTATAGAAAATATCAACTATATCAAGTTTTAAACTTTCCAATCGAAAACCATAAAACCTTTAATTATTTTCCAAGAAAGAAAATAATTTTTCATTTATTTTTCTTTTGGTAATCATACTATTCTCTCTACTTAAAATTAAAATTATTTTATTAATTTGTTTTGTAAGACAAACCCCATTATTTTTCGTTGTGCATTTGGCGGCCGCCAGTCAACTGCGGGCTGTGGCTCTGAGCAAACAAACAAATAATGAAAACAGCACGAGGGGGGCGGGAAAATGAGCGGGTGGGGGGCAGAGGTGGGCGTGGGCCCAGAACAAAGTGGAAAATTCATAAAATGTCATTGTCGCTTTATTAAAACGCGCCAAAACCTTCACGTTACATTCCCCGTTTGCCCTCCATGCCACCCACCAAAGGATCCAGCTTCGTTTCTAACACACATATACAGAGAGAGAAATTGGTGGGGGTTTTATAGAGTTAAAGGAAGTTTTTAAAGGTTTCATTTAAGGTTTGATATAAAATAAATATAAGGAATATATGAGGAATATATACATATTATTAATAGTGCTTCTATTAAGAGTTTAGGTTTTTATTAAATATCTATAAGTGCATCTTTTGGAGTACAAAGGTATAAGAGATTAGGTTTTAATTTATAATATTTTATAATAGATACATTTAATCAAATTAACTTAAAGTTTTTTATGTTTTTCATATATAATATATACCCGGTACTTTTGAAAGATGAGGAAACAATTTATTGGTAAAAATAGATAGAGAAAAGCCCTATAAGGTTTAAAGAGTGTATTTTAGGTTTCTATAAAGTATACTAGAAAGGAAAATATTTAAAAAAAAATGTAAATATTTCCTATGTTAAACTATAATTTATCTTTATTAAAAACTTCTGAGCTATTTCTTAAATTTTAGGTAATAATTAATACTAATAAAATGATGATAATAATAACCCATATGATATGGATATAATTTTTTCTACATCCCCAATATCCCCAACCTTTTCTCTCTGTGCACTCACATATAGATGACATAGATGTCAGGAAGGGGGCGATCAGAGGCGTTGGGCTCTTGGAGGGGTGGCTTTGGTGCTTTGGCAAATTGGGCGGACGGCGACGTTGTCTGCTTTGCCATCGACAGCTGTTGGCGTCATTTACAAAAGCTTTTTGGCCGTTTTATGGGATTTTGCAACAGTTTCATTTTCATTTTGCGCAGGGCGCACCCATGCAGGGATAAGAGGGTTGCCAGGAGGGGCATGGCCAGTGGCGGTGTGTGTGTGGCAGGGGGCAGCAGTGGGGCCATACAGATGGTTATGGAACAGGGTGGGGGAGGGGTGGTAGGGGGTCGCATAATGCCACCATTAGAAGTTGCCGCCAAGCACTTGCTAACGCCAAAAGATGATGATGAGCAGCAGCATCAGGGACAGCAACAAGGACCATATGTGCGTGTATACGAAAGTGCATAGACTGTTACAAAAGTTGTATTTGAAATATCTATAATATTTTTGAAAGCTTTATTTAATGTCTAAGAATCTTAAGATGTCTTAAGAATCAGTAACAAAATTTGAAAAATTGCTGGCTTTAAAAAGGATTTCTTAATGTTTTCTTTAAAATTCAAAAAAATATAAAAATTTTAGCAACTTTTCTGAATTTGTTTCGAACTCAGGTCATAATTGTATGGGTTATTTTAAAGCTGAAACTATGAGAAAATGCTAGTGATAGTTAAAGCTCAATATAAGCTGTAAAGGTAGACCATAGAAATTATAAAATATTTTATTAAACAATAACCTAATCATTTCTAAAAAGGTTTTCTAAAAGGTACCTTAGGAAGAGCGTATATTGCCAAATAGAAATATAATTAGAATCAATACACATAGTATTTGTTGTGTAATTTTTTATGAAAAAGTTTATTATATTTACTATTTTGTATTAAAATTATTCAAACAAAGCCTATTAAGCCTTAAAAGGCTTTTTAAAAACATTTCTTTAAGGATATATGTGTTTAGACCTCTTTTTATAAGTTGTTACCACTATTTTAAGCTTAAACGTTACTCCGGCTTTATACATGTACATTTGTGTATGTTGAATATTTCTTTAAATTATTTAAAAATTATTTTTTCGAGTGCATTTGTATGTCGCCGCACTTGTATGTGTGTTGCTGTGCGATGTTGCGACAACGATAATAGCTCCAACGTTTGTTGATTCGTTTGCTGTCTATGTCTGCGTCCTACATCCTCCATTTTCCCTTGAATTTTCTCCTCCCCAAAAACCCTCTCCCTATTTTCCATCTTAACCCCACTAGTCCCTAGTCCTGCCAATGGTTTTCCCGCCGTCGTCGTCGTCGTCATCGTCGTCAGCGTCATATTTGAACTTTTAATATTGACGCCATTTAACACGTTCTGGTGGAAATTTTATAAATGACTCTGTCTGACGGCGGTGGTGTTGTTAGTTGGGTGCTGGCTTTGGGTTTTGGGTCCACCCTAGATTCTCATCCAGACATCCAGTAGGGGCTTTTCCAACCTTCAATCGTGCCAACATGGGGGACCTGGAGATTTGAAAATTGGTATGACGATAATGATGATAGCCGATGATTATGCGGCTGATTTGGGTTTAGAGAAGTTTGTCCTTGTATCCTGGCAACTTATATCGATATATTTCCTTTATTTTCTTAGAGTTTTTTTGGTTTTATAAGTTATAGTTTTCTGGTTTGAATGGGAAATCTTCATAACTTGATACTTTCGTCACTGTAATAGTTTTTAATATTAATAATTTTGTAATTATAATAATAACAGTTTTTGTATTGAATAGAAGAGGTTTATAAAGCTGGTTTGGTCACCACAATAATTCAGTTAATGATTTTTAAAAGAAATTTTAATAAGAATAAAAAAATTAAATAAGAAATTTTTTTAACTTTTATCATTCTAATAATATGGTCATTATTATTTTATAAATCCTGGGTTCTCTTCTAGATAGTAAACCTTTAAACCGTTACCCATAATAATTATTATCTATAATAAGGTATTTATTATCTAAAAATAGTCTCAACAAAGATTTAAATAAAACTATACATTTCAGAGCCTAAACTTCATTAGTATTAAATTTAGATTTAAATATTACACAGCCAATATTTCCATATTCCTTCATAATTTTTTTAAACAATTTTAAAAGACTTACAACTTTAAAAATAAATTCAAAACAAAGTTTGTAAAAGGTCTTCTGGAGCACAACCCTCTGCACCGTTACCGTAACTGAAACCAAGCCCCAAATCTCTGGAAGTTTAGGACTTTTATATGGGATGTGGATACACTTTTGGATAGCCGGGTAGTTGGTTAGCCGGATGGCTGAATGTGAACCTTATTGAAGCTGTCAGAAGTCGAAAGTCAGGGAATCAAAAGTCAGAAGTCAGATGCGGCTTTTAGGCTGAATTGTCTGCGAATTAGCTGGAGAGAGCAAATCACTTAAAGTGAGCGCGAGGCTCAATCACAGCTCTGCCAAAAGTGTCCTGCCAGATACCGATGCCAGGACATGGGGACACCAGGACAGTCAGGACATCGGGATGCTGGAGGAGGCGGGCCTGAGATGGTGGAGTCGCCGTCGAATGTCAAGAGTGTGTGGCATCTTATAAATCGATATGAGTGTCTGTTGCACCCACACAGATCCAGATCCAGGAGTGGCAGGAACAAGGGCGGCTAAAGGGGCAGGACAGGACAGGACGGCTGGAGGACAGGACAGGCCTGAAGTTCGATCGTTACGGTACATGTTTTGGCCTGGACTGGGAGAAACTGGAAAACCTTATGAGAGAAAGATTTTTTAATATAAAAAGATAGTAAGGATTTCCTCATCAGTTAGTGAAATTGTTTCTTCTAGTATGGTATTTATTCTTAAGAAGTGCATCCTCTTTTCTTTCAGTTCACTTCGGTGGAGAAGTGCAAATGGCTGCAAAGTCGGGTGGCGGGCGGCCTGGCGGCATCGCGTCATCTTGTCAAATATTTCGCGCTAAATTAACACGACAGCGCGCCCAAATGGAGTAAGAAGATGTCAGCCGGGCCGAAAGGACGAAGGCTGCAGGACGCAGGACTCAGGACGCAGGACATGGGGAACTAAGAGGTTGCAAGTAGCAAGTTGCAAGTTGCGAAAGCGAGTAGCACTGACTGACGGTCCTCAAAGGAGCAAAAAAAAAAAAAACTGAAACCCATGAAGCTCAAGTGGTTGGAGTTTCCAGGGTGAGCCTTTAGTGGAGCCTGCCATGTGCCATGTGGCATGTGGCATGTGCCTGCTCCTTTTCCTTTCCACATACTCGTACATACATAACTCAAATAGCGACACACTGATGCCAGCATACACTTTTTTTCTTTCAGTGTCAGTGTGTGAGTGCATAATTTGTTGGCTTTGTGCAACACCCCGCCAGCCCCTCACCAGCCTGAAGCTGAAGTATCCGAAAGTCCTTTGGTTGTAAGATGCAAGGATGGACCGTTGCTTGCAATGCCCTAGCAGATCAATTAATAGGATTTTTGTAAGAAAAGTATTCTTTCTTATGCATTTTTTATTTATTTATAAATTTTGATAATTTATTTAAGGCTTAAAATTAGTTATTATATGATAAAAGATACATTTAATGAACTAAAAAGCCAGAAAAACCTCAATGATGGGCTCGTTTTATACCCAAAATTAATTTTTGTGACGAAGTTGGTTGCAATAACTTATATAGTATTTAATATAGGATTTTTATTGTAAGGATATGTATATTAAGAAAAGATTTATGTATCCTTAAACTCTAAATTAAATAAACTATTTTGTCACAAATTTCAATTATTTCCATCAGAAATGAATTCTTCACTGAAACATTTCGCATTGAAACCCTTTCCCGAGGAGCTTAAACTTGATATCCTAAGCTTAAGATTAGAGAACCTTAAGATTAAAAAATAATTTAATATGTATAATCAAGACTTTAATGTAATTTGTAACAATTTCCATCAAAAAACTAAAATACCATTCCCAAAAGAAGTGTATGCAAATCAGAAAAGGGGGAAGAAGTCTGTAACATCTGCCGCTTGCAAAAGTTAACACCCGCAAAGGACAGACAGATGTCTGAGAGAGAGGGTCTAATAGGCAGGGAAAAGAGATGGCAAGTGTAAAGTGAAGAGTGTTAGCCAGAGTGGAGGGACACGGGAGTGGCAGACAAGGCATATTATTAAAAATGATAGCAGCAATTTAGGCGCCAGCGTAATTAAAATTAGTCAACCTAATGATGCATCATCATCATTATTGGAAGAGGAAAGCCAACCCACAGCTATTAAGTTAAAAAAAAGAAATATTTCAAAATTAGTTAAAGACTTGGTGGCTTTTGAAATGAGTTACATAAAGAGGTAAAGAATTCTCCGAAAAAAATATTTATTTTAAGGAACGAACGTTAAGAAAAACCTTCATTAAAAGCGAAAAACCTCTTGATAGAAATTTTTTTCATCCAACTTCTCTATAAATTAATTATTATTTTTATCCAGCAATAAACTTTCGCATTTTTATGAATTATAAACCAGCTGGAACGTAAAATTTTAAACAGTTTTGAGTGAGTGGAGTTGCAAGTCTCGAATCTGTGTTGCCATTAGTCAGCACACTCCATAAGCCATAAGTTGTAAATAATATAATTTCCTAGCATTTATCCCGATGTTCGATGACGTCATTATGGTGGGTGTGGGAGGGTATGGCGCATATGGCGCGAAAAACAAAAAGCAAAACCCTAAAAAGGGAAAGGGAAAAGGGTCCTTGGATGGCTAGGACGCATTAAAAGCCAATAACAACATCCGTGATGAGCATGAAATTAATTTACAGAAAGCACTTGATGGGCTTATTGACAGACGCGGACGCAAAGGCAGAGGCAGGACAGACGCAGGCAAGGATGAGGACCAGGACGAGGGCGAGGACGAGGACGCGGGCATCTCACATTTATAGCCAGCCATGTTTGCTCTAAAACTGTGTTGTGCCATCCTGCGGAAAAAGGGACGTAGGACGAAGAGCAACGGGGGCACTGCTGGATGGTGGATGCAACAATAAACAGACGCACACTTATTAATTAAAAGCATACATTAAGGCCACACATACACTGGCACAGTTACACTTACCCATACACACACACACTGGGACAAACAGGACTCTGGGTTTATGGGCGACCCAGGGTAAGAACTCCATAAAATTCATTCTAACACCAAGAACTCTGCACTGGGAAAATTATGATACATAGAATTTGACTAAGACTTATAAATTATTGTCTTTTTTCATAATATATATTTATATTTATTATTATATTATTATATATTTATGTATACAAAATTATTTACATATTTTGTTTATTTTATAATAATAAGTTTCTTTTAAGTTTTAGAGCAATATGTACATACATATGTGCATTGAGGAATATAACCTCTAACTATGGCCAAATTATCTTTTCTTAATCATAAATATTTGGTTGTATTATTTAAGATTTGTAAATTTGGTTTTTATAATATATGGTACATAAAATACTTAGGATAAGAATCAAAATATTTTTAATATTTCTAATAATTACCTCAAAATTTCTTTTTCTAGAATAAATTTTAATAGATCTTGATTTTCTCGCAGTGCATACTTGGAAGCAACATTTGGTGTGCACATTGAAACGCCTTCTTGGCCTTTTCGGGGATTCGAATTGGCTTTGGTTTTGGCTTTCGCTTTGGTTTTCGTTTTTGGTTTTGGCTTTGGCTTTGGAGCTCATAAAAATTGGCTTAAACCGCCAGAATGTGTGTGTGTACTGGCAGGGGGGTGTGTGACTGTGGGATGATTGTTTATATGGCCAACACTATTAAGTTGGCTGAAAAGTTGACATTATTTTTCGTTTATATTTAATCATAATTCCAATTAAAATTGCCTTTTACGACATTGGCAAGCGGAATGACGGGCAAAAAGGCATCGAATGTGCATCGTAAAATCCCTAGAGCCCTAAGAGTCCTAGAGTCGTGATCCTGAAAGTGATGACTAACGAAAAAGGGGGTTAAACCATTAAATGCAGCTGTGAAAAAAGTTAAGAGGGAGAAATAAAAGAATTAAGTGCCATTTAATAACTCACCAACGACGACAAAGTGAGAAGAGAAAGTTTCAATTACAAAATCCCAAATCTGGCAATCGAGGAGCATAATTGGGTTAATTAACTGGCATTGAACTGGCATTTTAGAATTAGGATTACAATTAAATTCAAATATTTATCTAATATTGGTCGAGAATGGAAATCTTTAATTATGCAAATGTGTGTGTGGGTGTGTGTGTGGAATCTTATCCACAAAGAGGAAAACACAATAACACAATCGGTGCATTAATGCAAATGGAAAATAATTATCTCGGGCAATCGGCTAAGACTGGCTGATGGACTGGATCCTGCCACAGGACCTCCACTATTATATGCAGATCAAAGGCGAATGCCAATCGACAGACTCAATGGCTGTTTTCATTTTATTTGCCTGCTTTATTTATTTTCTAATGATTTATTTATCTCTTACCCTTTGTACGAGTATCTCTGCACTGCACTGCACTGCCCAGTTGTATCTCTGTATCTGTATCTCTCTGTGTGATGCTGTGTATCTGCAGCTATTCTGTCCACTTCCTTTCCCCTCCCCATCCCCCTCTTTCTCTTTGTGGAGTAGATTTGACTTGCACATGTGGCACGTACCACCGGACAACATGCAACGAAATACAAATAAATAATTTTGCAACAGCTGCAGTTGAAAATAACCATGAGCCATGAACATACATGTATCTATGCCATAAAAAGCGCCTCCTTTCATTCAAATGCATATGCACTTGCTACTTGCCACCAAACCCACCCTCACTTACCTCTTCTCACTGTTGGGGCACTGAAAAAAAATATATATATGAGAGATTTTTAATATTTAGACCTTTGAAAGACGTAGTCTTGGAACTCTTGGTTCTATTTCTTTAAATTTATTTCATGTTTGGTTTTAGTGATTTTTATTTTAAACCTATATTTAATATATTTATGTATACTTAAACTATAGATTAAAAATACTATAAAATCAAACTATAATATACTTTTTATAATACATATTTACTTTTTATATTTTTTATCAAAGAATTTTAAGGAACTATGGAACTATCTATGGATGGATCTATGTTTCTACTTTTCAGTATTGTTTTATTTCTGTAATTTCATCAAAAAGTCTTACAATTTATTTCTGATTAATTATGTTATTAAAATTAGAAACTATTTATATATAAGTTTAATCAATATCATAAACTATATTCTTTTAAAAATATGTAAAACAAATAAACTTAAATTATAAGAAAGCTTTAAACTCGTATTTCTTTCAAATGGCCTCCCAAAAGAAATTTAAAATAAAATATAAATAAAAATCAAAATAATCTAAATTTCTTTACAGTGCACTCCTCTATGCCTCTCCTAATAGTTGCACCCCCTCTCCCCTGTGGTCATTGCATTTGCGGCCAGTTCAATTAAATTTGCTTAGCTCAATGGATATATGCGGGTGGCCCACAAAATCGGAAAGAAGTCCGGGCGGTTCAGTCAGTGGGTCAGGTCAGGGGTTAGGGGAACACAGACCAGAGGGGTGACGGGGGGTGTCGGTGTAGGGAAAAGGCATTTCTATCACTTCATATTTCTTTCTATTAGATCCTGCCACTCGTCCTGCCTCTGCCACATCCCCCACCATGCCCCGGGGCCGGCTCAATTAATTTATTTGTTTATTGCATTTCATGCGCCATATTTAAATCATAGAAAAATCGTGGTACGGGGTTCAGGGTTCAGATATGGGCATACACACACTCTCATATCGTTTATCATTATATGGCCTATTAATTACCAAATACCGTTAGCCAGTCCAACAATCCCTCATCCCAAGATCGACACATCCTGGCCAATAATGTTGCCTTATGGTCGAGGTATCAACGATTTCCGGATGGACTTGGGAAAAGTGGTTTGAAATTTAATTGAAACAATTTTTCAGAAATGTATTAATATGTATAATTTAATTTTAGTAAATTAAGCAAAATTTATGGGAAAAAGCTTCCTTTTTTCGATTAAATATTGTTACTTGATTGAGTCTTAAAAGAATGATTATATATTCGAAATATAGTCACACCTTGTTTAATATACTAAAAATGAAAGTTGAAAAATAAGGATTTTATAAAAGTATAATCTCTATAATCTTTCTATAAGAAATATAGATTTAAATATATAGATTTAATATATATTTAATTTTTAAGTTGAAAGATTAAAACTAATAAAGAATTGTTTAAGATACGAAACCCTAAACTCTAAAGAGATTCTTTTCAAAATTTCTTAAAATTATAAATGAAAAGAATATAGCCATTAAATATTGTCAATTCAATTGCTAAGTTGTCTAATAATCTTAAATTAAATATTTTATCCTTTAAATATTTATTAAAATATTTAAAATTATTTCCAAGTTCAGGTATTTGTTAGCCGCATTTGAATTTTTAGTAAACTCTTTCTTGTTTTCAAATTGCATTTGCACTTGTTTTTATGGCTTTGGCTCTGTTTCTGGTTATAGCCATGGGCCAGGATCTGGTTTTGACCATTCCAGGCGGACGGACAGACTAGCGGACAAACGGACAGAACGGACAGAAGTACAGACGGACGTATAGAATGCAATGGCAGTGCAGCTGGCGCCGTTCCGAAAGCTCCTGCAGGAAAAACACAGGACTGAGGTGTTGCTTTCCCCTTTGGTCCAACTCTCACACCCTGGTCTTGATTGGCTCATCCTGGAGGTCCTTGGCCAGGATTTTACTGCTCCTGTTGTGTCTGGCGCATTTCACATGATAAATGATGCAACAGACTAAACGTTGAAAATCGCTGCAACGAAAACGGCATGCCGGAATGAAGGGATGTGTATCCTGCATCCTGCATCCTGCATCCTTCGTCCTTTGTCCTCCTCCTAGAGAATGGCCGACCGGATGGCTGGATGGTTGGATGGTTGGCGATGATGCCGCCTAATAAGCCAACAGACCAGAGCGTGACAAAACAAACAAATTGATGGAATGCCCGGCATCATAAATAATGACTTGCTCCGATCTCCGGAAAAACAAAAGGCCAATAATAATAAACTTTGGAGTAGCCATACTTGCTAGTAGATGTGTCAGTCAATTGATTCTAAACAATTTGTAGGGCCCCAAGCTGTGTTCCACTCTTTAAATTTTTACATTTGCCCTTGTTCCAATAGGTTAAACTTAAATGTCATAAAAATCCGCAAAAAAAAAAATATATATATAGAGCATGTCCTGGACAATGCTTTTCATTCGGTTGAGATCCTTTAACAATTTGACACATGATTGTTCACATTTCGGTTATCTCACTGCTGCCTCCTCTTGCCATTTATTTATCCTCTGTACCCGCGGATGTCCTTTACTCTTGCGTTCAAAGGACGAGCATAACGCGCACTTCCTGCCGCCTAAAAATAGCTGAAAAATTATTAAGAGCCATTGAGGAACAGTCTTTGTGGGGATTTTAGGTACAAGTGCTTATGAATATATAATTTTTGATAAATAATATATAAATATAAACATTTAAATTAATATATTTTTTAAAATTATATAAAATGTAGAAACTTTTGTAATCCAAAAGAAGTTCATAGATTTTCAACTATAGCGTTAGGCTCTTTGGAAAAAATATGAATGAACCTAAAAGTTGAGAAGAGTTTTTACAAATTATCTATCGATAAATTCTCGATAACCTGTGTTTGTTTAAAATTATTAAAATTGTTTGAAAGCTTAACTAAGACTTCAATATTGAATAAAATTATGTAGAGAAGTCTAAATTAAAATAGAGATGTGTTTCTAAAATGTTTTTTTTAATTTTAAAAAATTTTCAAATATTTCTTTTAAAGTCTACTCCTTAAATCTTATCTATGGACTCTATTTTGGACACTATTTTTATAAGAACTAGTGTGGGATGACAATGGGTATATTCAGATGACAATGGGCGCCAAAAAATGTTCGAACGCATATTGTTAACAAAGGTCAGGGCGTAAGGGGTGTAAGGGTTGTCAGGGGGAGGGTGGACATTGGTCAGGGGACAGTGGGTGGTGTGGAAATCGGATATGTGCAGAACAACACACACACGCCCACGCCCACACACACACACACATACAAACATATGCGACAAATTCGGCTGTACGGCATACATATGCAAAATGTATAATTAACCATACACAGAAACACACACATACACACACATAGAGAGAGAGAGGGGGTGAGGGGGTCACATCGAGTGGCAGCAACAAAAGAAGTACAAGAAGATATCCAAGGGAGGGGCGTGAGTGGAGGCGTTGCCGGGGTGGGTGTGGTCCGTGGGATATGTGGAAAATGTTACGGCCGTTTACACAGCCAGTCCTTTCACTCCTTCCGCTCCTTTTAGCCCACTTACTCCCCGATCTCTCCACGGTTCCACCACTCTCTCGCCCAGCCACCATTCTTCTGCCACTTTGCTGCCACTTGGTCCTTTTTGGCCGGACATGGTTGGCAAGGCATTGAATATTTTGACTTTGCCAAATACCCTTACATAAATACAGGGTGTTTTTGTTTGTTGATCGAGTAGGGAGGAATAGTTGCAGATGAGAACAGAAAATTACTTTCAAAGGTATTTGTTTGTTAAAGGAAATTAGGAAAAGAATAGTTATACTATTATATAAAAATATTTAAAGTTGGGTATTTGTATGAACAAAAATATTGATTTTAATAGAGGTGACTTCTATGCCATTTATTGGCTCCTAAAAATAGTTCATCTTGTGTTATCTTTAATAATTTAGTATTTGTTTATAATTTATTAACATTAACATTAAAATTCAACCAACTAATAAGCTGAAGTTATTGAAAAATATTTTATTTTCAACTTTGAAGAGATCATCTGAAATTTTTTGAAAAAACAGATCCATTAAAATCCCATCTAATATTTAAACTTTTAAGAATAGAACTCACATTGGAATAGAATTTCTACAAATATTGTTAGGTACTAATTTCTAAAAAATATTTTAATGTATCAATCATATTTGGTTCTTAGATTCCTAATTCTTAAATTATCTTAGTAGTACTGTAGTAATAGATTATCTTTTTTATAATAAAATAATATATTCTTATGTATAAGGTCTCAGAATGTGATATAATTTATCATTTTTAATATTAATAAGGGAAAGTACATCAAGAATCTAAAAATCTAATATATAATATATATCCTATATTGTTTCAAATTATAGTGCATTCAATAGTCGTGAGCTCCCCATTCATAATTGCTCGAATTCTTGCTCTTTTCCTGTATATGAGTATAAAGTACGTGCGAGTGTGTGTATTTTGAGTGCGAGTGTGTGTAAAACTGGCAACAATGAAACGGGGAAAATGTTGCTCATTTTTTGTTGGTCCTTCCAATTTCCCAGGACCTTCTGCCACAGCCAATGCCGGCCTCGCCCCCAATCCCCCCTTTTTACACCATCCCTATTATCCCGGTGATGTTTGGTCCAGTGGCTACTGCTCCTTTGGTGGCCGCTGTTGCTCCAGCTCCTGCTCTTGCTCTTGCTCCTGCTGTAGGTCCTGACTGCTCCTGCTGTTGAATGCTGTGGTCAGCATTGCTGCTCCACCTGCTCCTGCTCCCGCTTTTACTCCACCGCCCATCCGCACCTCTTTGTCCCGCCGATCCCTGTGCAAAAATATGGAAACATTTGGCACTAATTGCATGTGCTCAGCAGCAATGTTGCTGTTGCTGTTGCTGCTGCTCCTGGGTGGATGTTGCTCCTGTTGCTGTTGCTGGTGTTGGTGTTGCTCCTGTCGGGGTCTCGTTGGTGGAGCGACAGTTATGACAGCGGCAATGGAAAATGGAAGCGTTGGCGGCGGCTGCACAAAGCACAAAAGAAATTGCGCAAAAATTGTTGTAACAAAAGAACAGGACACGCAGGCACACATACACCCACTCACCTACACACACACACATACAGAGACTCGCCGTGAACAGGAACAATTGCAGGATATCATAAACGTTTGCTACCCAGAGAGAAAAAATTAAGGGTAAAGGACTTTTTTTTAGAAACTAAATATCATACGAATACGATACCCGGTACTTATCCTTATATATACAACTTTAAAAAACCTCAAAAAACAAAAATAAAAAATATGATATAATATTTCATCATCGAAAATAATATTTTTATATTTTTACCTTCTTTTCTAGAATACATAATACCTGGTACTCGAGCCTTTGCATTTGTCTTTAAAAAGAAAGCTTTCATAGTCTACTTTTAGGCTAATCAAAATAGTTAATATAAATTTAAAAAAAAATTCAATAATTAAAAATCTAAAATAATATATTATATCTCTTCATTTTATATAATAACTATATATTTTGATTTATTTTCTAGACTACATAATACCTGGTACTTACCCCTTTGCATTTGACACTAGAACGAAGCTTTAATAGTCCACTTTTAGGCTTGAAAGATAGCTAAATTTTATAATTTTAAAATAATGTTAAAATTCTAAACTATTATCCAATTTTTCCCAGTACAACCCAGTCAGCGAGGCCAAAAATGTGACATAGCTGGCAAATGAAAGGACCAGAGAGAATCAGGCAAAGAATGCGTGTGGCAAAAAGTGCTCGTGCCTCCCATTCAGTCGTCCTGTTGCTCCTGTTTGGCCGCCACTATTGCTGCCTCTAATAGTTGTTGCAAATAAGGCCAGGACCAGGACCAGGACCAGGATATCGTTGTCAATGGCAATAACAAAGGCCATAACCCACGGCATATGGCTTATTACGTTTTCAATAAGAATGAGAAGAAAAAAACGTATCCAATTGAATGGCCAAGACTGATCGCTAAACTTTAATTTCTAAACTAGACTCTTTATTAGCTTCAGCTATGCGGCAGTTATTTTTAAATTTTATTATCAAGAAACTACCGAAAACAAGTTATTGTTTGTGATCTGATAATATTTTTTCAAGAGATAATAGCTCTTTATCTTTGATAAGATATTTTGTAATCTCTATCCAAACGAATGGAATTTTTGGGTCTGCTCTGACACTAGACACTACCTCGAATATTTTTAATTGACTTCCGAGTGCCAGCCTCTTCATAAAATCATATTGACTTGGCTAATTGAATGTAATGGGGGGCCACAGGATTTTAATCGTTTATGGGATCTGACACTGTCACTCTAAATACCTTTTCCCTCGTATTTTTTGGGGGTTTTTTTCCCGAAACCCTCCGGCAGGCCGTTCACCTTTTCGGGGGTTGGGGGGTCTCTAATTGGTTTTTGCCTTCGTGTTGGAAACGTCTCAAATGATGTTCGAGACAAAGTATTTTTGGCAACAGGCAGTCACCAGTTTTTTTTTGTACTTGGTAGACAGAGGCTTTACTTGAGAGGGGGGTTTGAGATTTTTAAATATTTTTTGTCAACAAAATCCATTAATGTTTTCTATATTTAATTTGGATAAATATAACAGGGTTCGAAATATTATACTATGAATAATATGTTTATAAAATAAAGATAAACTGTATGATAGCAGGTACTTGGGCAAATAATACTCGCTATTTGAAACTCTTATTTATAATTTAAACCTAAATGTAAGACCTCTAGTTAAAAATATTAAAGCATAAAGTTTATAAAAAATATATAATACCTGGTACTTGAACAACATTTCTTTGACTTCCCTTCTCAGATATACTCCACTTGATAAATATTAAACAACTTTAGTAAATCTTTCAAGACCAATAACTTGAAATTTCTACCTTTCAAAACTCCTCCCCTTAAAAAAATATGTAAAGCCCCTTTTGTCACACCCCTGTCGATTTTTGGGAGAAACTCATTTTCTCTCGGTGGCCATGAAGACATCAAGGGGAAAAAAGAGGCGAAAATTTATTGAAGAGCAAACTCATTTGACTATAACTTATGATTGGATTATCGGTTTAGTATGGCATTTGACAGCATCCAGCCATGTGAGTGTAGAAGTGTGTGTATGTGTGCGTGTGTCTGTGTGTCTGTGATAAGACATATGTCGGTGCGCCTATATGCAGGCTATGGCATGCCATCCTATACCATCCAGCCTGTGATATCCTGCGCTATGCAATCCAAGCGCCTCCTGTGGGAAAGTCATAAATGCGCCGCAGACAAGCGGAAAGATGCTGGCTGACTGTCTCTGCCTCTGTCTCTACCACTCCAACACTCTATCTCTCTGTCTCTTTCACTGGCTCCCAACCCTTCTTTAGACTTTCTTTTTGCATGTGCTTACCCCCTTTGCTTGCTCTTTTTGGCCAGGAATTCGTCTGGCTCGAATGCACGGAACTAAAAAGTTTTATTTATTTTGTTTCATGGCTTTTATTTGGTAAAGAGTGTCCTTTCAATGTTTGGAGATTTTAAATCTCCTAGAAATGATGTCATTGTTTTTTCAATACCTAACTACAATAATTAGCTTATTTAAAATGTAGTTTACAAATTTTAGTCATAAAACAATAAATTTGGAGAATTTTAAAGTTTTTTTTTATAAATGGGAGATTTCAAACCTCCAGATCTCAGTCGAAAAGTATGCAATACAAAGTGAAACTTCTCTATATGAGAGATTTCTTTACATCCTCATAGAAAATAGCAATCTTTTTATGAAAGTATACCCAAATTAGAGTAAATTACTGCCCAATTTTTATTGATGATTTAAATATGACTACTTTTTTCCAAGTGTAATGGTTCCTTGGCCTCCGTCTGGGTCTGGGTCGGAGTTTTGTGTTTTTTTTTCGGGTCTCACTTTGGCTGCTTCATTTGGCTCTGGAAACATGCACCAGCAGCAGTCAACGCGATTGCTTTATGTCTATGTTCTCCAGCCTCTCCGCCAGCCAGCCGCACCACCCACTTTCTGAGCCCCACCACCCACTCCAGCACACCCACACCACCCACTTGCAACCCACAACCTACCCAGCGCTGTTGTGTGTGTGAGCCTGTTAGGGTCTGTTTTATTGCGCCATAAACACGCACTTAAGCACACATACACAAACATAACCAAATGCCGAAATATGCACTGAAAGAATTTTAATTTTAATAATTTCTAAAAGTAGAGTCATACATCTTATAGTTTTTTAAGCATCTCTACAAATATCTTAATAAACATCTTATGAAAAGTAACTTTTTCTCAGTGTATGGGATACTTTTGCATGTATGGCCTAAGTAGTCCCTGTCGCCCCTTCGGCAGACCCATTTTCTACTCATAACTTTCGGCAGCCTTTGCAAATGTGTAGCCGAGTGTAAAATTTTGATTTTTCAACCTACACACAAACAAAGAGGAAGGACTCGGGGGGCAGAAGGATGCTTCTGGGTTTCTGGAGGAGCAACAATTTCAAGCGATGCCCGCAAAACATTCCCAGATAAATAAACAACACAAATCCCAAACGGCAAAAAAAATAATAATCCGCCACAAAAAATAAAATATAAAAAAAATTAAATTTGTTACGCCAATAAAAAAATACATTAAAATCTTAATAATATTATAAAGGTTAAGCTCTATTTAAATTTTTTTTTAAGGGTTTTTTGTGATAATAAATAATAATAAAGAGAGATTGTAAAGTTAATGTATTTATAGAAGCTTAAATTAAAGGGCTTTAATAAATAAATAGAAGTATGGGCTTTATATATTTTTTTAAAGAAACATTTAACTTCTTTATGGTTTAAATTTTAATTTATTAAACCTGCCGGAACAGGTTTCTTACCTTCTCTTTTAATTGCTATTAGTAGGATTTTCTAAAGACTTTCGTCACAGATATATGTTGCATTTAAAGTTTAAATTAGAGTGTTTCATTAAAAAAAATTTATATTCTTGTTATAGGTTAACTTATTTATCCATCTGGTCCATCCTTCAGATTTCTTACTTTCGTCACTGAAATATGTTTCAATTTAGGTTTAAATGTGTCTTGATAATTAAATATATCTTTTTATTACATCTTTTTATTTTTTATGGTTTTATTTAAATTTACTTATGCTACCGGTAATCCTTCAGATATCTTACTTTATATGTTAAATGATATTTTGAGGATTTTCTTGAGGATAATTTTCGTCACAGGTATACGTAGCATTTTAAGTTGAAATTAGAGTTGTTTGATAAATATTTAGATCTTTTTATACTTTCTGGATTACGTTTTCAATTATTCATCCTCTCGGTAATCCCACAGGTTTCTTAACTTCTTTCTTTTTTTTATACATATTAGTAAGATTTTTTAATAACTTTCGTCACTGGTACAAGTTGCATTTTGAGGGCTTTAATTTTAATACACTTAGTTGGGGCAGAATGACAGGAGATGGCCTTGCTGCTGGTGCTCCTGTTTCAGGAACTGGTCCTGTTCTCGTCCTGGTGCTGGTGCTCCTTCTGCCCTCGACCCGTTGTACTTTTTTCCGGATGAGATGGCGTTGCCAAGTGTCGCGTCTTGAGAGACGCAAAAATCTTGGCATAAACTAATTATGTCTGCTTTTTAGGCGCTCAGGCAGGCACACACACACCCTCACACCCCCTTACCAACGCACACCACACACACACACACATTGTGTAGTTAAGATATTGAATTTCCAGGCGAAAATTTGCTTGCCAGCATATCCTGACGAATAAGATTCAACAAGTTTTAGCCTGCGATATCCATTTTTCACCCCAATTTTTGCCCAAGTTTTATATTCCTATTTAATTTTTCATTCAAAAGCTAATTTAATGGGAAATTTATATAATTATTTATATAAAATTATTATATATTTTATATCTTATATTAAAATTTACATTTTGAGATTTTTTTTGTTTCAATCAAAGCAAAGCAGCTTCCGCCTTTTTTGGCCATAATTGGTTATCCTTTGGCGCTCTCTCGCCTCAGAAATTTGGCTTCGAGTGGTTTCCCTTAATGGTTATGTAACTGCTAACAGGACCTCGGCCAGGATAACAGTTTGGAGAGCATTTAAGGCTCTAAAGAGAGAACAAGGATAACAGTAAACGAGTGAGAACATTACATTAAGAGCTAAAATAACTACTAAGAGAGCTAAGGACTTCTCTTAAATTCTGTATAACAGTTTAGTTATAAAGAATGATAAGCTAAATACATATTTTTTATATTTTTATAAATAAATTTGTTTAATTTTAAAGATTTACTAAGGAATTTAGAATATATAGACTTATTTTCTAGTTTTCTTGCTTAAATATCTTTTCATTATCCTTTAGCCAGGACACTAACCTTGCATTATAAGAGTGACTCCTCATATATCACAAAGGCTTTTGATTACCGTCAGTATTGTTTGGGCTTACAATAAATTTTATTGAGCCTCTCTCTTTCTTTTGCTTTTTTTAATGTCCTTTATAGGATACTTTACTCTTAAGGACTCTCTTTCAGAATTTTTATCCTGATTTTCAAAGTTTATGGTTAACTTTATGGCTGTAGAAGACAGTTACTTTTTCGGAGTTCTTTTTGTTCTATAAGGATATTCTTGCGGTTCGTCACCTCGTGGACTGCCGTCCGTAGTGATAATTTTTGTAAGATTTCTGAGAAGATCGAACCTTTAGTTTTAACCTTAAGTACTGTTTTGAGGTTCGATCTCCTTTGAAAATCTATAATTTCTGAATTCCTGGACTTTATTATATTAATAAAAATTGTGCTTATATGTATGTATAAACATTATCTCTCATTTATAGCTCAAGTACTGGCTATTAATATCATTATCTAGTTTTTACCTTTTCTCTAGAATCTCTTGAATCTTTTGAATTTCTTTAACCCTTTTTTATGATTTTAAAAACCCTTAGTAATCAATTCTTTAGTTTATTTAACCACACTATCGATTAATATTGGAAGCAAAGATGCCACACACAACTATTCCAATTAGTAGAGCCCACGAGCCTGATGCCTGATGACTGCCATGGGTTATACCGGAAAGTATTCCCACTCGGCCGGCACTCTTGGCTGTTGCGAGTTGGACTTGGTCTCAAGTCCTGAATCAGGATATCAGGATATCGTGTTGCGGTTGTCGGGGAACGTGTCACGACGGGTGTGTTCTTGGCGATAAATTTGTATTCAAAATGGTTCCCGAAATGAAATTATCGACCACAGACAGATTTCAGACGTGGATTCAATTACAAAGCACACTTGGCCAGGCCAACAGAGAAGGGGTGGAGAGTAAGGGGGGGAGAGGGTGTTGGTCAAATGGCGTCTTTGTCTTTTGCACAAATACATATGCATAAATATCAGTTTCTATTAGTGTGTGTGTGTGTGGGCTGTGTTATGACATTTGCTTACGAAATGAACATCATTATCGTGATACTTGAGTTTCGCCCACACACACATGCACACACAGCCACACACAGAGCACTTAACGGCCAGTTCTGATGGTGGTTAATTAGCCACACACATACTGATACACACCCACACCCACTCACACGTACACCTGTACCACCGCCCCCTTATTAAAAGCACCCCCTGCCCCTGTTAACCCTCCGCTTCAGTTCATCTCCTAACGTAATTGGTCTGTATACAATTGTAATTATAAACCACTAATAAGATTCGAACACGAAACGATTTTCCAACTGCCATAGAACGTGATGGCAACGTAGGCTATCCACCACCCACCCAGCCAGCCACTCCCCCACCGCCTCAATGATGATACCAGGCCCCTAAAACCTCCACTCCTCTGTGGCATCCTACACCCATTTCCATGACACATCCAACAAGTTGATTTTGCATTTAAGCTTAGAGCTGGTAAAAAAATTGTAGTAGAAGTATTATTTTTTTTAATAAATATTATATATAATTTTTAAAAATTTAGATTTTAAAAAATGGTTCCTTTTTTAACACTTTTAGGCTTAATATCTTAATTATCTTAGAACCTTAAAACAGGTTCCTTGAACCGGTTAAGCCTTTTATTCCCTCAAACAGGGAATATTTATAATAAAAATGAGCTTCAAATTCTTTAAGTAAAATCCAAAAAAAAACCATGTTAACATGTCTCAACATGTTCTGTTGTCTGGGACATGCTTAAACATGATTGTAGTCAAAGTTTTCTAACCTAAAAGGCAGATCTGGTAGGCAATTATCGAATAATATGTACTATAGATCTTTGATCTTCAAAAAGAATACAATCTATAAAAGTCCTATTATTATTTAATTATATAAGTATTTTTAAGACAAAATAATTTAACTTAGGATCTAAAATATAAGAAAAAAAAAGAATAAAGCTTTTAAAAAACAGAGATAGAAAGACACTTTTCAATATTTGATTAAACATCAGTGACTGGGCAAGTGAACTTTATTCAGTTTTCCAGGTGAATTTGATTGGAAAACATCCGAGTGAGCAGCTCCTGCGCCCACTTGATGAAAAGTGGGCGGGGCCATGACGGCAGTTAGCGCTTAAGTGACTATTTGATGCGATTAAAATTGGAAAAGCTTCGCTTTCCCAGGAAACTCTCTCGTCGATTGCAAGGGGGGAAACGGTATAGAGGTACAGAGGTACAAGAGGGGTAAGAGGGAGTACAGGATAAGGGGTACAGGGTCAAAGGTGCCGTGAAGCCAAGGGATAAGAGCCAGCATCCAGATTGCAGGGAGGTGCCTCCAAATTGCATTTACCATGTGTCCTGGTCCAAATGGAAAATGGGTTTCGAGTTTTCGGTGGAAATCGAGTCATCAAGGATTTCAGTGGAAAACTGAGTTATATCCTGCTGGAAACTGGAAATTCGAATCCAAGGATTATTTGTATATTCCTTCCTATATTCGTCCTTAAGATATTATTATTGGAATTTCAATTTAAACTTGATTTCCATAAAACTTTCTCAAAATCGATGACCTTGTCTAACTTGAACTTCTTGTCTCTGTCCTTTGTTTCAGCCTCTCTCTTTCTAGCTGGTCCATTTGGGATTATCCCCGTCTCACTCTTTGGCTTTCTCGCCATCTCTTTTTCCATCCACTGATGAAATGAAAATGGAAATTGACAAGTGACCACCAAGGAGGAATGCGCTCACATGTGAAATGGAAAAAAATTATAATCCAAATAAGAGAAATGCAAAAGGACGAGAGTCCTGAATCCTTGCCTTGCGCTAGTGGGGAAAAATGGTCAGTGGACGATGGTCGGTGGCTGTTCCAAGTGAGTTTTTCCAAGAAAGTCAAGGAAGCGAATGCAAGGCAATCGAAATCGATGACAGGATACGTTGGCAGGACAACAAGTCATCGGTTGGCCTCGCAGATTGAGTCATCCTGTTACTCCTTCTGTTTTTCGTCCTGGGGATTCGTCCTATATGTACATATATATGCTTCTGTGTATGTGTGTGTATGGCTACTGGTGTAGCCATTTTTGAAAATTTCTTAAAATTCAATAAATATTTATGAGTTGATAATACCGAAGGCGCGCGCACTCACACACACGCAGCTGGCATGGTCGCTTGGTTGAATTAAATGGATTACGGATATACAGCAGAGGTCATATTAAGAGGTGATGCAGTTATTCATTATATTTTTATAGCGGGAAGTTCAAAATTCAGGGTTTTTGTATGGGAATTCGTCACTAGAATATTATATCATCAAAAGGTTTGTTTTTCATAAATTAAATTTGTTTTAAATATAAAAGAAATATCCAAAGTTGAGAAATGCAAAAGGAAGAGAGTCATCAATCCTTGCCCTTGAACCATTACCCATTCTACAATATTTTTTTTATATTCTACTATTTGTTTATTGTAATTGTATTTCTTTCGTCGCCAAAGTTAATGCCAGGTATTTAAGGCCTTGCCTTTGCCTTTGTCGTTTATCGTTTTAAGAGGATTTTTTATTTGATTACAAAGTGATCTGCATTAAAAACAATTATCCTTAAATAGACGAAGAAAAAGCAACAAAAGTATATGTTACTAGAATCCTTATAATATATATTTTTTAATTTTGTTTTTGTATATATATTTAATGTATACACACTTTTATATTGTATGTATATTTTTTGTATATTTGTACATTGTATTTCTTCCGTCACCAAAGATGAAATTGTGTATCTTAGGCGTTGCATGTGCCTTCGTCAGAAGAACTTCATCTCCTTAAGATGTTTTTTATTCGATTCAGAAATGATCTAGATTTTAAAAATATTTTCAAGCTTTACTTTTATACTCCACACTTTTGTATAAATAAATATTAATAAAAATATGTATATATATTTATTAGATAATGAAACCCCCAACTCACTCCTAGAAACCCATCCGTAAGTGTGCAAGGACGAGGAAAATGCAAACACGCACAGTGGAATAATATGGCAGGGCCAGTAGCTGCGTAGAGCGTTAAAGGGGAGAAAGGACCCTGTCAGGATCTCGGCAGGACCTGGGCAGGACAAGATGCTCGGTTAGCCGGCGTGTGCAGCTCAAGCAGACTAGCTGGGAAGTAAATGTGCATAATTCATGTATTCATGTTCATGCAGTTCGCATTAGTGGATAATCGGGTGAAGGACATTGAAATGGACATCGGAATCGAAATAAACTTAAAAAACATGTCCTCTAAACAGTTTTATTTTAGGAATTAATTTGTCCATCTTTTGGATATAATCTTGTGCAAACAATAACGAACGATTTAAAAACAATTCTCTAGCCAAAATGATTGAAATGGTATTGGAAGTAAATGGGAATAGGTTATACATGTGGTGAGTGATTGGGTGACTGTGTGGGTGGGTATCCTTGGCGGCGAAGAGTCGGAGGCTAGCCATTCAGGCTGCCGGAGACAAGAAGAAGGGCTTCAACGTGACCAAAGTGGAGTCGGCAACAACCATGATAAGTATCCCGATAGGTGATATGGACAGGACCTCCGACCTTCCTGCCATTCAAAGACACACTGCCGTGGCGGCTCTCGTTAACCAGATACAGTCCTTTCTCGTAGCGCGTCAATGTGGCATGCAACTTGTCTACGGACTTTAAAAAAAAAAAAAAAACAACAATTATAACCTTCGATAGTTATCGAAAGAATAGTGTTACCTTATCTTCAATACAATAAGTTAAAGTCTTATCGTTCTCATCGCTTCCGATTCGAATCACCTGGTAGGTGTGGATCACCTTAGCGGGTTGTCCTATGATCTGTAAACTGGCCATCTTTATTGATTCTATCTACCGGTTAGAACTTTTTCAAGTTATTCTTCTTTTGCTTATTTTTTTTTTTAAACTATCGTATCATTAGTTTTTTGGTATTTTTTTTCCAATCGGTTTTATTTTTGCTGTGTTACCATATAACCTCTGTAATAATAATTTCGAATAAGTACTAAGCCTGAGTTCAAGTTCACAGCTCACTATTTCAAAGCCAACTAAAGGCACTCAGATTCCATACAGACAATGGTATAAATAAAAATTTCCATTTTCTACTATTTTACCCCTTGCAATCTTTGAAACTAGATAAATATTCGAATTTTATTTTTAAAAGTCTCTGTTTTATGGAAAGCCCTAGTTTTGAACTACTAGTTTATTTTTGGTTTGTGCCATTGCGACATTTATAAAGATTGAGAATTCTTCTTTTGTTTTATTTTCCGATGACCAAAGAATTTGAAATTGTCATGACCAGGAAATCACCTTTTTTCCCCTTTTTTTGGAATGCATCAAAAACAGAGATCGCTGTGTATATTCACTTGACCCAAAACCTCTGGGTTTCCCTGTATCAAAGTCCCATCACACAGGATCCATCACATAGCCATACATTTTGGAAATTTATGTTTTCCAAGTTAAATCAATAAATGGCATCTAGCAGTTATAATTTCTTGGGAATACGCGTTCAAAGTTCAAATCACCAGTTTTATTCATTTATTTTTGGGCTTTTATGAATTATACTTGGGAAGATTGTCTCTTTTCTTTAGCAGAGAAAGTACCATGTTTTATTAATACTAACAGTCAAACACTATTCTTGTTACCATATATTTTATAGTAAGCTTAGTTCAAATTTAGGATTGAGTATTTAAATGAAATCTAATATAAGGCATATATACTGTTTAGGTTTAAAGTTTTATCGATTCCGGCAACAAGACTCCAGAGGATATTTGAATACAAATTTAATTGACTATTTGTTATGCATTTCAAAAAATGCGGGCCTTTTGACTAAAAGACCTCCCTAATGTTTATCGATAGACCTTTCATCTCAATAGGGAACTTTAAATAAAAAATATTTCTTATCGAGCTACCAAGGTCCTAGTAGGCCTAGTAACGCTTTAGCCTTGACTTTAATTTCATCGAGCAAATGGGAGCTATCGGAGGTATGGACTTTCGAACGAGCCCTATAAAATTCAGTTTGCCACCAGAGCTCGTCTGGAGTAGAACTCCTTTCGGAAACTGAATAGTTATTCATCAAAAATATCCAAATTCCCAGTGAAATGGACGGGTAAGAAATATTTAATAAATAAATTCAAAAATAAATAAATTCCACAATTAAATTACATTCAAAAATAAATAAATAAATTCCAAAATTCAATAAAATTCACAGATAAATAAATTCAAACTAAAAATATCAAAAATAATTAGATGAAATAATAAAATAAAATTAATAAATTCAAAAATAATTATTATTATAAAATAAAAATTTGTCCTAGTGGGCCATAGTATCGCATTAGCCTTGACTTTAATGTCAATTAGGCAAATGGGAGCTATCAGAGGTATGGACTTTCGTACCAGCCCCAAAATATTCAGTTTGCCACCAGAGCTCGTCTGGAGTAGAACTCCTTTCGGAAATTGAATAGTTATTCATCAAAAATATCCAAATTCTCAGTGAAATGGATGGGTAAGAAAAATATAAATAAATTTCAATAAATAAATTTCATAATAAATATTTTCAAAAATAAACTAATAATAAAAATTTCAAAATAATATTGAAATTAAAATTACATTAAATTCAAAAATAAATAAATTCAAAAATTAAATCAATTCAAAAATTACATCAAAAACAAGGTCCTAGTAGGCCTTGTAACACATTAGCCTTGACATCTGAGGTATAGGGTTTCGTACGAGCCCCAAAATAATCAGTTTGCCACCAGAGCTCGTCTGGAGTAGAACTCGTTTCGGACAATTCATCAAAAAATATTTAAATTCTCAGTGAAATGGACGGGTAGGAAATATAAACAAAATAAAAATATTTAATAATAAAAATTCAAAAATAAATAAATTTCAAAACAAATAAATATTTATTTTATACCAAATAACTAATAACAAATAAATATTATTTATCTTTTTAGGATTTTATTGACTCACCTTTCTTTATGTTTGCACACACTCGCACCTTCGATAAATCACACCTGATGTTCAACCATGATGTTCAAACCTGATGTTCAAACCGGATTTTCAAACCTGATGTTCAACCCTGATGTACCGCATTTATTCCGGACTAACAACTATGACTATATACACCTTGATGTACGTTGATGTAAAATATACTATCACGCTTGCCTGTCCCAAAATACCAATTTACCATTTTGATGATATACCATACTGGAAGTAGCACGCTTTCTTAACCCAATTGAGCATTGTTTTTTATCGAAGGATTATGCATTACAAAAACGTAAGTTATAGACAAAAAATAATATTTTAAATAATAATTTAAATAATAATAATAATAATAATTTAAATAATAATAATAATAATTTAATTTAATAATTTTTTTTCTTTGACAGAATTTTATATTGATCCTGGCTTTCATGGGATTTTATGACAGCCACAACCCGATCCATCTAATTCTGCCTACAATATATTACTAAAACATAATGGAGCCGAATTTTTTTTTTTTTTTCGTTTCGCCAAATTGTTTCACTGATAAATGACGATATGAACTAGGGTAAGTCAGCCTTTAAATTGTAATCCAAATAAAAATTAATTAAATTGTTTACAGATAATGGTAAAGACACTGAGAGCTGATGGTACCGGTCCCGCTGGACGTGTAGTTTGCATCGGTTCTCCCCACTGAAGATTTTGATCAAATGCCAACATACAAACTGCCAAATGCCAATTATTATTGTATTATAATTATTGTACAACGCGTACGAGCCCAATGAAGCAATCTCCATCTAGCATAAATAAAAATAAAAAAAAATAATATAATATAAATAATTGTATTTTCTGGGATTGGGTGGGGTGGTTTGGGGAGAGCTTGGAGGAATGGAATTCATCAGAAAGAAATTATTAGAAAAGTTTTTGATCTGCAAATGCTATTAATCCCTCACTCCAGGTTATCATTATTTTTTTTTCCTTTAAGCCATCTATCTGCAAACACGTCGAAGGAGCAAACTTTCGCAAACAACAAACGCGACCAATACGCAAACTTATTTATAACCGAGATAGTTTTTTTTTTCAACGAATTAGTAATACTCTAAGAGAAATAAAAGGGGTTACCAAATAGTAGAATATTTTTGAAAATTTTGAATAAAATATAATAGGTACCCTAGGGTATAGGATTTGATAGAGAATCGTATTACTAGTGTTCTTGAAGCAAAGTTTCTTGAAAAAAAAAAAATAGTAGGCCTCTAAAAAAATAATCAAATATTTCGTTTTATTTACTATATGTTTCATTATTTAATATCCCTCGTAGTTTGAAAACTATTTCCTTTAAAAACCAACTAAGAAAAACCATAATACCACTAAGTGAGCATCAAATCCTTGAAGAAGTCCTAGTCCTTAATGAAATTCTGTGCATATTCCAGCCACGCCCACATACACCACGCCCCTGCCTACCCGCCCCCCTATTTTTATGCATAACTCTAAGTTCGTTCTCTGCGATTGTCTTCTGTCTTCAGTCTGTTTTCTATATATATATGTTTTTTTTTTCGTTCTCTTCCCTGCGTCTGCAATGTGATATAGTTGGCCACAAAAAGGACGAACAGAGACAGGCTGTGAGAGCTGTGTGCGTACGTGATGTTCATATTTTCATAGATTCAATAATTTATAAATTTTATGCGCACACGCACACGCTCACGCAGACAAATACACCTAAATATGCGGGTGTGTGCGTGCGTGAATTGATCGGCGCTGATTTTGGAATCCATTTTGGAATCGGATATATGTCCCCGTCGACTTTTATTGACATTCCAAAGTCTCGAAAGTTTATTTCGCTGGGAAGGGGGAGTCGTGCCCTTAAAAGTATGCTATTGAATAATTATTGAGGATCTTTATTCTTTGCAGGGAAATGTTAAAAAAAAGGTATATTATTTAATAATTGATAGAAATTAAATTAAAACATTCAAAGTCACTTTTGAAGCATAGGTTTTATTCTTAAGCTAATTTGTCTTAAAAGTATATTGTTATTGTTATTATTAGAACATATTTGTATTTAAAAACCAAGAGTTAGGGCTATTTTAAAGGGATTTTTTATAGAGTTTTGAACCTGGTATATTTTTGCTATTTCAGATTTACTTAATTATGTAAATAAAAGAATAAAACCACTTTTAAGGCTTTATTTCGAAGCCTATTTGTATTTCCATGCTATGTTTTTAATTATTTTTCTCAAACCTTTTAAAAACTATTTGAAAATGGAATTTCTGCAACAAAGTGTATAAATTGTGTCCATTAACCTGTACAAGTTAATAGTATTTGGAATTTGTAATGTTTTATTATGAAATTATGTAAACAATTTCAGAGAGCTGAGGGCTCCCTTTGACAATTGACTTTGGCCTAAGGTCCTGGACGATGACGAGAAAGATGAGTTGGCTAAAAGTGGGATGTTTGGATGTTTTGTTGGAAATACATATATTGGTATCGGTATTGGTAAGTGGCAAGTGGTAGTAATAGTTGCACATACGAGACACAATGATGTTGTCGGCCCCTCTACGTACGTACTCGTCGTTGTCGTTGTCGACACTTTCAGTTTTTTAACTCAATTTTCAATAAAAACAGTACACAAAACTTTTTCCTCGCCGCCTTGCCGGCTTGCTGCCTCACTTTGTTGTTAACTTAATTTCGTTTGGCGCTCTCAGCTCAGTTCAGTTCAGTTCAGTTCAGTTTTTCGCAGTTTTCCCAGTTTTCGCAGTTCGCAGGCTAAAAGCATTTCATTGTTGTCCAACTCTTTCCCTGTTTTTGCAAGTGAGTGGGCGTGTCTATATACATATATACCCATACTATCATATATAGAACATGTATGTATGTACCATATACATGAAACAAAATAAAAAAATAAATATACAACGCAAAGGCATTTTACACGCACTGAGAATTTCCACTTACATCCAATGTCTACCAGCTACCGAAGGACAAAAGGCGACCAAAATGGAGTTATCCTTCAGCACACACACACACACACACACACACGTAGAAAGACACATACAGGACATCCATTTGGGTTGATAATTGAATTGATCGATTGCGATCCACAGGAAAAGCAGATGCTAAAGCCAAAGGACCCTGCCATTTTCCCTTTGACTTTCAATCAATTTCCGTTTTTCACTTTTTTTTCCGTTCAGTTTTTCAATTTTTCACTTTTACATGCCAGGTAACCCAATATTCTCTCCATTTCCATAGCTCTTTCTATTATATACGGTATATATATCTTGGGATTATTTATTGTCATCTAGAGTGAACCTCTTAGGTTGGGAAACTAAAGACAACACTACGTATGAGTGATATTGTACTGCTCTCTTATTTTTATTTAAAAAAACTTGTTTGGAAAAATATCATAAATATATAAATTAGTAAATAAATCAACTATCATAAATAGCCTTTTATATAAAATGTCACTTGGTCCTTTTTATTAAAAATAAAAGGTCCACTTCATTGTTAGATGAAAGCAACTATTGTTGCTTTTGTCAGTCACAGTCACTAATCACTCTCCAATAACAAGTGAGACCTCACCGACCGCCCGCCCTCCCGCTCGGTGGCAGCAGTGTCATAATAAAAATAATGATGTGACATAAAAAACAAATTCCTGGCCACAATATGTGCCTTTTCAGGACACTTTGCCGTGCCGCCCAGTACCAACCCCGAAAGTCCCCAGGATTCCACAATGTATTGTCATAAATCTTTCATTGATTGCAAACGAAGACATCGAAGACAACGTCACACAGGAGGGATTGAGTGTCTGGTGGTTGCTGTTTTGTGGGCTCACAGGACTACCCAGGACTACCCAGAACTGCTAGGACTGTTAGGGCTCCCCGCAAAATAGAAATTGTATAAAGCGGCCAAGCTGAAACAGATATAAATATTTTAGCCGACGTCGCCAAGGCAGCCACGACTGTTGCTCCTTTTTCTTTCCCAATATTTTTTTTTGCTCCTTTCTTCCATAAATACTCTAACAATTGGGATTTTCTAAATTATACATAATGAGATGAGCTTGAGGAATGATTTAAAAGGAGGTTTTTATTTATTTTTAAAGAGCTTAAGTTTAAGGCAGTTACGAATATATGGCATTATAAGAAATTAAGGGTCCAAATCCCCTTTTTTACATACATTTTTCAAGAAATTTTTTGGTTTAAAAGGGAATATCTCAAAAAATATTCTAAGTTCTTATAACTAATTAATTTGACTATCTTTTTTTTATTAGAATATCAATAGAATCACTTTCTATGAAGAATTATGAATTTCTGTGAATTTCTATTATGAAGAAATATTTGATTAATGAAAAAGTATTGGATATTTTTGAGTTTTTGGGAGTCATTTTTTTTTGGAGAGTGTTCTAAGTATAACCATATTTAATAAATATTAAATATAAAGCCTTGTTTATAGGAAAAAAATTAGCTCGTTTTTTTATCTTTAAAAAATATATTTTTAATGAAATTACTTTCGTATTTAAAACTATAATTTAAATACAAATAAACTCCATCTGTTATGTTAACCCCGCATTTCTTTTGTGACAAAAGAACCTCTTCTAGCTTGATACCAAATATTTTCCAATTTTGTCCTTCTTTTTTTTTAAGAAAAGAGTATCTTTTGATTCGTTGTTCTTAATCTTATGGCTTTTTCTGTTCGTTTATCTTGTTTATCGAGGATTTCATTATGGCTGTGTGGCTTGCTGGTTTGCGTGTCTTTTGCTTTGCGGTGGCTTATGCCGCCATTCGATTTTGAAAATGTAAATCTCTTGTCGTCCTCGTATCTCCTGTCTTTGCCTCTATCTCTTACTCTCTCTCTGGCCTATTGCTGTCTTTGTCGATGGAGTTTCCCGCTAGGAGTTTCCCTGGCTTTTCTTGGTGTTGTTCTCCCGCTATGGCGGCGATGGCGGCGGCATCGTTTGTCAACATGTCGGCAACGCTGATTGGTGATTTCGATCTGAATTATTAAGTTGCTTTTAATGCGTTTGCTTTTGCTTTTGCAGGTTTTGCAGGTTTTTGGCGCTTTCAGCCTTGGCAGCTGGCTTGGCTTTCTACCATAGTCTTTGTCTTCACTTTCTCGCTTTTTTGGAAAGGTAATCAATTGGGCCTATTTGGGTCTGATTTTTTGGGTGGAGATATGGATTTTTTTATAAAAATTATATTTTTTTTATAATAAAGTTTAAATATAATCGCTTTTTTTTATAAGTACTGTGTTTTTTTTAAGTTTTGGTAATAATTTTTTGTTTTAATACCATAGGGTTCTTCATCTTAACTGGCAAGCTGGCAAGCTCCCTACTGGCAATAAGGAACCAAGCCTGCAACTTTCACTTAGGTTTATGTTTTATTTTAGTTTAATATGTTTCTTAAATTTAAATTAATGGTTTTCAAGGATTTTAAGCCAAGGTCTACACAATTTTTAAAAAGAAAGAACCATTTAATATTTATAATATTTTCCATACCATTTGAATCATGAAAAAACTTTTAAATGAGATAAGTATTTTATTATAAAATATGGATAAAAATTTATATTATGCATTTAGATTTGTATTAAATTTAGCTTAAGTCTTAATAAACTTTACTTTTATTCATACCAAATTTCCAATACTTTGGTAATTGCTTGTTTAATAATTTTGATGGATTTTTTTTTTAGATGATCTTAGAGCTTTTATTTTAGTGAAATGGCTTAGTATTCCTTCTATTCTTTTTTAAAACCTAAACAAACAATTTTCTTATCATAATAAACATTTTCCAAGAATTTCAGACCATTTCATAGAAATTTTGTTTTTATTATTTATAATGTAGATACATACGTAACCCCTTTAAAGCCCCTAATAGCTTCAAATTCATGTCAAAAGCTTGGCTTGGCTAACAAGTTTGTGGGTCCAGTGTGTTATTTGTATAAACATGTAAATATACATATATATATATGTATATTTATGTAAGTATATAGTTATTCGAACTTCATAAATATGCCCCAAATAGGACTCTATCAAAATGCCAGGACTATAGAGAAAGGAGCCAAAGGCGCCGCAACTTGAGCGGCAACTAAGCAAGTAAATTGAGACACGACGGACACGTGAGTTTGATAGATTGAAGGATATACACACACATATACACACATAAGCTAACACACACACACACACACACGTAGCTTGAGTATCCTTTTGGCGTCTGGCATCCTGGCATCCTTGTGATTGCGCCTGTGTGCGTATTTCATTAACGTCGCCTTTGAAAATCCATTCATTTATCAAAAGCAAACTTCAAACACGCACATCCTGCGTATGTGTGTCCTGTCTGCATGCCTCTACGAGTATGAGTGTGTGTGTGTGTGTATGGGTATTTGGCAGGCAGGCAGGCAGGCAGGATGTGCGGCAGATACTGCAACAATTTAGGGAACGTCGTAAAAACAGGACGAGAGCCAGGAGTGAACAGGACGAGCGGCCAAAGGGATCAATGAAGTATGCCTAAGAATCTGTCATTTATGACACATGACATACTTTATGAGCCTGGCTCGGCGTTCAGCTTTCAGCCTTCTGTCTGCTGTCGAATGTGGACTGTCGTCCTGCTGCCGCTGCAGGACTTTCCTCCAGGATAATAACAGCGGCGATAATAAAGATAAGCCAAAGCGAAACTTGGCCGAAATGCAATTGAAAGTTTTGCTCTTGGCAACTTGACGCCAAAAACATAAAATCCTGCGTGTCCTGCGGCCGTGCGTGTATCTGGCTTCCGTATCCTTAGTCCTTAGTCCTTAGCGCTTAAGCCTCCCCCTTATTTTCCCTACACTAGACCAAAAAAAAAATGGAAGTCCTTGTATGTATTTGTAACTCTTGAAATCTGCTCGTAAATCTCATAGACTTTGCTTTATCGAAGGACTCTTTCTCTGCCTGTTGTGTGGCTGCCTTCTGCCATGTAATCCTTTTTCTTAATATTTTCGCTTTTTTGGCTCCTTGGCTCGTAAAGCGCCTGGGAATTTATATTTATGGTTTGCTTGCCATGTTGTACACACACTTGGAAATATCATATGCCCGCTCATTCCATACCATTCCATGCCCATCCTGTCCCATCCCATCCCTTTCGAACCTTCGTCCTTCGAAAGCGAATTTAATGCGCTAATTTTGTGTGGAGATTGTTCGCCTTCTTGGCATATGGAGGACATCCCCGAAATTATCCTTCAGGCAACTGTGAGACGATTTTCTCCAATTTCGTGGCATGTTAGTGGCACGTCCTTAAAGGTAATGCTTTTCGATTATTTAATTGGTGCTTTGGGGATTGGATTTTGTGGGAGATGTTTTTAATGCTTTTTTTTTTAGATGTTTTTAATAATTTTTAGAATTTATTATTATATTATTTTTGTTGATATTTTATAGAGAATCCCTTTTGGAAAAATAAATAAACTCCTCTTGCAGACTCCCTGAGAACCCAACACACTGAGTCCTTGACCAGAGCCCTTCCACTCAGCTCCTCCTTCTGCCAGGACTCGGGACTCTGCCAGGACCTCTGTGCCCCTTACTCCCCGAGTATTATGAATTAAGTAGACGGCATCGCGTCTCGCAATAATTGCAAACTACTGAAGCATTTAATATTTTGAGTGCATTTCCGCGTTACGCGTTGACCAAAAAAAACCAAAAAAAAAAAACAGCAGGCAGGAGGCAGGAGGCGGACAGGACCGGTATCTGAATCAGAATCTGAGACTGAAGAGCAAATGGAATTGAATGAAAATCGAAAGTCGATGGGGGAAAAATTCCGTGAGAGATTTCCCCCTTTTTTCCCTGCCGACCCAGAGGGCGTGGCGCCGTGGGTGGAGAGGTCAGTTCTGGCCGTAAAGTTAATAAAGAGCCCCGGGGGCGGTAAACAATTTGCGTTGCGAAAAGTCGAGGGGAGTGGGGGGGACGGCCAATACACAGCGAGAAAAAACAGGGGGCTGGTGGAGGTGGTGGGGTTTTGGCCGAAAGACCGCTTAAGGCAAACCAACGGAGTGCGAACTTGAAATTCTAATTGGCATTTTATGCCGAAGGATCAGTGACGAAGGGGAGTGACGGAGCAAGGCGGATCCGATGGGTAAGAAGGCGTGGCATCCTCCGCATCCTCAGATATCCCCACACCTCTTCTGGAGAACAGGTGTGAAATCGTTGACGAATTCTCACGAATACGTTTAATCCGCTTTCGGATTTTTGCAGTTGGTGGGCAGGACAGTGCCGTGCCAAGGATACCACCGAAATGGCAGTGGATATTGCCTAAAAATAATTATGTATTTTTCTTTAAATATAAATTAAGGTTTGTGTTTAGTTTAAGGATACTGTTTAAGTTTCCTAAGACTTTTTAAAATTAAAAATATAGTGGAATCTTCTGGTTTCTAAGGCATATTCTTGGGGCATTGCACTTTTTATTTTAGTTCTAAGTTTAATTGTTAGTTTATTTTTAAGAAAAAGTATAAATATAAACTTAGGTATTAAGCATTGACTTATCAAAATATTAAATAATATTTAAGAGGTGTTTTTTAAATCAATTAAGTTATAAAAACCAAAGAAAATCTTAGTCATTGATCTTTTTGTGAATATTTCAGTTTTTAAGAAGGATTTAAGCTTAGCTTTAAGTTTCAAGTTAAAAATTGTACAAAAAATTACTTTAACTAATAATTATTAATAAACTTAATGAAATTCTTTAAATAATTTTTTAAGCTTTAAAATATTAAAAAATCTATATTTAAAATAGAAATAATAATACATGCTTAGCCCTATTTCGTTCATATATCCTTTGAAATCCTTTCCTCTTTTTTGAATCCCAAAACGCAAAATTCACCTTTTAGAGTCTCTACTGTACAGTTTGCCCATTGGCCGCTTTGCATTTTGTGGGCGATATCATGTTAGATTAAAAAGAGCCACGTCCTCCTCGCCGCGTCCTGACGTCCTCTGTCCTGGTAGCCATCTCGTCCTTCGTCCTTTTGGCCGGCTGGCCTGGAAATTAATTTCGTGCACATGTCCTGCAGCCTTTTCGCCGCAACTTTGTTTGGCCCTCTCACACAATAACGTATCGCATATCGGATGCGGATGCGGATGCGGATCCCACCACTTGACCAAATCGCACTCCGGTCTCACGTGTTGACCGCAAATGTTAAAGCGGCGTGACTTTATTCGATTATACAAAATACGGGAGGCGGGGGTGAAGTGAGAGGGTGGCGGCCAGGATCCCAGGACATGGGCGGTGGTTTAGGTGCAAGGTGGGTGCAAGGGAGCGTCGTGACGGAAAAGTTACGTAAAAACATTAGAGCCGGATCCGTTTTAGCATAACACCATTGTGAAATTGAATCCTGTCCGCGGCAATTGTTTTTCTGACTCATCAGGATGGTCGGAATACAGTGTGGGAAAATTTAATTAAAGAATTTGTTAGATAAAGAAAATAAATTACACGGGTGAGAACAAAAAAAATATTTCAATTATATTGGATTATATATATATTAAAAATATTGTGATAATACATACGATATTCCAAATTGAGACTATTTTTTGTGATTATTTTCTTATAATAGTTTTAAATAAGATTTATTATTATTATTTATATTTATTAAAGAAAATATAAACTTTTAATACGCGTACTACTTGATATCTAAGCGATGCCACATAGGCCTTTTGGCTGATAAATAAGACTTACTCTTTTATAATAGTAGTAATAGTGGTAGCAATATTAATAATAGTGTAAGAAAAAGCTTAAAGTAATATATTTTTTATTGGAAAAGCCATTTTTTTTCTTAATTCTCTAGGTATCCTCTATGTATACAGCTTCTTCAGCACACAGCATGAACTTCGCCACCTACCTGGCCAACCTTCCACAGTAACTTATTAAAATAAAGGTTTACAAAACAAATAAATAATTGTTTAATTGTAAGTAAAAAAAATTAAATAAAAGAATACTTTAAGTGGAAATAAAAAGAAAGAAAAGCTAAAAGATTAAGATCCTCCACGGTAAGTATCCTTGACTCACCTTAATTCCCAATCTCCAATCCAATCCCCATCCAAAAAAGCATCAAAAAACAAATCCAAATTTTATTTACAGATCTGCAATTGGTATCAATTTGGTATTTATTTGGCATCGTGGGGATTTGGAAACGCTTTATTTTGAGAGAGTTTCGAATCCGAAAACGATCCATTGGGTGCTGACAGCTATCGAGTTGACGGACAACTTTGAACAAGTCCTGCTGATTAATGCGCTCCTTGCGAGCTTATCGTCCTTGGCATTCGCATTCGCGGAGATCCTGCGTTCGGTGCCGAAGGGGGTTAAATGTGAACCCCTGAGTTGCCGGAGTTGTTTGACAACTCGTTGGGCATAATCGTAAAAAGTCTGCAAAATGTCCATAAATGCCGATTAAATCTTTATTTTCCGCCTTGGCGCACGCGGCAATCGAAAAGGGGGGGAATATGTATATCCTTGACGAGGGTTGAGGTCCTTGTTGTCCTCTTTTTTTTTTCTGTTTTTTTTTTGTCCTTTGGGATATTTGGTTACGCGTTTTTGAGTTTTTTTTGACAGACATGTGACAGCGTGGTGAGGCGCGATTCTGCAACCTGATGATTTAATAACTCGCCCGGGATACGGATTGGTTAAGGATTACTACTACGAATCCTTTTACCACCCCCCTCGATCCACACTACTATCGAAGCTATCCTCCTGCCAAGGACATTGACCGGAAAACTAATGGTTTGGCGGAGGGGTGGTGGTTGCAAATTTCCAGATGCCTCTTTGCCTCAAAAACTAACCACCCAGGATAACGGTGAGCTCTCCTTTTTCAGTTCCTGTTTTTGTTGTTGTTGTCACCGCAGCATATCCTTCTTGCATGTGCTAGTGTGTGTGTGTGTGTGTGTGCAACGTGTGTGTGATTGATGACAACTCGAATAAGCGATGATTGATGCTTATTTTACACTTTTCGCTACAACACACGGAGACACATGTTTATTTGGGTGCGGGTATGGTCGGGTGTCCTTGTCGGCATTGGTATCGGTATCGGTGTTGGTGTTGGTGATGGTCTTGTTGTTGTTGTTGGTGTTCTTGTTAGTGTTATTGTCGGTGAGCCTGTCCTGTGTGTTCCTGTGCGTCCTGGGAGTTTTGGCAAACTGCAGCGGCCAACCAGAGACACTGATGAACGACTAACTAGTCCTTGTTTCAAATTTAATTTATTGTTTTTGTGCAAATAAAACTATGCGATTAGTAAAAAGTTTATAAATTTAATCCTTTTTAAAAAATATGTATTAGTTAAAGAGATTTTTATATAGAAATTATAGAAAATAAAGAAAAAAATTACCAACTAAATGGATTAATACTAATTTTAAGGCACTATTTCAAGGCAAGTTTTCACGTTTCCATTAATTTCTTTTATTTTTCTTAAAATTCTTAAATATTTTAACTCTTATTTCTTTAACCTCTAGTGTCCTTTGGAGGATTATTAAGGGCGCACGTTCACGTACCGGCGTCTGGAGACGCCGACGAGCCGCAATCATCAATGTCACCATCTAGAATCTGTCATACACCCCATATTATACTCCCACACACATATACATATATACATAAAATATATATATATATATATATTTGTGTAGTACTTTCGTCCCATCACCCGAGGAGGGTGGGAAAGTGGGTGGGAATCGATATGATGGTATTAGTAACTTCTTGTGCCTGTGCATGCCATTCTGCTCCTTGTTATCCTTGCGGTTTGCTTATTGGTGTTCGGCAATACATCATCGACTGGCTGACGGGTGACCCCCCGCCCCCTACCTCTGGTGATTCACCCCCTCACTACCCTCCTGTACATATCTACAGGCATATCCCATCAGGATGTCTGGCCAGATCAGGGTTTTTGCATATATTGCAGTGACGGTCAAAATAATAGCATTTCACATTATAGGCCACAGAAAAAAGTGAGGAGTTTCCATGATAAATGGGAGAAGTGCTTAAGAAATTATAGAAAAATAATAAAATAAAAGAATTAGATAATATAAAGATTATTGAGAGTTAAGATGAATATAGAAAGTATTTCAGGAAAGATCTTATCGTCAAAAATAGGATTATTTTCCAATTAAAAATATTATTTTAGTTTAGGGCTTAAAAAAAACTAGACTTGGCAGTATGTATATATTTTTCAAATTTATATATTAATTTTTAATGAAATCCCTTATTTTAAAATCTAAAATGTCTTCTTAAAACATTCCTTCTCTTATTTTCGTAAAAACATTTGTCTCTACCAGTTCGAGAAGCTTTTTCGAAATCTGTAATTTGAAACCAAGTGAATCGTCAAAATGGACAGCTCATAGCCCTGCATCTCGAGTCCTAGACACTTGAGTCATTTTGTAATTGTTAATTAGAGCTGACATCGTACAGGGCATTGTCATAAATCAAAATAAAATATATATACATAATTCCCCAAAAACAAGTCACAACTATTGACAAGCAAGTCATTCAAATCTATTGGATTTGTTACAGAAATTTCACATTTATTTTCAGCTATTTAGTTTACTTAATTTCTAAGCAAAAAAATGGCAAAACTAGCCTCTGTTTTAAAAAATTTCTTTCATTATTTTTTTTTGGCACTTTAAATGCGCTCTTGATCACTTTTTTTCTTAAGGATGTTCTTCTTCAATCTCGGCAGGACGTATGAAGAATATATTTGGAGGGGCGGTTCTTGGACGTCCAGAGGAGGCTTCATTAGATGGCCATAACTGTTAATATTTCATAAATTTTTTAGATTTAATATTCATTTTTAAATAAATTTTTAAGGAAAAACCTTTCTGTGCTGACGTCGAAAACGTTGTCGATGGATCTGGGCCAGTTTTCCGGCTGTGAGAATCAGTTTTCTGCGTTTTTGCCAGGCCTGTAAAGGGAAAAATATTAATAAAATAATTTAAAAATACTTAAAACTTAAATAGTTAAAAATAAAATAAAAAATATATAAAACTCTCATTCTATTCTATATAAAAATACCCGATAACCCACCTTCATATTGACATCGTATCGAACCCGTTGCTCCAATTGGGATTCACTGACCACAAACTGATGGCACAGCCACCGGAAGCCACGCTGCAGATCCTCCGGGTCATCCATGTCACAAATGAGCAAAGGACACCCGCAGGACGTGGCCAGGTGGTCGAGACCGAAGGCATTCGCCACATCGTACAGCTGGACACCGTCACAGTATCGGGAGGCAACCAAGAGGACCGGCTTGCCGGATATCTGAGGGTCCTGCAGGCAGGTCCTTAGCAGGCGAAAGGTATCGTCCAGCTCCTCGGGACTCTGGCTGAGATCGAAGCAGTAAATCAAAGCATGACTCGAGGCAAAGTAGTGATGCCATAGGCGTTGCATTTCCGGATTGCCACCCACTTCGGTGAGCTGGAGCTGGAAGTCCGGAAACGCCACCGGCAGGACCTCGAAGCAACGCACACCGTTCGTGGCGTCCTGGTCGTCGGTTGGACGCGGTGTATTCCGGAGACGGTAACCCAGCTCGGTCTTGCCGCTGCCCGATGCGCCCAGCAGCAGGATGTGAAAGTCCTTCGGAGCCGGTGAGGATTTCAGGCAGCAGCAGGAGCACTGCAGACCCATTTATACATCGGCCATGTCGCGTTGCTGGCGGTACGGGATATGATTCTGCGATTCTGCCACGACAAAGGACTACCGATCACCAGGACTGTGGAAAAATGTCTTGTTTATTTACCAGCCAACCGGTGGACAGCTGACTGGAACAGAAAAGCCACGCTAGTAGCCATGACGATGCCATGTTGTGGCCCGAAAAGTTGCCAGGACAACGTCGCATTTTCCACACGAGGGATGGTTTTTGGGCTTCAGTTTCAGTTTTAGTTTTAGTTTTAACCACCGCCTTGGTATTTCCTCTGAATTGTTCCGATTTAATAGGGCTTTAGTTGGAAAACTACCCGGGAAATTCTATTTTCTAGGGTTTCTTTGAAATTGGTTATGAATCAAAAGAGCTAAGACTTGAAATGTAAGGAGTTAGTCTTCTAGGGGAGGTTTGACTCAAAAATGGAGCTGTCAAATCTTTTTTTATATTTTTAATATTTTTTTTATCGAAACAAGGAAATTTAAATATTAAATTAAGCTGTTAAGTTAGCCTTTTTCATAAAATTCCGCAAAACAAAAAAGTAAACAGGATATCCCTTTTCTCAGAAACTGATATTTTTGGTTTGAATTTAAAGCTTTTTGTCTTGTTATTGTCTATATTATTTCTTAAAAATTAATATTTATTATTTAAATGTTAATTTTAATATTGTATTTCATATTTCAAAGCTTTCTGACCTTAACAGAGTTGATTTTCAGCTTCGAGTTCGAAAAAGCTACACAGAAAGTACAGTGAGTCTAGTTCCTACTTTAGTCGCTTAAAAGCTTCTTTCGTCACAAAAACATACAGAGAATTTCCCCAAAAAGATTTCCCTTTAAAAAATATTCCACCATTTCTTAGCAGGGAATTAAACTTTCCCAATATTTATATCCTTTTTAACAAAACCCACTCCACTCCTGGCCAGTTCAAAGCCAATTGTTGAAGCCAGACTTTGTAGTTATTGATTCGCTTTTCGCATTTCCTGCTTCCAGCTGAAAGCATGCTTTCAAAGCAAAGCAAAAGCTCAAGCAGGACTGCAAAATAGCCTTAGAAAGAAGGACCAAGGACCTAGGACCCAGGACCCATGTATGCACACATAATGTATCTTTGATGAAGCTGTGGTGGCCGTGGCTTTTGTGGTTTCTACGAGTAGCGTGTCCTTTGGCTCCTGTATTCGGCTATCCTGGGAGCTCCTGGGACAGCCTGATACATTCGCTAATCGCCGTGTGTGTGTTGGCCATAAGCCCTCCAACGAAAATGAATGGAGGTCCTTTGTGTTACGCCGTTGCATTATGAATCCGTAAAGCACATCTGCCGAAGGTCCTTGGCCAGCAAATTGAAAAGTAAGCAAGCTAAACGTTCTCGGGCCTCAGAATTTTTGGTTCGGGAGTCGTCTGTAGCCGCAGGACAATCTTTGCTAGACTTCCTTCCTGGAGACTCCAAAGGATACTTGGAAAAAAAAATCATATAATTGATATTTGAAATAAATAAGAGCTGTGGTTTAGGTTTATTATTAATACCTGGTGGTTGGAGGGTAAAGGGTCATAATAAACCCTCTAATATGATTAGTCTTTATTTGTTTTGGAATATATATTTTCTCTATGTGTAGACTTCCTTCATATGAATATCTGAATGCTGGGCACACATTAGTTTTGCATGCCGTCGCCCTCGTCCATTTTAATATGCGCATTAATGCGGCACAAAGCGGTGCGAAAAGTGACAACCCCGCCTCTGGATGGCTGGATGGAGCAGGATGGCAGGAGCAGGACATGCCAGGATACGGTAGGATGGTTGATGATGAGCGAGGTGTGTGTAGCAGCGCGAATGCAAAATGCAAATACGCGGCTGCTGGAGCGGCAGTTGATTGCTGTGCTGCTGCTGCTGCTGGTGCATGCCCCGCCGAGTGGCACTCTGAATGTTCCCCCAAAAACCCTATCGTACCCAGTGACTTTATAAATAGAGATCCACCCTCCACACCGGCATGTGGACTCGGGCTTAAGTCAAATATTTGCAGATGGGCTGACGCCCCGAGGAGGCCCCAGCCATTCTTGGCTAAATGAAGCGGCTGGGAGGCTCCAGACCTGGCTGGCCGCAAACTTGGAAAGCAAGGGCCGGCTGGCTCATTCGATTATTCCAACGCAGCGCAGCATCATTCCGTTTGCTTTCCGGCTGCCTTGGGTGCTTTATCCTTGGGCCTTATCCTTAACCACATGGCGACGTCATATTTCCTTCTAGCAGGCTTCTTCCTACCACTTGTCGAGTCGTTCACCGTGTTCTCAACAAAAAAATAGAAAACCAGCTATGGCATAAGAAAGGAAAAAGGCGAAAAGTTTAGCGACTACGGTGTGACGGCTACGGCTGCGGCGACGGCTTGCCTCGGATTTCATTTCCGGCATGTTGCGGTTACGTTAAGTAACGGAGATTGCATCGCTAATGATGCAATTGTGTTGAGCGGAAATGAAAGCGGGCACACCTTTGCGCGGAAAGCCATCCACTAGGATCTATCAGGATTCTATCTCCTGGCATCCTCCTGGCAAAGTCTAAAGTCCAAAAGCCCGAAGCCCAAAGCCAATGAAGCCGAATTGGCGGGAAAACTATGTGCCCGCTAATTGCATCTCCTTTGACTTTGCCTTCATAGAGGGAGCGTGGAGTGGGAGAGGGAGTGGAGGGAATGAAACGGTAAAAGCAAACGACAAAGGAAAACGGAAGAAGTGAAGAGCCTTTCTCTGCGCTTCTCAAACAACCTGCTTTAATGAGCTCTCCATAATTGTTTAATTGGATAAGAAATAGAGTCACGGATGCTTGACACACTTCCCCAGGGTGTATGATTCGTGATATTTTTTTTTCTCAGATTTTTCAGAATAAAACATGACAACTCGAAGGCATCTCGTCAGGTCGGAGCAGCCGCTGACCTACTGGCCTATTGATTTTTCACACACACACTTTTCTATCCCACTGCCAGACAGAGACCTCTCGAACGTATTCCCTCCCCCCAATACATATTTCTATCCAGGCCGAAGACCAACAACCATTCAGCAGTATGAGGTGAGTAGAAATCTGTGGTGTAGTACTTGGCCTTACCTTCCGTCTTATTAGCGGAAAGTGCTGTGGGAAATCATCCTCAAAGTGTTCCAAGAAGCGTGAAAATAGGTAAAGTGCCGGTCTATTATTGAACTGTTTTCTGATTTTATCTTTATGGTAGAAACACTAGCAATAACCACAGTTCCAGATGTGTGTCGCAGTCGCAGGATTTGGCCAGAACGCCAGAGCATATGCGTCCGGGGCATTGCGGGCCAGTCCGGCAATACAATCCCCGGGACTTTGGCCTCACCGGAAACGAGGAGTGGCAACATCCACGCATGTTCCGCGACATGACTTGTGAGCTGTAGATTCTAGCTTACCTCATTCCTCCCAAGAATATACTCCTTTCGCAGATGAGACAAATGCCAGCTTTCGTCAGCCACGGGCTTGTCGCCAGCCGTACTCTTCAACGCCGGCGGCAATGAATCTGAGCAATCTTCCGGACGAGTGCCTGGCGGACATGTCTGCGCCCAATTTCGAGAGCAGCCGGCTGGAGGACAGTGCTCAGGCGTGCCGGGGTCCCCAGTCGCCAGACAGGAGCCACTGCAGGACCGGAAAGGAGGGCAGTCGCTATGCGGACGAGGTCTACAACGAGATTGTGGAGCGATTCCAGACGCTGAGGCGGCGCATCGCCGAAGGAGATCGACTGCGGCGGGCCCAGAGAAGGGCCCTGAAGGAGCTTGAAGCTTCCAGACGTGTAACTATTTTCGCCGAAACCTTCATAAGAATCCTAATTACATCGCCTTACGCAGACTACGGAACGGAAGATTATTACCCATCACGATCCCTGCGGCCATGTGACGAGTCAAGTCGAGGTGATGACCATTTCGAACTCAGCTCCCGAGCACGACTCGAATGATCTGGACTGTACCCCGACCGGACCTGGAGGTGAGCCGGCGCGTCGCTTGAACTTCTCCAGGGCCCACAGGTCGGAGAACCTGGACGACATGACTATGCCGACGTGCCACGACCCCTCCATGCCGGAGGAGTGCCTCGATGAAATGACGATGCCCTCATACTCGTCTCGCGGGGTCAGCTTGAGGCCCGTGTCCTGCCTGGAAGATGAGACCATGCCCTCGTTCGGACCGGCTTCCGGAATGTCGCGCCGGCAACTGTCCATGCCCAGTGAGTGTCTAGACGACGTTACGGAACCCTCGATGACCAAGAGTCGATCACGGCGGTCCTCGAGGATGACCAATGAGTGCCTGGATGATATGACGATGCCCTCTTTTGGGGCATCCAGCACAAAGTCCTCCAGTCGCTCACCGAGATCCTTTAACTCTGGAGTAGATGGCTGCCTCGAGGATGTGACAATGCCCTCATTCGGAGGAGTATCGAACTCTTCCCGGCGACAGCCAACGCTCCCAAGCGAGTGCCTGAACGACGTGAGCGCTCCATCCTTTGCCAGTCGCGGGCAGAGGTCCATGCTCGTGAGGTCCACCCACTCGACACGATATGGAAATACGGACGAATGCCTCGACAACGTGACAATGCCCTCGTTTGGAGGTGTAAACGATTCGTCCCGGAGACCGTACAGCCTGCCCATGGAGTGCCTGAACGATGTGAGTGCGCCCAGCTTCGATCAGAGTGCTTCCCGAGGAGATACATCGCGAGTCTTGAAGCAGTCGCCCCGATCGATGAGGCGTTCACCATCCTCTAGAAGGGCTCCGATGACCAGTGAATGCCTCGAGGATATGTCCATGCCGTCCTACGGAGGCGTATCCTCCTCCTTCCAGGCGAAAACCCCTCGCGGTCACCAGATGCCAAGTGAATGCCTGGACGACATGAGCATGCCGACATGCGGAAATGTTTCTGGGGCTTCCAGTCGGCGGCACCACAGTCGGCGTCGAACGAGATCCCTCTCCTTGAAATCGCCCACTGAGTGTCTGGACGAGGTGAGCATGCCATCCTTCGGTAGAGTCTCCAGAAGACGGCTCTCCATGCCGAGCGAGTGCCTGGACGACGTCAGTGCCCCGTCGTTTGCCAGGAATATGTCCCAGGGCAGCAGCCGCGGACAAAGATCCCTGCCTCTCCAGAACCTGGACGACATATCAGCGCCTTCGTTTGCAAACTCCACGGCATACGGAAACTCGTCCTTTCGAGGAACTTCAAGGTCAGCGAGAGCCAGAAGCTCGAGGCGTGCCATGGGCAATATCTTATCCGGACGAGAAGCGTTCTCGGACGAGTGCCTAGACAACGTGACGATGCCTTCCTTTGGCGGGGTTTCTGGTGCCTCGAGACGCAAGTCACAGAGATCCATGCCAAGTCAAAATTTGGGCGATGTATCGGCGCCGAGCTTTATGAGTTCCGGGCGTGGGGAATGCTTGGACGATGTCACCATGCCATCCTTTGGGAGAACAGCTGCCTCCTCCAGAAGACAGATGACTCTGCCGAGTGAATGTCTCAACGATGTAACTGCTCCGTCCTTCGGAGGGAGGAGCTACTCGCGAGGAAACAGTCGCACTCGCAGATCCTATGCCTCCCAAAACCTCTGTGATGAATCTGCTCCCTCGTTTGCTCACTCCTCAAGAGATCCGATGACCAGTGAGTGCTTGGAGGATGTCTCCATGCCGTCCTTTGGTAGAGCTTTGTCGTCCAGTTCCCGTCGTCGTGAACCGACCCTGCCGAGTTGCTGCCTGGAGGACATAAGTGCCCCATCTTTTGGTGGAGTATCCGGGGCCTCAAGAAGGCATGACTCTAGCTTGCCGAACGAGTGTCTCGAGGACGAAAGCATGCCGTACTTTGGTAACATCTCCGGCATATCTCGCGGCCAGTCCACAGCAATGCCCAGTGAGTGTCTGGCGGATATGACAATGCCCAAGTTAGAAGATTTCTCAACCAACTCCAGACGTAGAGCGTCCGTGTCCCAAAAGAGATCTATGAGTCCCAGCCAAATGACAGCGCCCATATATGCCCGCTCCAGGCGGGGCATGATGCCCGAATGTATAGAGGATATGACGATGCCGAGCTGTGGGGATGTGTCGGGCTTATCACGCAGCAGGAGTCGTCGTCAAAGGACAATGCCCTCGCAGAATATTTGCGATATATCCGCGCCCTCTTTCGCCAGTTCGCACCGAGGCCAGATGACAAGTGAATGTCTGGACGATATGACAATGCCCTCCTATGGAAACGGTTCTGGAAGACCCCAAGATGTCAGAAAAATGTCTTCCAGAATGGAGTCCACACGCAATGAATGCTTGAACGACATGACTATGCCCTCCTATAAGAGTTTCGGACGAGATTGCAAGGCGGAGGTGTCCAGACCGACAGGGGCAAGCTTCCGAAGTAGAAGTGCCATGTCCAGGTGCCGACAATCCACGATGACTGATGAATGTCTGGATGAGATGACCATGCCCTCGTTTGGCGGCGTCAGTGGCTCCTCCAGGAGACAGCCGACTCTGCCGAGCGAGTGTCTGGACGATATGACCGCTCCGTCGTATGGCAGAAGCACTTTACGAGAGGCGAGCAGAAACCAACGATCCATGCCTTGCGAGAATGTAGACGACATATCGGCGCCAACGTTCGCCTCTTTCTCCAAACAAATGACAAACAATCAATCCGAGTGTCTGGATAACGTGACCCAGCCCTCTTTTGGAGGCATTTCGGGAGTTTCGAGGGCTAGAGCCGCGATGACCAACGAATGCCTGGACGAGGTGACAATGCCTTCCTTCGGCGAAGTGTCTGGAGCATCGAGACGAGGTCTCTCCCAAAGGCCTCGATCGACGCCCTCCGGCAATGCCGGGGCCTTGGATTGCACTCCTTCGAGAAGCCATCGCCGTCAGCGATCATGTCCTGTAAATACGAGCGAGTGCTTGGACGATGTGAGTGCACCCAGCTTCGGTAACTCTACGGGAATGTCCTCCCGGCGGGGTCAGCATCTCACCAATGAGTGTTTGGAGGATGTCAGTGCTCCCAGCTTTGCCAGGAGCATGGAAATGTCTTCAAGAAGAGGTCAGACCATGAAGAGCGAATGCCTGGACGACGTTACTGCTCCCAGCTTCGGTAACTCTACGGGAATGTCCTCCCGACGGGGTCAGAATCTAACCAATGAGTGTCTGGAGGATGTCAGCGCTCCAAGCTTTGCCAGAAGCATGAAAATGTCTCCAAAAAGAGGTCAGACCATGACCAGCGAGTGCTTGAACGATGTGAGTGCACCGAGCTTCGGTAACTCAACAGGAATGTCTTCAAGGCGAGGTCAGCAACTCACCAATGAGTGTCTCGAGGATGTCAGTGCTCCCAGCTTTGCCAGGAGCATGGAAATGTCTTCAAGAAGAGGTCAGACCATGAAGAGCGAGTGCCTGGACGACGTTACTGCTCCCAGCTTTGGTAACTCTACGGGAATGTCCTCCCGGCGGGGTCAGCATACAACCAATGAGTGTCTGGAGGATGTCAGTGCTCCCAGCTTTGCCAGGAGCATGGAAATGTCTTCAAGAAGAGGTCAGACCATGAAGAGCGAATGCCTGGACGACGTTACTGCTCCCAGCTTTGGTAACTCTACGGGAATGTCCTCCCGGCGAGGACAGCATACAACCAGTGATGGTCTCGAGGATATCAGATGGGGTCAGCCTTTGACCACCGAGGGCCTGGACAATGAGACTGCTCCTAGCGGAATGTACTCCCAGCAAACGACCCGCGATTGCCGGGACGACGCAACTGGACAGTCCATGGGACGAGGTGACACCGAGTGTTTGGATGATGTGAGTGCGCCCAGTTTTGGAAGAAGTATTTTGATTTCGCAACGACAGGGACACCAAACCACAAACGAATGTCTGGATGATGTTACTGCACCCAGTTTTGCCACCAGTATGGGATACTCCACAAGACCTGGACAACAGTATCCGTCGGAGTGCCTGGACGATGTGTCGATGCCCATGAACCTGTCGTATAATACATCCGAACCCAGGTCGGTGAAGCATCGGCCAATAGACGTCTCCTATCCCTCGGAGATGTTGACGAATCAAAGCTGTCCTCCCTACTACTCCCAAAACGAAATGGATGACGGTTGTCCAGATCCATGGGGAAATGGAACTGAGACCCGCTTGGAGGACGAGAGCATGCCATCCTGCCAGGATTTCGTGGGCCATCCTCGGAGTCATAACCTTACCATGCCCTGTCCCGATGAACCGGAACCCAACTGTTGTTGCTCCGGAGAAAGAAACCCCAACGACTTTTTCAGTTCCACGCGAATCGAGCAGACACCTTGCCAGAATCAAGAGACAAAAGAGAAGAAACTTGAGAAAGAAAAGAGCTCAAAGGATCCGTCTAAAAAATCTCCGCCTGTCGTGAAACAGGTTACGGTGCGCAGCTCCACCACGTCGGTTACCAGGGTCTACGAAAACCATCCAGATCACAACGATAATAGGTCTCTGCACTATGAAGAGCAACGGGCAGGTGACCCCAATCGAACTGAGCACATCGAGGACACGTCGATGCCGATGATGGAGAGAACACCACCCGAGGCCCCTATCGGATACCTCTCCGACATCACTGAACCCACTTTCGGGCCGTCCTTCAACTCGACGGAACCGAGCCAGCCGACCAACCAAAGCGGCTCCTACCACGGCTTCACCTCAATGGACAACTATGTGCCCTTCGATGAGCTGGTGGGGTCACCAGCCCCCAATACGACTCCCGGGCGGTCCAAGTGTGTCAATCGCAGCAAGAACCAGTCGAAGAATCAGTCCAGCAAGAAGTCCGGCAATCGCACTCGCAACACCTCGGCTTCAAGGTCGCCGACCCAACCGTGTAACACGGTCAGCACTAATTATCCTTACGGGAAGCCCCATTGCCAGAGCCGGCCACCTTGCTAAATACCTCCATCATCGGCTTGGAGAGAAATCCAAAAGTTCCTGGGGAGGGAACCAAAAACACAAGCCAAAAACTCAAAAATCAAGACAAAAAAAATTCAAAAACTATTGGAATAATTTTTGTACATCTACGATAAGATAGATCAGTATTTTACAACACATTGAGGCAATTTCCGATGCAAAACAATGGCAAAACACAGTGCAGAAATACAAAAATAAATATAAAATAAAATTGTTAACAAATCGTTGAAGGAAGCTTGCAGCGGAAACGCGTTCATTGTTGCCTTTTCTTTTTCTCTTTTTTTTTGTTCAGCCTTTGGGCTTGAAACTCCTTTCTTGCGATAGTTTGGCTTTTTGTTGCGCTGTTGGCCCGATAAAATAACGAACGAAGGCGGAACCAGGGGGTAGCTATACATCCGTGTATCTGTAGCTGTATCGAGGTATCTGGGTATCGGGGTATCGGTGTATCTGTATCTGCAGCAGACACCTCGAAGCGCGTGTCGAGCGATGCGAGCTATTTAAAAACAATTTATTTTTAGCAAGTGAAGCGCCAAGAGCGAAACAACCTGTCGACCCACGGCAAACCCAACCGTTCAGTCAGGTATACACTGTGAGAAAGCTATATGTAATTAGTAATATTTAAAGTATATAAACTTTCTGTAGAGACTTTGGAGTGGAGACAGTTTTTTTGTGGCTCTACTAAAATTCTTTAGTCCTAATGCTTTATTTTGTGTTTATTTTACTTTTAAAACTAATAATAGTATTACTTTAGTAGAATATACTAATATTAGATTAGATCTCATTCTATTCTACCATCTTATTTTATTTTAAAGTTTTTATCTGAGCAGTATATATACATACCTATATCTGAACAGTACCCATACTCTTGAACTGGAACCCTAGCCGTACATTATGCGGCCCTAATTCGAAAAGAAAATATTACTAATTTAATTCTATTATTTATTCTACTAATTTATACTATTCCGACTATTTTTTTTTGACAGTGTAGCTGCGTTAAAACTGAACTGAGCCCCTCTGGTCTACAACTGTGACTGCGACGTTGATTTCTGTTTGAAAAATCGAGCGTTGCCCGACAAATGTCGGCGAGGGCGGTTAGAAAAGTGGCAGGGTGGTGCCGGGGGTATGCAAAACAAGAACTGCAGATGCTTCAGATTGGTTTTCCAATTACTCAACATTTCAATGCAAATAGCGAGGGGGGGCAGCCGAGGGGTTTGGAGTAAGGAAGCTACAGGCTACGGGGCGGGCAGGCAGGCAGGCAGGCAGGTGTGTTTCAGGTGAAAGATGGGCCAACGTAACGGTTAACGGTGAACCCGTTGAAGAATCAAATTGAACCCGTAGAGTCCTTAGAATTCGTATACCGTATACGGTATATCCGTATCCGTATCCGTATCAGTATTCGTGTATTCCGGCGGTCGAGATTGCGGCTGATTGTGCGAAATTGTGAAATTGTGAGAGATGTGTGTGGAGGTGTGTGTGGTGTGTGTGGGTGTGTGTAAAGGAGAGCCGCTGACCTGAGACCTGAGAGCTAAATATATCCAACGATTTCATGTCGCAGATAAAATTTCAATCAACGTTCCACTCACTTTCACTCTGGCCCCCATAATTGGACTTTCTCTCGACGGGCGAAAGTTTCTGATTCTGATTTGTGAATACTATATACATTCATCGAAAGGGTTGGCTGGCTCTTGATAATTACTCGGATTTTATTCATCTAAGCTTTAAGTTTTTAATTGGATTGACAAGTTTGTTGGTTCAACTATTATTTAGAGTTCTGGAAAGTTTTTTCCTTTTTTTCTCTTTTATGTTTTAAATAAGGGTTCTAGCTTCTTTTTTGAAATTGGCTTGAAGCTGGCTTGTCTTTGATAGTTTTAATATTAAAATCAGTCGAGAATTAAAACACAAATACTAAAAAATAAAAAACAGCTGGGTTAAGCTTAAATACTATAGAAAATAATTGTTTAATGTAAACTTAATGATGTGAAGAACACAAGTTAATTATTTATCTTAAAGGACTTTATTCTTTTTACTCTTTAAAAGTTTGGCACCTCCTAATAATATTTCTTTAATATCCCATTATCATTAACAACTAAAACAAAAACTCATTTCCTTATTCAAAATATTTGGTGACATTTTTTCTATAAAACAAACCTTTTATCAACACCCATGTAAAGTTTCCCATCTTGCTTTTCATTTTCATTTTTCCCCAACTATTTTACAGGCTGGGTTGAACGAAAGCCTCACACGTAGTTGCCACTTAAAAGTTGAAAATTACAATTTACAGTTTTCGACCCTGCACCCCGCCACCCTTGCCCTTTCACCCACAGCTTCCCCTTCATACATATATATTTATTTTAGTTTATATTATTTTTTTTATTTATTTATTTCCCATTTTTTTTTGTAGTTACCATTGAAGAGGCAGTTAAAATGGCTTCAGCCTCAATTGCTGGCATCCAGCATTCACCGTTTCAGCCAGCAAATAGTGGCATATACCATATATAGTGTACACCATATAGCATACAGCATACATATAGCATATAGCAACAGCATCCCGACCAACATCCAACATCCAACGACCCGCTGCATTAGGAAAGTTGACGCTGTTCTGTAGATGCTGTGAGCGATTTATTGTTTTTGTGTAGAAAGCGTAAAATGGAACAAATTTCCCCAGCCCATTTTCCATCGGCATGGCCATAGTGATGACGGAACAAATATATATATATAATTTTTTTTTTAATTTTAACAGAATAGATTTTGAACTTATTTATATAAAATATTTCTTTAAAAACTATTTATTTCTGTACTCAAATAGATTTCTTTTGGATAAGGTTAAGGATTCTTTAGATAAAAATTAAGTTTAAACATATTTTTAGATGTTTCTTAACTTATATTCTTATATATTATATGTAATAATATGTAAAAATAATTATTTCTAAAGGAGTTTGTGGTTAATTATATAATTATAATGACAATTATCATTACTTTGAAGGTGACACCACACTGCGTATGAGTGATATACTTACAAAGCCATTTCTGCCTTCTAGAAAAGGTACGGATTTTATTTTAAGGTTACATCTATTATTTAATCTATAACTTCTACAACAAAAAAAATTTATGTTTCTTTTAATAAGATTCAATATCTTCATTATAATTTGTAATAGTATTAAGAAAATTAAACCCATAGACATGTACTTCCAAGTTCCAGAATTCCTAACAAAATAAACCTAAAACCTGAGAAATTCAAAAATTTGGCAAAAAAGAAAATGGAACTATGAAATATAATTTTTATAAAATTACATGAAAAGATAAGCCCTAAATGCAAAATTTGTTTAAAATTTAGATAGAGCTTAACTTTATAAAATATTGTTATAATAATTTCGTGGAAAAACAACAAAATTTCATGGAGGTTACATCTTTTCATATATTAATATATATATATTTTTCTTAATAAAATTTGTAAATTTTAAAAGTTTTAAAAATAAAAATAACTACGAAAAACTGGCGACGCATCTCTAATAGAATTACATGGAGTGTTTGCCTGTGAATGTGGTAGCATACTTTTAGGCTGCAACTGCAACTGCTGTTCCTGGTTTGGTCCTGCTCCTGCTGCCTGCTCCCTGCTTCTGCTCCTCCTCACCCCTCTGATTTCATCTCCCATCACACCCAAACATTCAAACACTCAAACACCCAAACCCCCCCGAGTCCTGTACCCAGCCACGCCCCCTATTTGTGTTCCCATTTGGAGGCTAGGCAGTTAATTGTAATTCTGCAAAAATGCTGTCAAAGTTATGCGAGTGCGAAAATGTCCACGGGCGAGAGAGGGTGATGGTTTTTGTTTTTGGTTCGGTAACTGGTAACTGGGCGTTTAAAAGGGGTGTGCCTACCATGGTAGGGGGTCAGGGGTCAGCAAGCAGCAGTGGCAGCACCACTCGACCAAACCCGCATTCGAGTGGATCGCAGTTTGTTGCCAAATTGCATTTTAAAGCCACTTCACTCGCCGGTTGGGAGGCTTTAAGCCTCCGGCCGCCATCGATTGCCGTTGGCCGTGCCATTCCGGAAATGGCCTAAATCCGTATCGTTTACGGTTTGTCAGCTCAGGTTTCCCAACTTGTTGTAATTTTTTCAACAAAAAAAAAAAAATCCAAAAAAAAAACGGAAATATATTGAATAAAAATACGCATTCATATTTGCATTTATCGCAATCACTTTTTAATGATAATTATTTTTAGTGAAATTCAAAAAAAAACACACACACCTTTAGGGTTCTTAACTTTGAGAGCTTCAAATAATTGATGTTAAAGTAAATAAAGAAAATTTATTTTCATTTTGGTTAATTTTGTTGTATTTATTCAGTCAAGTGTCATTAAGATGAATTTTACTTCAATTGCGTTTAAAAAACCGGTTATTTTATAGAGAAAAGTAAGCAAGTAATTACCGATTTGATGGTTTTTTTTAGCAATTGTATAAAAAGCTCTGTTAATTAATAAATCAAGTATTTTTAAGAGTAAAAGCACAATCTACGAAACAAAATGCAGCTGATTTTAGCTTAATATTTGATTTCCCTAACGGCTTCTACCAGAGCGCTAAAAAGTAAGCAACAAAAAAAAGTATTTTTAAGAAACTAAAGTATCCAGAAAAGTTATTTCTTGTTTAATGTAAAATACCCATAATTAAATAAGAATTAATCCATATATTCTTTTTCTAAATTTAATCCCTGAAATTGGCTGAAACATTTAACAACTTCTCGAATTTATTTCAACCTCCCCCGGAACTCGGAAATTCCTCAAATAAATAGACAAAAAAAAAAAAGAAATGTCATCAATAATTTTTGGCAGCCACTGTTTCGAGGCCCACCTTTCCGTCTGAGCCGCCTTTTGTGATTTATCCGTTGACGTTTCGCCGCATTTGGCCAAATCAGTGCCGGAACTTTTGCAAAATGCCAATGGCAATATTCACACGCTCATAATTTACAATCGCAAAGTTTTCATCTGCCATTTGGTTGCCTTTTTCCTCTCGTACATGAACATTTTCTTTGGATCCGTTTCTTTTTTTTTTTTTTTTTCTCTCACCCTCATACGGGAAGGAAATTATTACTTACATCAAAGATTTGCATACATCGTCTTAGTGGGTTAGGCAACGGCAAATTTGTCCCTGCCAGGATATAGGGGGATATAGAGGGCGCTATTGAGGGGGGCTATGGGGGACAGGGGTGGGGGGCTAAGAATAGAATTGTAAGCCAAGTGAAGGAAGAAGTTAAGTAAAAGAATTCGAAGGGAAAACTTTGCCTTCAATGAAATGAAATAAAATTGCATTACAACGGCGCAAACGGGGGTCGAGCTCTTGGGCTTTACAGCGAAAAAAAAATATAAGAAAGAAAAAGGGGCAATATGCGGGAGACTTATGCACTGGAAAAACTCTATTTTATTTTTAAGAAATTTGTAAGGAATTTCAGCTTAGACGACAGTGGACTTGTCCTTGTTTCCGTAAGTCTCTTGTTGTGCCAATATTTCTAGTCTATTATTTTAATCAAACAAATAAATCTTATTACAGCTTTAAACTTGAATCTTCAAACTCACCTTGAAAAACAATTCAAAGGCCTAAAAACCAGTGAGACAAACTTTTCTTGCAGTGTATAAAAAGGGGAAGAGTAGGTGAAAAGCGGCGGGATTGCGACGTGTGCGAAAAACTTTCGCCTTGCTCCAATTTTTATTCCTGCCAATGGGCAAAGTAAAGTCAAGTCAAGTCAATGAACGGCACACTACACTCGCACTCACACTCACACTAACACATTCCACACACACACACACACACATATGGACACATGCACACATAAATTTGTTTAACCCGCACATGTGTCAAACTTGTGCCTTCGCCTTCGTCCTTTTTTAACCCAATTTCCGCAATTAAGTTTATATCATTCACCTGAGCTGACTAAATCAGAACCAAAGGCAAAGCGGAGCGACGCGAAAGCAAAAGTAAAATCGTCCTGGCCAAGGACGATAGATGGGCGAGGTGAGTGACAAGTGAAATTAAAGGCTAGTGTGATGCTGGGACGATGATTTCCCATAGAGATGTCTGGATTTCTATTTATGTTTAGAGTATTATTTATGTTAAAATATTTTTTAAAGCAACATGCAATTGAATTATTTTAAAAATGTATTTAAAAAGACTTAAATTAATTATTAAAGTATTTTATTGGAACATCTCTAGTGTAAGCTTTGATAATAAAGTTGATGATTTTCCCTCAAAGACCAACGCTTGCAGAGCGGAAAGTCAAACACAAAGGACAAAGGTTTTCTTTATTTGAAAATGGACAGGGTGGTATCTTATCCTTGCTTCATTAGGACCTTGGAATTAGGATTTAAAGTCTGACTAAACAAATTAGGATTAGGGCTTAAAATTACAATTATATTAAGTACTACCTTTAATTATGGTAACAATTTAAATATATTTATTAAACCATAATTTAACTAGTATTATTTTTCATTTGGTGTATAATTTTGCAATATTGTTTATAAATCATTATCTTTTGTTATGTATCCCATATGAAGTCGATAAAACCCTGTCCTTTACCATGTTTCTAAGCCTATAAGTCTCTTATTTTTTAAGCAATTTAGCTGAAACTTTGTTAAAATCTGTACTTTGTTATCGAATATTCTTTAAAAAAGTTTCATAGGAATCAGAAGACTATATCCCATAGCTTTATCCCATATCTCATGAAATTGGGTTAACATTTGTGTTTTTTTTCAAAGAAAAGCTAAGAAAAAGCTAAGACACCCTTATTTGGATATCCCTACTGCTCAGATATATTCAAAATATAAAGAATATATGTATATATAGATTGGAGTAGTGACAGGACAACAGTCGGGCAATGTCTTGGGGTAATAAATAAATGGCAGGACAAGGGAATTTGCCAAGTTAACGAAGCATTCTCCACACACATTGGGAGAGCTACACAACAAAAAAAAAATAACATAAAATAGCAAAAATAAAAAAAAAGAAACAACAGGGATTCGACTTAAGACGGGCCAAAGCACCCAAGAAAGAGACGGCTGATTAAAAACAGAAAGAGATAGCCGGAGAACAAAGAAACAAGATGAAGGAAGAGAGGAAAGCAGAGCTGCATTAAATCTATGCTTGTTTGTTTTTCATATGTACTCGCAAACAAGGACGAGTGCCACATATGCACCTATCTCACACACACACGTAGAATATCCTGGCATCTGGCAGTGTGTGTGTGAGTGTGTGTGTGTGTGCGGCGCGGCTTTGCGTTAGTGGAAAAAATAATTCTAACAGCAACTCAAACAGGCAAACAAACAGGCAAACAAACAAACAAACCAACAGAAAACATGAAAAGCGGCGCAAAAACTGAGAAAATAAAAGAAAATTGCACGGCAGAATGGGAGTTAGGGTAGGGGGGGTAGGCGCGCGGTAGACAAAAGAAAGAGACGGCCCAAATCGGGAGTGAAAGAGAGGGCTGCAACATTTGATGTTTGTTCAGAGCAAACTTTGGCACGAAAACTTGCTCCAAAAGACACCTGAGCTGGATTTCCCCTTCCCAATCCGCTACCCCACTCCTCTATTCAGCCACGTCCCGCTACGACCCCAAGCCCCTTTACGGTTTCCCGCCAAAAACCATCATCTGCCACGCCCCATGTCCTCCCAGAAGATCGATCACGTGTTTGATAGGCGGTGACATACTACATACACGCCAAGAAAAAATTATGCCCAGTAAAGGTGGCTATTATTTTTGTTAAAACATGAATTTGAATGAAATACTTTTAAAAAAATATAATATAAATATATTTGTATTTGTTTTTAGTTTTTCTAGTCTTCTAGTCTCTATTCTTCTAGTCTTCACCTAAATCTTTGGTTTCTTTTTATTTCCAGTGTACAACAAGACTTTGAATGACTGTGAAGGGACATGTGTTTGCATTCAATTCATTCAAATATATTTTCAGCAATTTTTTCTTGTCATTTCATATGTGATGATGGCTGCTGACTCTATACCTTTCTCTTTCTGCCCAAGACTACCTGTCTCTTTCGTATTCTGTTACTGTTTCTATCGCACTTGTTTGTTGGGAAGGGGTTTTTTGTGTATTTTCTCCATTCAATCATTTCATGGACAACATGTAGCCTAGACATCTATTCCATACACTCGCCGTGTGTGTTTGTTTGTCTGGTGATTGACCCACAAAAAGGACGAATAGAACGAAAAACGAAACGAAAGGACCGAAAAGGAGTAAAAGCCACCTGAGTGTCCCACTATCCAACATCCACCATCGACCATCAACCATCCGCCCTGTTGGAACAACAAAGGACTTGGCGCCCGATTTGATTAGCAGGAGTAGCAGGGCAACCAGATGGAAAAGATGGAAAAAGATTCTAAAAATGGCAAAGAATGGCCGTGTTTTTTTTTTGTTGGGGTCCTTGGAGCTGAGATCCTGAGGAACTGAGGATAGCTGAGAACGAAAGGAGCTGGTAAAACTGAGCAGATACTATTGTACACATATCCTTCGAATGGGCTGGACGATTGCAGATGCATTTATGAATTGCACATGACTTGCCGAGAGTGGTGCAGAATGGTCGATGGCAACCACAACTTGCAACGTGGGCAGGCATGCAGGCAGGACATGCAAAGGACGAAAAGCTCTTAGACAGGATAGACCTTAAAATCCAACAAGAAAATGTTACACTACAGCAAGGATCAAGCGAGAGAATAAGAGAAACTGATGTGAGTACAAATATAATTAAAGTTTACATTTAAATATGAGGATTTAAGATCCTTATTTTATTAAAAATAAACAGTGTGACTGTATCCTTTATTATTATATAAAGAGTGGGCGTTCTCTTATTTTAATTAAACGAGTGTGACTGTTTCTTTTTTAGAATACGAAGTATTGCAATATGAAGTTTGAAAAATATTATTCAATGATTCAAGTTGGATATATGTAAATCTTACAACCATTAATTCCGATTTGCATCGAATGGTGCTCTATAGTTCCGATTTCCCTCTGAAACCTTGGCAACTATTTTAGCCATTTTTTTCGGTGATTTTTGGCCTCTGAAAATGTAGGTGAGACATATTGCTTCGCCTGCTCCACTCACTTTCCTTTGGCTTTTTGGCTCAATACATTTTGGCTGTGGCTGCGGCTTCAGTTGCTTTTTATCCTCATCCTGTTCATCGCATAAAGTGTGAAAATGCCAAAAATTGTCGTACGTTGCGGTTTATTTCATTTTTCTCCATTTTTTTTGCAAGGACCCCCCATGTTGTCCTGTGTGGCCCTTGGCCTGGCTTTCATCGTGCAAAAAATTATTGCAATTTTGTGACTTTGCTACGTGCATTTTTTTCCCAACATTTCCCATTTTTTTTTCGTATTATTTGTACTATTTTTTTTTTTTTTTAAGAAGGAAGGAGAAATCGTGTGTGGCAGTGGATTTAGTATTTGTCTTAGCACTTTTCTCACCAAAAAACTGAAAACATTCAGTCGAAAGTTGAAAGTCGTCGACTCACGCTTAAGTAAACACGAAAAGTGTAAAATTTCTGATGATTTTATTCCTGATGATGATGATTTGGCTTTGGATGCCGCACCATTGCGCTCCATTGCGTAATTGAAGTTGTTGCAACCGAGTGTTGCAACTGTGTGTCGCCAGCAATTATCCCCCATAACGCACTTATGTACATACATATATTTGCACATTGTAAATGCAACAAACAGGCTGCCAGGCATTTACATATAATAATTCCCGAAATTCCATTTCCCACCCGAGAGAAAGCCCTATGGTGGTGGGTAGTACTACAAGTATATGTTTTGGGGCGATTCTTAGGGACGGGATTTGTGTTGTCAGGTTGTAGAGCTTAGAGGTCTTGGGGTTTTTGAAAATTTAAATTTATATAAGGCAACATCTTGGTTTATTATTCACAAAAAACAAGCTATTATTTTATTATTTAAGATAGTGGCTTTGTTTTACACACTATGAATTTATTTGGTCAAATATGTAAAGTTTCAGTAAATTTATGAATCAAAACTTTGGTAAAATATCCATAAAACCAAACCACCATATAAATTTTGAGCAAAGAACATGGCAATCTTTAAAAAAAAGATGCAAGAAAATTAAAGGTCTAATACCAAAATGTATTACATTTTCAAATTGAATAAAAAATGTCTACAAAAATGGATAAAAAAGTGTCTAAAAAGTTCCTATTTCAAGATATATAAAATAATATATACTATACCCTTAAAATATCCAAGTTACAGAAGAGGCCGTTCGTAGATTGTTGTATGAATATATAGATGTTATATATAGATATAAATGTTGTATGAATAAAATGTGACCCAAATTTTCAAAGGGGGTGTTGATTTTTCCACCATGGCTTTTTTTTCTGATTATGATTACCAACCCTGGTGACTTTCCTATTGTTTTCAATAATATTTTAATTAAAGTAAAACAAGCTTGCCCTTGTATTCCCTTAAATGCCTTTAAATAATTGAAATTTCGCCGTGACTTTAACCATCAAACAATGAAAGGCTTAAAAAGCCTGTGCTTTCAAAAAAATTCCACACATTAAGCATTAATTTAATTACCAATTAAATTCCATTCAATACCCGGTGGCCTGGCTAAGCCTTTTGTAGGCAGTGTCCACTGTGGTTCGGCCATCGAATTGTATATTTCGTGAATTTTTTTTTCATTTTAAATCGAAGGCTTAATGAGTTTGTCTAACATGATATGACGCGGAAGCGGCCCTGGGGCTTATTTTGCTGTCAACAAAATGCATTCAATTGAGTGCATTTCCTCCGCTCCGTCAACTCCAATTTGGACAATTCGATTTATGAATTTTAATTAAAAAAATGTATTTATTTGCTCATGAGCTGGATGGGGCTTTTGTGTGTGTGTTTCGTGTGAGCTTTCAGTGCGTGAGAATCCTGCGGATCCTGTATTCTGATTTCGGCAGGGTCTCTGAAAATCTCTCAACATTATCGGCCTGTCGGCTTAGACAAAGTGGCGTTCTGGGGGCATTACCCCTAATACCCCTAATCCCCGTAATCCCCTACCAAATCCACATCGAATAACGAGCTGTTTCGGCCAACGAAGTCCCCACAGCCAGGACTAGCAGGACTCGCTGGCCTGCTGATTGCCAAAAAAAAAAAAAAGGAGAGAAAATAAGAAAGTCCGTTGGGGGAACCAGAAAAAGTAAATCAAAATAAAACGAAATATTTTAGAGACTTTAAAAATATCAAAATGGTAAATTAGGTATTTCAAATTCTTGAATATTATTCGTTTATTAACATTTTTCCACTTTCAATAATCATTTATTTATGCATTATTTAATTAATCATATTTGAGAATTACAATTTCATATAAACTTATAACATTTACATGTTTATTTATGCAGGATTAACTTGAAAAACGATTTTGTATTTGCACTTTGCCAACATGAAAGTGTATCCTGGCAAAATGCCTAAAAGTATGCAACGCCTCTGACAGGATAAACTTTTCGGTTTAGTCCCTGCTTGTGTGTTAATGCACTCACTTTCCCGGCGAAAGTAACTAAAACCCACACACTTTTATGTGAAGGCTAATGCCAAGATTCCCACACACCAACACACACACACAAACTCGTGGTGAAAGCCCACAAAAGGACATACACATACTTGTGCATTTGAGGGCGTGCTAAAAAAAAAAAAAAAACTTTTCATAATTGACGACAAGCTATGGTTTCCCCCGAAAATTTTACCCCTTTCTAGAACATCATTATGATGATGATGAAAATAATAATAATACTGATGATGATAATGATGATGATGGGCAACTATTTTACGTCATTAATTAGCGCCGGGTGGAGCGCTTGAAACTATTACGTATATTACGTAATGCGATAACACCAGCAACTACAACAAAAACAAAGGCCCAGACAGCATAAACTATTATGTGCAAAATTTTTAATGACGTTAAGAAAGGTGGGGGGCTGGCGAAGGGGTATGCCATCCAACATAACAAAGGGATGCCAGGATAAAAAAGGACCTTGTTCGAGGTATTTGCATTTCTCATCCCATTTTCGCTATTATTTTAATTTCGCTACCAGGGGTATAATCCTATTTTGATTAGAAGTTTCCAGAGCTGAATAAATACTCGACTTAAATAGTAAGTTTTTATAATTTTAAATAAATTAAATAGTTTTAAATGAAAATATAGAATACTAAATAAAATTGGGTAGGGCTTATAAGAGGTTTTTGTAAAAGGATAACGATTAGTTGGTAATTGATGACTGAGATTTGTTAAAAAATATTGAAAAAATGATATGGGAATAAGTCCGCAAAGTAAAATAAATAGTGTTTATAAGCTTTTGGTAAAAATATTATATTTTTAACTTTAAATTATAGGATATAGAATATAAATCTTATAGATTACATATAAAAGACTTACTAAATAGAATGCTAAATACAATTATATATGGTTCAAAGCGTTAGAGGTATTTGTGTATCTTGAGGATAAGGATAATCTTGAGGGTTGAGGATAACGTACGTCTTAGTCTTACGTTAATGACTAAGATTTTTTGAAAAATATTGAAAAATATCTCTGGAATAAACAAAAAATTATACATTTTAAAGTAAATTACAATATTTAAAACCAGTAATTTTTCAAGGTTCAGGCATTATAATATTATAATATTCTTTAGAGTAAAGAATACTTCTAAAATATTATATATACTTCTTGAGAACCATCATCCACAGTGATAACCCTTTTTGTTTAACCTTATAGAGTACTTAAGTAGTCGACTTTTTGGGTATTCCTCCCCAACTATCTCTTTTTTAGGTTACTTTCTTTTCACTGTCATTTGTGATGCCCTTATAATTAAATTATTTAGCGCAAATTTGTGCACAAATGTTGTCTCCCACACTCACGCACACATTAGATATGTTATCATTACCCCACTGGCGGTATCTCGCTCCCGCTTATTGCTCCCTTGCATAAGGCTTTCCCTTTCGCACGCCGTATCTAGTTCATCTCTCGGTCGAAGGATAATGAGAATTTAAATCGCAATAAAGTGCCTGGTGGAAAAAGAAGGCAGTGCCAGCGCCAGTAACAAGCTAAAATAAATGTTCAGTTCGGGATGCCGAGGCGGGAGGATTCTGGGATTAAAAGGCAGTCGAAAGGAGGGCACTGACAAAAAAAAGGGGTACTATAAGGGGTGATTCTTAATCTTTTAGAGCTCTGGGGATATCTTGGATATTATTTTAAACAAAAGAAATAATTAATTTTTGCTTAAGAAAAACATTTAAACTTTTTAAACCATTGCATTTTATAGATTCTGGGCTATAATTCTCAATTAGTTCCAGAATTTATGAAAAACATACAAATTCATACTTTAAAAACAATATTCTTAAAAACATGATTCAAAGATAGGACAAAAAATTAAGGTTTGGTAATCTTTTATCTATAAGTTATTATTAACAAGATGATCTATTAAATTTTCAAAAGACTTGTTAATATACTTTATAAAAATTTTTAAAAAAATATCACATAATACCCAAAAAATTGGCTTAATTTTTGCATACTTTTTCCTTTATTTAATACCAAAATAACCCTTTATTTTTTCGTGTGTAATAAGTTTGCAGTTAAGCAAAGAAGCGGCAAAGTCGAGAGTGAAAGTGTTGCGAGAACCGAGGACCGTGTACTGTCTGTGTCTGCATCTGAGTGCGCGTTTCTCCATCTATATCTCAGTCCGTGTATCTGTATCTGAAGTTCTATATGTATATCTATAGCTACATCTGTATCTGTATGTGCAACTGTATCTGTAGATGTATCTTTGTGTGCAGCTCGTGTCCTGGTTGCGTGCCCCTCGGTGCCTGTGCGTGCGTTAATAAAATGTAATTTTGAAACGCATTTAAGGCGAACCTCGTACGCAGCAGCCAGCCGGGTAGTCATAGTCCGGATTCGAAGTCATAGCCACCGACAGCTTCTGTCTCGACTAAGGAGATTATGAATCACCAACCGAACAGGACCGGGACTCGGATACCGATGGGTTGTTCCCACAGTTAGTTTCGTTTTGCGGGCTTTTGGTTTTAAGTTTACTCTTCAAAGGATTTGATGGTAAATTTTTAAAAGGTTATACTTTTTGTATTATTTCTGTTAGGATACCGTATTAAGGACCTTTTAAAAATAATCATAAATAAATCATTTTCATCTGGGTACCGGGTATTAGTAGTTTTTGCTTAGAACTCTCACTCAGAATTGCATTTTTCAATTCATCTCTAGGATGATTGTTTCCTGGAATTGGCCTGAAAACAATGGATGAATGGAGAAAAGTGACAGGTCCTGGAACAGGACTAGAAACTGTAGAACAAGGATGAGTTGCAGACAGAAATAGAAACAGAAACAGAAGCAGTGCCTGCGGTACAGACACATAAATGCTTATTAGCATTAGTAGCGCATTATGAGCATTCGCAGGACATAGACACACACACAGACACGCATAGCCCGTCTCTTTCGCACTTAATGTGGCGCTTTCTGTCTAACTGAATGAGGTGAAAGGGGTGGGGCGGGGACGCAGCTGAACTGGCATTTGGCATTTGCCACCGCTTTGCCATTGTTGTTTTGGGAATATTGTCATGCGACTTGTGTGTTTGCCTTTGCCAATACTACTTGCATTTCGCCTCCGCATCCGTATCCGCATCCGGCGGAGGCTTTAGATTCAGATTCGCACTACCATTCACATCTCTGGATCACAGACGTAACCGAATCCCGGCATGAACTCGCTTTGGGGCCTCAATTAGAGCTCCAAACGATTCCCTCGCCTTGCTAATCAGCTTCTATCCAGCTTCTCCACAAAAATCTTCTTCGGAATTTGCATTCCATAACTAAATTATCCTTTTTTTGCAGTTCTCTGAACAAGGAATCCTTGGCCTTAAGTAGTTTTCTTCATTTAATCTCCTTAATGCTAAATATGCGTTGGCATTTGTTATTCTTTAGAATTATTTTCATCAAGTCAAGAATTACTGGCATTTGCTTTTTGTTTTATTTTCATTGCGAAAATTTTCAACTTAAATGCTTAGTATTTTATTTATTTTCTTTTGTAGAAAAACTGGAAAATATTCTATTCACTTGAGGCCTTTTAAATCTTCCTAAAATAAACCAATGAAGCTTTCTAACTCGCTTCATCGGTCATATATTTTGTTTAATTTCTTTATTTGGCTGGAAAAATGGGTAAATGGGTTAATGGGTTTAATTTTTCTGCATTTTTCTTTAGTTATTCAACACGAATTTTATCAGAAACAATACGTTTTTAATATTGTGCTGTTTTTTAAACCGTTTTAAATAAATAACTTGGTACTTTCGTAACCGATTAAGAAAAAAAATTCGATATTAAAAATAGAGCTTAAATATTTGCATAACTTTACTCAAGCACCCTTATTTTTGGCAAAAATCATAATGAAAATTATTAAAAATTGGGTTATAACTAAAAGTTATCCAGATTTTTATAAAAAATTGTAGTAATCGAACATCCAAGACGAGTAATAGTTAAGTATTCATTTCTTTCCTAAAAGTAATAGAACCACTAGGCGTATACTTACTATGAGATATTATTTTAAAATATTAAGCATACGCACCCATGTTCTATTAAATTCCAACACTTATTGGGTTTTACTAAGCTTTAATTTCTCTCTAATACCTATTCAAATAATCGCTTGGGTACATTATCCCAGAGGATATACTTGAAAAAAAAAAAACTCAAAATACTACCAATAATATTATTTTAAAAAGCCAATTTGTGTTAAATATTAAAAGGACTTGCTCTCATCGTATTTAAATAAATTTAAAATGTAAATCTTTTGAAAATTTCAACAAAAAAATGTTGAAAATGTGTCTTGAATGTGTAAACATTATTTTCGGAACGAGAGCATGCAACCGGAAATCACTTGAATGTTTTTTGTTGCCGCCTTTCGGGGGCCTTGTAGTTGCACTTCCTCCGCAGTAGTTCACACTTGGCAGCTGCGACTCTTCGACAGGAGATGACAGACTTTCTCCACCCCCTGGACTGCAGTTTCTCCTCAAGAGCTAGCTTTTTTTTTTCCTTCATCGATAACAAAAGGAAGCCTTATTAGAGTGTTCCTTTATTTGAATGCCACATTTCACGCCATGTGGTGGCCTAGGGGATGCGGGGATTAGGTTGCTTCTATTGTAAGAGTTGGCCTTTTTTTCTGCTAGTTCATGAGATGCCCCCTCCTCAGGCAACCCCCCTGCTTGGCCACATTACTTTTCACCCATTTCAGCAACCAACCGCCAGGAGAAGGAGCTGCCATTGTCAGCCATTGTGGAGATCCTTTGTTTTAGCCTGGGCTTTGTCAGTCTCGGGCCAGCTCCTTCTCGGGCCATTCCCCACCTACCCCCTTTTAGCACTTTGCCAGCTTTTCTGCATTTTCTTTGGTCGCCATCAGTGGCAACTTTTCATTAACCAAAAAAAAACAACAAAAAATAAAACATGAAAAAAGAGACTAGGGTGGGGGGGGAGAAAAAATGAGGCACAGAAATGCGAATGTGCAACGAAGAAGCTCCAATCACACATGTTTAAAAGCTGTTTGTGGTCTACACTAAGCGAAATTATGGGGTACTAAAAATATGTATTGTATAATTATATATTCATAACTTTTTATTCTTTTTCTTTGTTTTATGGTTTTGGACTTCGAGTTAACGATAGTAATAGTAGGATAGTTATTAATAAAAACATTTATTTTTATAGCATAAGTATTCTATATTTTAAAGTTTTTTAAGTGCTTGAATTAGTATTGGAATATAATCAATAAATTAAATTTTCTGATGATTAATATTAAAGATTTTAAAGACATTTATTTTCTTTTTCACAAAAACAGAATATTTTGTGCCAATAGCTTTATATATTCAGAGTTTTAGACAATCTAACTCAAATTTTGCATATCTTAAACCTTTAGAAGAATTCAACAATATTTTTATAGAGCTATCGCACTATCGTACTATATCGTACTATTCTTTAACTTTTCTAAAACTATCTTATAGTTATTCTGCCTCAATGAAAGAACTAGAAGAAGACTAGAAGCATAGAAATCATTAACTTTCTAAGATATCTAAGATTACGATATATCTAATTTCCCTAAAACTATCACATAATTTTATTTCCTATTATTTTTTACTTTATTAATTTTAATTTAAATATTATTATATTTATTATTGAAAATCAATAAAATATAACCTTACCCAACTTATTTCCAGTGTAGCCACACCAGCACATACTATACCCCCCCAAATGAAGCCAGAAAAAAGGGCGGCAAGTTGTGATCAGATTTCATCATTGAGTGCCTGGACGTGTCCACTTTAAATGCCAAATTAAACCGAATAAGCGCCGATAAACAATGACGGTACTGGGTGGACGGGGGGGGTGGGGATGGGGCAAGTTTTTCGGCAGCCATGGCAGGGGGGTGGGTTCTAAGGGGCGAAGTGAAGCAACAGACGTCAGCCGACAGCCGGAAAAGCCGGCTAAGAAAACTGACGCGCTGGAAGGAGTCAGAAAGGAGTAGGGGGCGGCAGGAGGAAAGTGGGAGGACATCAACTAATTGAAATTGCGCGCCAATTTTGTGGCTAAGCTTGTCTCGCGCCCTCCTGCTCCGCTCCTGCTTCGCACCCCTTGCTGCGCGCCCCTGAAACGGAGGCCATGCGCAGAGACCCGAAGCTCACGCGAGACACGAAGCTAAACAAACAGGCCCCGAAGCCTGCTGCCCGACGACAGTCACACGAACCTGGAACCTCGTGCGTTGTCGTGGGTCGGGAACTGGGTGTCTGTTTGTATGGACACACTGGCGAATGTGCGATGTGTATATATATATATATATATCGTACAGCGATGATAACGGGACTGAGGTGCGTGGCTCAGTCGGCTCAGAGTTGGCTGAGCAGTCGTTGGTGCAGTCGGCGTCGGTATCTGCAGCGCAGCGCAACGTCAGTTGTCGAGCGGCGGTTGAACGGTGCGTATACTTAACGCGGCACATTTCCATTCGACGACGACGACCACGGTGCGTATGTGGAATTTGACCCACAGAGCTCTGCGTGTTTCGTCTTCAATTTCGATTCAAAATACGATTCGATTTGCTGACTTTTCGGTAAAAAGTAAAAATAAATAAAAAAAATAAAATAAAATAAAAAGAAATCGCAGGAGGAGGATATCTTTTTGTTGCCGCGTTCTCGTGTCTTCCTCTTGTTTGTTGTGAGTCTTCTTCGCGCGATTTGTTTGTTTTTTTTTGTATCTCGTCTTCTTCATCGGTCTTGTCATATTGTCATATTTTTTTTGGCTGTTTGTTTTGGTTTCCTTCAATTGTACGTCACCGAAAGTAATAATAATAATAATAATAATCCAAAGAGAGTAAAAAAATCAAGAAATGAAATCAACAAATATTCCCGGTGTCTGTGCTGTGTGTGTGCTGTCGTCGGTTTTCGGTTACCATTGATGAATGGCAAACAAATTGTCTGGCACTACGAGCTCTCCAAACAAAAATAATAAATACACACGTATATATACATAAATAAAAACAACACGCCTCAGGCCAGCCAAAATACATATAAAATAGCAAAAAAAAAAAGAAAGCCTAACAAGCCAGTTTCCATTACGAAAGGTAAGTTCAGTTTTGCGCTAATTGGTTAAGTGTTATGGAAACACTCTATAATCTATACAACTGGGTGAGTGCGATCTCCGATTTCGGATTACTGCCCTCCAGATCATGACCCTTTTTTCCAGCGAATTTGATTTGTAACATGAGATTTGGGCCGGGGGCTACAGACAGGACGAAATGCGAATACAGGATAAAGGATGTTTTTGTGTGTGCCGGCAAAAGCCTTTTGCCAGATTTGTTAGCCTAATGGATATTTATTGGTTTTTACATTGGGGTTTTGAATGCGCAAAATTAAGACTTTGTTCGTGTTCTGCATTTCATTTTTTAGCTTCAATCAACGTGATTAATTTTGCCTTTCAAATGGGTTGCTATTTGGTTTATATGTTGTTCTTTATTTTAAATGTAATTTATTGCCTTGATGTATGGGTTTAAAGTCCAAGTAGGAGAATGTTTGAAAATTAAGATAGTTTTAAAATTATTTAAAAGGTACTTCATACTCTTGTTAGTTAAAAATTTAATTGCCAAAGTAAGTGTAATTAGAAAATTATTTGATAGAAGGAGAACCCTTCATAGGAAGGAATTCCCTTTTCATATATTCCTTTTCATATATGCTTTTATGTGATAAAAGCTCTAAACCGATAGTATTGAAGTTGGTTCATCGCTAATACAAAGAATAAGAAGTAACACTGGCAAGACCATGGTCGATCTCCTATGATTGATGGTACCTTTTTATTTTAATTATTATTAAAATTATTTCAATGTTAATTTCTATTCATTAATAACTTATTTCGAAAAAGAAAAAGACCACTAATTCTCATAGCAATTGTACTCAAAATGAAGAATGTACTGGTGATGTAGTTGACCGAGGTTTTCCCCGTGGAAATCCCTAATCGAAAAATACCATTGGATGGCATTGGCGGAGGCGGAGATCGGGACGTAATCGAATCGAAAATTTGTTTGCCAAACGCTTTCACCCAGGGGTCTAATTCGATTTGGCCAACTGCAGCTAATAAGGTCAGGCCGGAATGTGTGCTGGTTGGCTGGATGGTTGGCAATATTTTGCATTTTACATGACATCAGATTTATGGACCACATTTATGGAGCACATTTATGGAAGGCCCCCAAGGAGAGCGATTGCCCAGTCCAGCCACATGCCCCCAGTTCATCATCGTCCGTTGGATGTCGAATGCCGTTAATAACGGAACTAAAGCCAAAAGGCAAAAGCATTCTATAATAATTAAATTAAAATCTGTTTATTTATGCACTTTAGTCGCAACACCAGCAGCAGCATCAGCACCACCACCACCACTAGCAGCAGCAACAGCATAACTATAATAATAATAATAAACACTAGTAATAATAATAATGTTTGTATACCTTATGCCTGGCTGGCAATCAAATGAAATATCTAGATTAAATATTATTTATAATTAAGGCAAACAAATCCCAAACCCTTCTGAATCTGAAAAATGCCAACCGAATTTGCAGTAATTAAAACAAAACAAAAATGTATGTATCAACATGGCTAGGCATTTAAATTTAAATTTAAATCAATATTGCCGTGCTGCAGCTAGACCCATAGCTGGAGCTATAGCCGGAGCCAGAGCCGAGGCCAAGCCAAGGAAGGGAAAAACATTTCGCTCCAGAAAACTAATTTGAAATTGAAATGAATCTGATCCCGTTTTGTGTTGCAGGAATTGTTGCAGCTGGAGTTATATGTATGTAGTTAGCAGTTGCCGTTGCAAGTTGCAACTCAAATTTCATAATATTTACCTCCGCTTATGCCTTTTGCTTTAATCTCTCAATTAGCCCGGTCGACAAATTTCTCCTTTTGCTGCAAAATGAAAATTAAACATTCATGCCACATATCGAATGCGGTCTTAAACGTCACAGTGGCTGCATTGGACGGGGATTTTCAGCCTCTTGACACAGCCCTTTGACAAACAGCTGAAACCACAAGGTAATCAACGGGGCGTATGAGTAATATTTGAAGGAAAAAAACAAGTATACGCCGTGTGGTTCTTTTGATTTCTGGGTAGTTGAGGTTCTATAGCGTGGCTTTGTAAACCTCTCCTATTTTAATCCTTGCTACTCAATCAAATTTGAATTAAAAGATAAACTAATATTTTTGTCAAAAAACTAACTTATTAAATAAAAAAACACTGGTTTTAATAATATTACTCATTCTTATGCTAACCATATCCCTTGCATCAGATACCAACGCCAAGCACAATAAATACTTGATATGAAATGGAATTCTAGTCTTGGAATTTCCGGGATGTCCTTAATGGAATCGCTTGTACGGTTGAATGGGGCATTTCAAGGAAGTCTTCCTGATTTGTTCAACAAGAAAACTGCATTTGCACGCAGATTGCATTCTAGCCAATTGCTGTAAACATTTCACTTTTTTTTTTTGTTTTTGTTTTAGAGTCCAAAGGACTTTTATTTTTTTTCCCACAGACGTGTTCCATGGGAATTAAGCCATCGGCCACAATCAGCCGAGTTAACATGCTTAAAATGCAAAATTTTCATGCACTCGGCACTCGAAGGACAAATCAGATTAGACCGCCTGCTGATTCACAAGCCAATATGTAATAAATATATATTTCAAATCAATTTGTCCGAGCTAACCGCAGGTGGGATGATAGTAATTGATGGTTTCAAGATGCCAGTTATCCTTACGATTCATTGGTTAATTACCGATAAAATTCAAATGAGAAATTCTCTCATTCTCATTCTCAAATTCATTTCCTTTTCCGTTTTCAATTACGGCAAGGACATTGTTTCCGCTTCAATAATACCAACAAGACAATTGCAACTTTAAATTCGGATTATTAATTGGAGATTTGATTTAATTTTTGAGAAGATTTTGATTATCCTTGCCGGCCGATCATGTCCGGGTTTTACTTTTATTTGCACTTACCATCCAAATGAGATTCCCGTGGCCGGCAAGGACACGTTCCTCATTTCGCATTTCGCCGTGCACAGGACATTTGGCCTTCCTTTCATTTTAATAGTGTCACGTTCGGCGCGGAAAAGCGGAACAGCGGAAAACCCGAGGCGCTCGTTTGATAACTCAATTGTACCAGGCCCGACGCCTCAAATTGAATTTAATATTAATTAACTAATTTCAGTGCTGACTTCACTTTTAATTAACTGCCGTCCCAAGCTCACCTGCGGTATCCTATATCCCTGTATCTAGTATCCTGTGTCCTGTGTGCTCTATCTCCATCGCATACAATCTTGAAGACTCGTCGACGCTAATTTCATTTGATTTTGGTCAACATTTGGGATACTCCTGCCACTCTTTCGTACACCCAAGGGACTCCCCATCCTTTTCCGGTCCGTCATACCCGTCTCTGTCTCTCACTCAGGCTGTGTGTTCACCTCACAGTTATGGGTATGTTGCCTTCACGTAAATACACGTGCCAGCGCCTCGCCGGCCACCAAGGAATATTATCCACTAACACACACACACACATGTGAGTGCACTTGGAAAAATTATTAAGGGGTACTGGCAATATTTTGTTAAAATTTTAACCTTTTTTTTTAGTTTTTGTATAAATTTTTTTAAGAAAAGTTTAGAATATGGGTCACACTTTTATTAAAAATATGTATCCTTGCTGTATTTCTACAAAATTGTTAGCTAAAGCTTTTATTTCTTTAAATATTTTTATATTTAAAGAAGCTGTCATGTGACCTTACTTACCCATCACTATTTCAATAAGAAGCGTGGTCACACTAGAGCATGGCCTTGAAACTTAACCACCAGTGTGACCTTGCTACTCACTCAAAACTATAATTAAATGAAACTCTAAGCTTTTTCCTCCGTTTTTTTCACAAGTATGTCTTGATTTTTTTTTTTTTTTGAAGATTTGTATGACTTTTTTCAAGTGCCTAGCAAACGCTCGCACAAATACATGGCAACATCGATGTGCAACGTGTTTTTCCGGCTTAATACCTTTCTCAGCTGAATACGAATGGAAATAACGGTAAATGTACACATACCTGAACAATTTTTAGCAAACGGAGCAAGCTGGGTTCAGGCAAAGAGCCAAAAAAAAAAGGAAAGAAGAAGCAAAATAGCATCCTCGCTGTTTTCCCAATGTGTGTGTGTGTTGCAATGTGTGTCTCTGGGTGAGTGTTGCAGTTGAGCACGCGCCGCTTTTACGTTACGCTCGTGACGGCAGCCAAAAAAACAAAAAAAAAAACAGGAGAAGAAGGTGGAAAAAAAAGCTCAGACAGCCGCCAGAGTAACCAGTAGACGAAGTTAGAAGTTGGCCAGGAAACGGGAGGAAAATCCCCAAAATTTCCTTTGTCATGTGCAGTATTTTTCTTTCTTTCCCCCCAAACGCTGTTGTTGCCGTCGAGGAAAACGAGAAAAGGCTGTGAGATTGGGGAAAGCTGGAAAAGCTGTAACCGAAGCAATATCGACAGCACTGGCTCTCAAAAAGATTTCCCAATGCATCCAAATGACTGACGTACTCACTAAATGTGCCAAGCACAACTGTACTGACCACATCAAAGGTGCTTGGGTAATTTATCGATAGCAAGTAACAAATCATCAGTGGGAGAGCTCTGAAACAGTTGTGGGTTTCTATTTCTGGATGGGAATTGGATTTGAAAATTTTTTATGAAAATACAAGCGTGAGTGTTTGTTGTATGATTTTAGTAATTGATCGAAACTTATCGATAATATCAAATAATAAATAAAAAAAGTTTAGAAGATAAAGATATTCTAAACTTAAAATTAAACTTTAACTTAATTAAAACTTACAAAATATACAACTATCGAGAGGGTTTCAAAAGTGTTTTCATAAGAAACTTTGTTTTCAAATTGGTAGTTATGGTTTCTTAATATTAAGTCTTGAATTTAACTAATTTAACTAGCTTATCGCAGTTTATCGATAGTCTAGATAACAACCAAAAATATTAAGTTATTGATAAACAAAAATATAAAATGATAAGTATGTATGTTTTAAAAGAAGGGCTGAAATCCCCTGCTATTAAGTATGTAATATTATCGATAACAATTTATGAATGAATCTTAAATACGTTTCTCTATTCCTTGTCTAATCCCAACCTGTCTAAGCTAAAAAATCATCTGTTACATTTCCATACAATTAAGTATTATTAAACTAATCTGAATCCTAATTAATAGGCCAATTGGCAGGCTGTAATTGAAAGCCAATCCAAGTATATTAGCCGTAGATGCAGGCCTTGAGTTCAAAACTCAATAAATTTTCTGCAAATTAGCCTTAATTGGTTTTAAACGCTTTTATTGTCTGCACAGACATGTGACCTTATCCTGCATTTAAATTATGGAATTTGCACGCCAGGAAAATTGCTCACGATATCGATTTCATCGAATAATACCAATGTCTAAATTCCAGTTTGCAGCTTGTTAGCAACAGTGTTTTAATTTTGTATTAGAAAGTGCTCATTTTAATTTGAAAGTTTAAAGTTCAATCGATTAAAAAACTGAAACATTGCCTACCCCAATTTTTTTTTTTTTTGCTATATCGCTTTTCACTTTTTGCTTGGTTTATCTGTCATTTGTGTTTCTGTTTTTTTTTTTTTTGGCCAACTACTTCTCTGTTTTGTGTTTTTTTTCCAAGCATTTTACTTTGCATGGCTTTGAGCTTTCAGTTTCGCTTCTTTTGTTTTCTCTTCGCATTCTCTTCTTGTTCGCTTTGTGCAAAAATTTTTGTTTATTTTCTGCGGCTCCGCTTTTGACGTCTGTTCAGTGTGTCAGTGTGCTGCATAAACACACACACAAAGCTACACTCCTACACATAAATATACATACAAACATTGCTATAAGCTATATGCTACCCCGATTCCAGTCTCCGATTTCTTTTGTATCGATATTGGTGGAGGGTACGCTTTGCGTTTTTTTTTGTTGCCTTTCTTTTGATATTTTGCGAGGTATCTGAAGGCGTTTTATGAAGAAAATTTTATTTTTAATTTAAGAGTAAGTTTTTAATATTTTTAAAGTTTTTATAACAACTATATAATGTGCTTTAAATATTTGCTGAGGAGCTCTGAAACAGAAACCACCTTTCTGGGCAAAAATGTTCCTTTTTAAAACATAGTATACCATACATTTCCAGATAAAATGCCAAATAGAACAGGCAATACAACATATTCTTTACAATAGAATAGAATAATCATTAATAGGTTTTAAAGCCTAATTTAATAGGTTTAATTAACTTAGTAGCGTAATATTGTAGTTAAAAAATTAGTATAGCATACATTTCAGGGCAAAAATGGCTCGCACAATAAACAATATATATTTATTGACTCAAAAGTTCAAAAATTGTTATAGGCTTTACAATCTTTCTAGCCTTATTATTACAGAAAATATTAAAGAATATATTTAATAAGGACTTCCATGGTAATTCTTCCATAACCTTTAAACTTGTTTAACTTTCCATAAATAATCATTATTTTTCAAATTAAGAATTCAATCAAAAACCTCAAGTAGTAGCTTATCAAAGGTCCTGGCCAATTGTTTTCATTTTGGTGAAAAAAAATCACAGCATACATTTCAGCGCACACATTGCGGCGAAAGTAAAGATCATCAATCAGTCGTTTCCCCCTCAGGTGGAAAGCTGTTCTCACTTGTTTTTTTTTTTTTTTTTTTTGTTGACTTTTTTTGTATTTTTTTAGTTGTCGTTGTTGTTGGCGATGTAATTTTTGTTGTTGTTTTGATTTCCGTGGAAATCGCGTGCAGGAATCGCTAAAAATGTTTGCTGTTGTTTTTGTTGGTTATTTCCGTTTGCGTTTATGTTTTACTTAAATTCCCTTTAACCGGCCTCAACATCCGTCCGCCCTGGCTCCCGCTCCCACTTCCACTCCTGCTCCCGCCCACCAGCCCACTTTTCCACCCCCTCCCCCTTTTTTTAATGCCAACTTTACGCAATGAGAATGTTTACGCTGTTGCTTTGGCTTTTCCTCATTTTTTTGTTGCTTTGTTTTTTGTTTCTTGACTGAGCCCGGTTTTTTAGCCTTTTTTTTGCTATTTTTTTTTTGCTTATTTTTCAATGTTGATTATTTGTGTATTTGCACTATCACGTAACACGGCAAATGAAGTCGTAAAACGCTGGTTCGCTCTTTACGCCGTAATCCCAGCCGGAATTCCCCCTGGCCCTCACCCTTCCCGCACTGCAGCATCGATGGGCGTTAGATGGGTTTCGTTTTGGTCCGGAAAACAAGTGGAAATCGATTCAAGTTTAATTATAATTACACTGCAAGTAAATTAATATTAAAAGTTTATTTCTTTTCAGTTATAATACTAATTAAATACTGATTTTTTTCTAAGTTATAGCTATGTGGATTAAAGCTATTAATAACTACATTTTTAGTCGTTCGTTCTGCTATGTATATATTGCTGCTTTTAGGATATATTTTATTTATGATTAAAAATGGTAAGGTATGATCAAAAATAATTAATAATATTTAGATTTTATTCTTTATTTATTTCTGAGAGCATTGAACCGATCTTTTATATCCATTCATTGTATAATAGACATAAATATAACACAATTCCTACATATATTTTATATATGGTCTCGTTTAACTAATTGATTAATTTTACACTTTCCCGTGTATATTTCCATTTCCCCAAATGATTATTGAGCAGAAAACTAAGAATTTTAAGCCATTATTTCCCTTCCTTTTGATATTGAGATTTTTTTATAATAAAGATTTTAAAATTATGCCTGTATTTTAAATTCATAATCATAATAAAATACAAACTAATTGTTAGTACAAATACCTCTAATTAATTAAAAATGAAGGAAAAAGTGAAAGATAATAAACTAGAAGGTAATTTGCAGCATTTCTTTATTTTATTGCTTTATTGGAATAGCTTATATCTTTTTAATAAAAAAACGCGTGTCCTTTTTATAATTAAATTCCCTGTTGAGCTCTCCTGGCAGCAAATAAAATAATTCCATTCACCTTTGAATTGAATTAGAAGCAGAAAATAATTAGCAGTGGCTGGGAGGGAATTACTCCGGACTCTGGAGTTTCTTTGACCCATTTCAGTGGCACCATGGCACTCTGGCAGTGTGGCAGCATGGCATGGAATGGTAATTCTGTCAACCCGACAGTCCCGGGTTTTCTCATTAAGCTGCATTGCATAAATCAAACAAACAAAGGCTGGAAGTGAGAAAATAGAGCCAAGAAATGGCAAGAAATCCCAAGGAATAGAAGCAAAATGGCAGCGGGAAACCAAAGTTACAAATGAGTTGGTTTGGTGAACTTTTTTGCCAAACCAGATTGCTGGCAGAAGGGAGGAGGAGGAGGAGGGAGGGAGTAAATGAAAATCATTAAAGAATCATATCAATTATTCGGTGGTCGGGTCATTAGCCACCTGTCAGGGAATTTGCCAAACAAAACAATAAATACACATTTGGTCTGCTTTAAGGATCAAGCCGGGTGGGGGCGGGAGGCGGATTAATTGAAGGATACTTTCAATGCAGTGTGCATGGTGTCCTGGGGCAGTAAAAATATTGATGCCAGTGCATTAAGGAGATTATATCCTTGTTGATACAGGGGTCTGAGCCTTTAAAGCGCCTTAAGTCGGAAGGAAATCGGCTTCGTTTCGGCTGGGCCTTTGTAAGTCAGCTTAGCCGCAAAATGCGTGTGTGTTCGTTTGTGTATCTGTCGGTGTGTGAGTGTATGTGTAAAGGATACTTCACCCGTAACAGACATACACACACATGTGAGAGAGGGTTGGGGGAAAAATAGCCGGAAACCAGGAGTCGGAAGACCCATGAGCCCCAAAAACCAAATCTCAAAGCCAAGCGAAATGACCTCCGAATATTCATCGGGGACCATCATCGGCGAAATGATAATGATAATGAACTGCGGCTTTCACTGCATCATCATTATCATTATCGTAACCATTAACCAAGGACCAAGGACCAAGGACCTTGGACCTGGGACCTAGGCCTATTTGTTCAGGTCCCCCCTTAACTCCTAACCCCTTACATCCCCGCCTCCCTGCCATTGACGCCTTCGACTGACTAAGCAGAATTAGTAACGGCTCATTATTGATTTTGGTTACGAATCAAATGGCCCAGAAATGGAGTTTCTCTGGCTCAATGATGGGAATCGGGATTTCCCCCAAGAGGTGGCCAGAAAGTAAACACCAAGTACACAAATACCCCAATCCAATCCCCCCTGGTTCAGTGACTTTATTGTAGTCATAACTCAAAATGTGTATTGGATTTTGTTCCTAATTATAATAATTATCGGAAGGCAGTTCAAATAAATTATAGAAACTATGTTTTAATGTATAATTTATTTATTTAAAATGAGATAAGAACTAATTTTAAATGAAAAATGTTATAATAAATAACAATAATTGTTGTAGTTATTTTAAACATATTCTGAGTTATGTTTTAGCTTTATGAGCTCTGCTTTCAATTACCTAAAAAATTTCATGGCTTGTGGCTTTCCTCTTAGAATTTAAAATTAAAAAAATACCCTTAGTTAATTATTTAATAAAATCTCCAACCAAAAATAGTTCTTAAAACATTTAAGAACCTCTCCAATTTTGTAATAAATGACTTTCGCCAAGTGGCTTTGATTGGAATCATAGCAGCTTTGTTGGACAGGTCCTGGGCAAGTCCTGCGAGAAGAGGCGTTAGTCAGGGGCGTGGCTATGTCACCGCAAGGCTATTAACAACAGTTTGCGCAAATGACACTGCAATAAAGTATAGTGAGTGAGGAGGAAAAACATTAAAAGGGAAACAAACGCAGGGCCGCAGCAATAACACCACAAATACATATACATATAAACACACTTATATATATATCCTATATATCCTTTGTATATATATGACTTTCTCTCTCTCTTACTCACTCTTGACCAGCGGTCAGGGAATGTCTTATGCACAGATTTATTATGTGGCCATAAATAAATTACAGGACCAACACTCACTGGCACACTGGGGGTTAAATGGTGCGAGGAAAGGGCACAGGCTCGGACACGGGCACGGGTACGGGCCAGGAGCAGGGCAAGGAGCAGTGCCAGGACTTTGGCGATTTATGTGATAAGGGTTAAAAGGTCCGACGACAGGGTAACGTCATTTCAAGCATCCCTCCTCCGCGCTCCACTAAATGCTTATTAAAATGCATAGAAAATGCTAAATGATCTAATTAGTGAAATATTTTCACCATAATTAAGCATCCGAGTGCGGCGGGAATTTAGCTTTTCGTTTCGGGTATTTCCCGGGAAAATCTACATCCCCTGCCATCTTAACCCTCTCCCCCCTTGAAAAAGGGTGTACAATGTACATGTCAGAAATTTCAAAATAGCAGCAAGTGCAGTCGTAGGGTTGTGCTTTTCCTTTACGATTTTCCGCTTCAAGAAAGATGAAAGGGGGTTTCTTTCCAAAAAATTAAAGGTATTTGAGACGGGGAGTATTATAATTAATAGTTTTTGGTTTTCTAAAATTGTTTAAGAAAGTTCTAGAATTTAAGAAGTTTTAAGGCCAAACTCAGGTCTTAAAAGTGTCATACACGGCGGATACTTAATTTTTATTCACAATATTAAGCTTACGGACGCTTATTTCTAAAATATCATGTTTAATTTTTTACTTCTTGTAATTGAGCTAAGAAATAGGGAGCTTAAAATAATAGAGCTTAAAATTAATTCCTTAAATATTTTAAAAATTGCATAATACTATACTTATTAATATCTATATTATTATATTCCAGTTTGTCCTTATTTAAACGATTTATTCGTATTATGAATGAAAATTATAATGTATAAGCCCACATTGCGTATACTTAATTTTATTCTTATAATTACTCATACGCCCCATTTTTCATCAATATACTTAACAACTTGTATTAAAAATCTTTCGACAATAATTAAGCTCTGTCTTAAATCAAAAGATAATTTTAGAATAAGCCCCGCAATCAAATGGATTTTCAAGTTTCCCATTCGCAGGATTCTCCGCCAGACCCTTTTCCATTTTGTCAGTTTGACATTCGAGGTCTTCAAAATGAAGTTTTTTTTTTTTTTTTGATTTTTTGCTGCCTTTTTTTTGGCCAAGAACCTGCGGCTATAATTGGCCAAGATTCGTGAACTTAATTGAATCCAAAGTGGGTGGCTGCCATCCGGCGGGTGGATGGAGGAAATGGGGTTACGTTACTCATAAGAGTGCGCGGGGGAGGTAGGGAAGGTTGTATGGAAAGGGGGTTTTAGGGTGAACCAGATTAGCTGGCGCTATCGACCGGCCTGCCATCCGGTGGCGAAATCCGTTCGCCTCTCTGACTGACAGCGGCTATCAGTGCGTTTCGATCTGGGCCAGGAACACAGCAACAGCAACTGAAACAGAAACCAGTTTACAGGAGCAGTAGCAGTAACTGAAACTCAAACAGTCTAAGCCGAAAAAAACAACAACAAAATTGAAAGAAAAAGAGCCAAAGGACTGGCCGAAAAAGGACCCATGTCATGCCAGCTGACTGCGACAACAAAAATGTGACAAAATAAATAAATTAAATTGTTCAAAAATGTTGCAGGTTGTTACATCGCATGTTGCATACAAAATTGGCCAAAATGTGAGGGAAAATGTTGGGAAATGGAAAATGGAACTTGCCAAAGTTGATTTCTATTTTGGCACGTGTTTACTGCCACTGTCGAAAAAATCCAAATCCAAATCCGAAGCTGATTCCGATTCCGATTCCGAAGCCGACATCGAATCCGAAAGACTCGGAGAATCGGAATCTGATTGTGGGGAGTGGGGGACAGCAGGGCAGCAGGTGTGTGAGAGGCCCAAGGATACTCCTTGAGAGGCGACGGGGCTTGGCGTCATTAGGAATATGGATTCAATTATATGTCGCTGGTGTTTGGCCCTCGCACATAAAACAAGAAATACGTTCCGCTCTGGAAAACGTGCTCGAAATAATAATAAAACCCAAGCCAGAACTCCAACTGGAGCTCGAACATCAACGAATATGTGAGTAAATAATGAAAATATTTACTTCGAATTTTCTCAACTTTTTTTTTCTCTACCATCGTCCCTATGTCTGTGACATGGGACAACAATGGGAAACTTTTCGTATTATTGAATTCTTTTTTTGTTGTTTGTTTGTTGGGATAAGGATACTGGAAATATCATTAGTTGGGTTAGGTGAGTAAATATCTTACTTTTTTTCCTAGAAAATTCTAGTAGAAATACATTAGATACTACGTTTTATTTAAGGAGTATTCATAGAGTTTCTTAAAGGTAGTCTCTTATATTCTTTAAATATTTATTGAATTAAAAAAAACTGTATATTTGAGGATAATAATATTATATCATCATCTAAAAGAACCATTTCTTAAATTTTTAAAATTATGAATCTTTTGGTTTATTTTCATAAGTTAGTTATCTAAAACCTATCTTTAAGTCTATCTCCTAAAGTATTGATTGTTTCTTTAACAAAGATAGAGGCCTTTTCACCAGGACTCTAAAGTCTAGACCCTGGATACTTGTCTCCTCTTAGTTCGTAGAACCTGGAATGTGCAACACATGCAAATCATTCATAATTGTATTTCTGCTGCCTGGCACATCAGTAATTAAGTCAATTTATCATTAACCTGGGGGACCTGCCACTTGCTCAATTGTCCTGCCCCTCAGGTCCCTGTGTCCCCCCTCCCCCCTTGGCTCCTGGCACCCCTCTTAAAGTCCTAGGCAATGTATCTAATGGCGGGTCGTAAAATTTATTGCGTATACGCCCTCGTGTTCCATGGAATGCTTTTAAATGTTAAATGTGCAAATTACACTGCACGTGACTGCGACTGTGTTACTGCTACAGTGACTAGAAGAATGTGCACTGAACAAAATAATATTATTTTAAAATTAGAGTTTAAAAATTATAATTTTTTTCTTGATAATTTATAAATTATTCTAAAAACTATAAAGATACTTTTATTCCATTCTGATAATTTTGCTGTGTAACTTTTGCCCTTTTTTCTTGCTGTTTAACTTCCACCTAGTGTGTACAATGGAGTTGGGGGCATGGCTGTTTTGGGGGGCGGCCTTTCGGCCATCGGCTTGAGCGTGGGCGTGAATCTTCACAGCCTCTGTTGGCTTTGACGGCAAACAAATGCTTTGATATTTATTGCCCTCGCAGTCAGCCGCAGCCTTGCCAGCCCCCTTTCTGGCCCCCACCAACCCGGCCACCTCTCGTTCCCCCTTCCTCCATCACTCTTAAGTGGCCAAAATGCGCTGCTAGCAATGTCATCGTCGTCCTTCTCTGGGCCATGCACTTAACTTTGGACAAAAGGGGGCGAGTGGTGGGACTAGCAGGAGGACTAGCGAGGGAGGTGTCGGGGGTGGGGGGGCGGCAGTTGATGGGCAAGTGGGCGTGGTGCATTAAGAAAAGATTTAACAGGCGACTTCTAGGCCACTTCACACAAAAGAAAGTGAAATCGAAAAACATTTTTCGGCTTCTTGAAAATCAAAAGCAAAGAAAGAGGGAAACAAATTCAAGAGACTTTCAAAGAAAAAATATAAATAAATAAATAAGAATAGCTATTAAATAGATGCTAAAATTAAATTATTCTCCTAAATAAGTATTTAATAATTGAATTTTAACAAGAAAAAGAGCCAAGTTTCTAGTTAGTTACATTGAAATTGTAACTTGGCCAATAAAATATTTTCTAAATCAGAACTAAATTAAAAAAAAACTCAAGTAACTTTTCCATAAAACATTGAAGTAAATTTCATCTAAGTTCTTTCTAAGAGAAAGTAATTGAAGGCTTCTCTGGCAATTAATTCCTAGTAACCCCAAGCATATATCCATTTTTAACATTTATTAAAAAATCACTGATGATATGTAATATTAATTTATTTCTACACACCTCATCAAACAAAAACTTTGTTTCTTTTTTTTGTAAAATTTCAATTAACTTTGGCCACCAGCATTTATTAGTTTTTTGTATCCCTGCGGCCAGAGTTAATCCTTTTACGGTTTTTTGTTTACTTCACTTATTTTTTTGTAGCCCTCATTGTGTGCTTTTTAGGCGAAATCTAAAATGAAATGAAAGCAAGGCAAATGTCCGACTGGCACAGTTAAATTCACGTGACAAGCCAATATTAAATTTGATTCAACTGCAGCAGAACGCAGCATGTTTGGCATGAAATCGATCGTTGCTTTTGGCTTCTCACCCGCCGGGCAGTCGGGCAGCCGGGGAGCCAGGAATATTTTTTTTCCGAAGCTCCCCTTTTACCAATCTCCATACGCGCTCCCCATACTCCCCATTTTGCCAATAGTATCCCCTCGATTTTGGTATCTTTTTTTTCGCATTTTTCGAGGCAATTCTTTTGGCTGGCTGACATGCTGCGCTGCTGCAGTGTTGCGGCAATTAAAACTGAATCAATTATGATTTTTGACTTTCGCATCGATGCGGAGAATTGGAAATTGTCAAGTGAGATTGGGGGGATTGGAGGGGTCTCTCTATCTACAAGGGAGGAGAAAAAGTGTATTCTAAAATATAGTTATTGTAAAAATTTTTATCCTAAAAGTTAGGAATTTTTTTTTAGTTTCCTAACAAAATATATGACACCCGGTACTCCCTCAGCCTTTTACCATTTCTCCTCTAGGTATGGGAGCTATTTTAAAGGTTACTTTTAGGCTTTTTCTTCTCGATTTTAGACAAAAGCTCAAACTTCTTAACCAATTACAAAAATTAACTTTTTAAAGCAAAAATATATATTTTAAAGTGAAACCCCAGAGCCATACTTAAGTCCTTAAAAATTCTTGCTCCTGCAGCCAACTGGATTAGACGGTCGCCACTGAAAATGAAACCCATTTAACATTTACTTCTCCGTTTTCTCGACAATATCCAACTGTTTACTTTTCGTTTCCGCTCCAACACCCAACTGACATTTCCGCCTAGCAAATTTTCTGAGCTTCCGCCCTCAAACCCATTCCCATTGCCCTTCCCCTAACCCCCTTGATGTTGCCCCTTTATTTTTGCAATGAATGTTCTTCTTTTTTTTGCACTTTTTGGTTCGGTGTCGGTTGTTAGCCATTCGCTTAAACAATAAATACGGCTTGGCTTCAATTTCGAGCAATTTATGAGAATACCTGGCTGCTTTAAGCCAAAAAATTCAGAAGAAAGTCATGACGTCCTGGGGGGGAGAGATGGAGGGGAGGGAGGCATGACCAGGAGTAGGGGTAAACACTCGTAACTCTGGCCAGTTACCTTTTTGGCCAACTTGTATTTACAGTTCGCCACGGTTGGCCTTTCAATATGAAGTCTGGCCGGGCATTTGGCGTTAACTTTTGATCTGCGGGGTGGTTGGGGGGGAGGGGAAAGTATATATATGTATATCCTATATGTTTACCAGGTATTTTTAAGAGGGCTTGGCGTGGCGGGGCAGTTGATGTGGCCGCTGGGCCAACGTGGCGTATGCGCAATATTTGTATTACAGTTTCATATGCAATGCGGGCCAAAGCGAACTCACCCAGGACACGTGTGTCCTGTAGTCCTGTTGTCCCATGTCCTGTGTCCCCAAGTCCAGAGTCCCGAGTCCCGAGTCCCGAGTCCTGTGTGTTGTGTGCCGGTGATGGAAAAACTACGTACTGCAACGAAAATGTATATTTTTTTATGGCTTTAAAAGTAGGTAATGGGATGTGTTTTTCTTTGATTAATATTTGAAAATATTATATGTAGTCGGGGGTTATGGTTAAAAATATATGGCATTTATTTTCATTTTAAGGAAGAATATTTGAAGATGGGAATTTAAGGAAAATACCGTAATAGAATCTTTAGAAAATAAGGATTTTAAAAACAGACAAAAAAGCATTTTTTCCAAACCTATGATTTATTTTAAAAACACAATGGTTTATCAAACGATATTTATCCTACCTGCCAACTCGATATATATTCTCCACCAATATATAAAGGTCCTGGAAGCACAAGGAGCAGGACTAAGAGGGGCAGGACTCCAGGGGGATGGAGAGAAAAACGGCATCAGTTATGGCTAACGAATGCGGCGACGCTGTACACCCTTAACTCAAATGTACAACATCAATAAATAAAAAAAAGGCAACGGCAGCAGCAAGGATATAAAAAAAAGGATAATAAACAGGGTCCCCTAAGAAATCTATAACTGAGTGGCACACAAACACACATATAGTCGCTTGCCAGGACACATTGCAGCTGCCTGGAATTGCCAGAAGAAGTAGCAAGCAGCAACATATCGATAAGGATGTATAAGGACATGTTTGTGGCTCACACACACATACTTGAGCACGTTCAAATTTAAACGATTTTGTGTGCGTGTATGGGTATGAGTATGGATGTGTGTGTGCCTGTATGTGTGAGGACATAAATTTCCATATGGCGAACGACTCATGCAATATGCAAGATAACTTCGATGAAAAGGCGATAAAAGACACCAAAGCCTCTTACTCCCAATACCAATCCCCAGTACCCACCCACCCAGTGCCCACCAGTCCACCTCATCTACCTAATGTCGATGGCATTCAAAATGTATAAAGCAACTCCACTTGCCTACCAAGCCCTCCCCCATCCCACTTTATCCCGCTTCCTTCCGGTGGTGGCTGAAACACCACACCACATCCCCTCACACACTAATGTATCTTTTGGCCAAATTATGAGTGACAGTTGCGAGCTGCGGCAAAGGACATCAACTTGATATTATTTTTGTAAAAGTCTGGTTCTCAAGTGCCAGGCAGTTGTGTGGAATGCAGTAGAATTTTAGAATTCTTCAGGGCCTGTCCTCTGCAGGACACACCCTCCGGGCGCCCTCTGATGTTGGTCCTCGTGCCTTGCCAATAAATACTGCGGTTGGCTGCTGCCCAGAAGCTGTTATTCCCGCAAGGTTTTTGTGGCCAATTTATTCCCAGGTCAGGGTTCGAAAATTGACACAATTTTAAAATACCTAGGAGAGTTGTTTTAATATTTTAGTTGGTTATTTATTGAGTTAATAATTAAATAGAGTATTTAGATTTATTAAAAAAATATATAGATGCTTATTTGCACTTCCTTAAGAAATAATACAATTTTTGTTTTGGAATTCAAATAATTTGAAATATAGGGAAATTATAAACATGATCCTTCATATCTCTTTACAGTCTATATCTTATATGTTCTTAAAGAACCCGAAACTCAGATATTAGAATGCAAGTCCTTTGAAAACCCAATTACCTCTAGATTTAACTCAAAACCCAGTGCATTCGATTCGATTTACCGATAATGATAATCCAGATAATGACGTTGATCTCTGCGGTGGGGAAGGACTGCTATTCCTGCAATAGTCCTGCGATATTTCATCAACTCTGACTTGCTCTCTCTGTCTGTCTTTAGACTGGCAATCAAAGCTCGTTACCCGCTGGGGCATGCCGTTAGCCTTATTGCAATTCATTTGCCAGCTTAGCCCCAAGCATACACCCATTGCTCCCTGCGCCACCGTTTCCCATGCCTATGTGCCACACCCCTTTATGCCTTCCGTCTAGTGCCCCTGCCTCCTGCCACAGCTGACGCCGCTGACGGCAATACGAGGAGCACTTGAGCGTGCGCCAAATTAAAACACCGCAAAATGTCAAGTGCCGCAAATGTCGAAGGAGTGAGTTAGACAGAGAGGGGCTAAGTATGTGGAGAGGGAGAGGGAAGGGGGTAGACTTGATGCACTGCAAGAAAATTCGTTCTTGGAAGTAATTAATTATTTTTGAAAGCCTTTTTCCTAAAGAAATTTTATTAATAGTTATCATTTTTGAAAAGCCTAAAGAAAATATAATTTTAATATAGTATGTTGACTTTAAATTATTATAAATTTTAGAAAATAATTTCTTATGAGGCTTTATAAAGAGTCAAAGAGTGCCTACGTTTATTTTTTGAAAATCGAATCGAATTTTCGACCCAAAACGATCGAATTTTATATACTTTAAAATATATACAACGAATCGAATATAATAACTTTTAAAATAGCTTAGAATAAAATATACATCTTTTAATCAAAAACTATATCCCAAAATTCTTGAAACAGAAGCCCTTTTATAACTGAAAGCCCCACCAATTTCTCACAGTGCATTTGAAACGATAGTGGGACAGACAGAGCGGAAGGATACACGTCGCAGTTATTTTAATGAGCATTAAATGATGTGGCAAGCCACCCCGAATTCCTCACACCACACCGCACCACGCCACCACCGCCCCTACCACTTTCACCACGCCCCCTTTCACCCGCCTCATTTACGGCTTAATTATGGCAATCGACAAATATGCACAAAGTATGCAACACATTTTTTTTTCGCCGCTCAACCCAAAACCCGGGAATCTAAATTGCGATGTTCTACAAGGCCACCCCGGAATCCGGATAAAAAGCCATTGGCCGGGGGTTCAAGGGGGGGGCGTTATACACCCCTCCCTCTGGCCTCCCTAGAAAAAATTCATGACATTGCTGCAAATTTATGGGAAAAACCAAAAAAAAAAAAAAAAAAAAAATGGGGAAAAACCAAACCAAACCAGGCTCGAAACCATTTTATTCTCATGCATCCAAAACCCAATGGGCGGTACGAGAATTACAGGGGGCTTAAGGGAGGGGCTTAGGGTGCCTATGGGAAGCTTAGGGGGCTAAGAGGGTATAGGGGGCCATTGAAGCTATGGGGTTTTAGGGGGCGGGACTACATCCAATCGTTTTGTGGGCCAACCAATGTGACATCCATGGAAATTGGGCAAAAAGCGCGGATATTCAAAAACCAAAAAACAAAACAAAAAACAGAGGGTGGTGGATTGAAACAAATGTTTTAGAGATATTTATTTGCATATTTGCATAATGCCTTGCAACGTTGCTTTTCTTTTCTATATTTCGTTTTTAAATGCATTTTTTATGAAACTAAAAGGCTACAAAAAATAACGAAAAAACTAAGCATTTAAGGTCTGGCACAAAAAAGTATTTAATTATTTATTTCTTTTGCAGCTCCCATCAAATAAAGTCCTTCAAAAAAAAGTGAGTACATTGTTGTGGAAATCAAAATCCTTTTTATATCAAAAGTAAACATTATTTAAAGTTGCGATTAAAGGGGAAAAAAGTTGATGGTTTCATTTAGCATTTTTATGGCATATTTGTGGAAAATTGTTGAAATAAATGAGGAATGTTTATAAAAACATTGGCATTAAAGTGGAGAAATAATAGAAATTAAGACATTGTTATAATACATGGTTAGTATACATTGTTTAATACATTTGGGGTTGAGCACTGTTTTATTGTTAGGCTAAGCCCAATCTATCGATAAAAGCTTTAAGGCGATGGAATCGAGATCTACTCATCCTGAATGAAAATACAGAACAGCTATGGTTTTTCCAGTTTCTTCCTGAAAGAAAGTTTACGAAAAAGACAGAGATTTTAAAACTTAAAGGGTCATAGTTTGAAGACTGATTTTAAAATTATGGAACTTATGGAAGAAACTATTTTATTCAACATTAAATCTGTGTACAGATTACATACTTTAGGCTAAGAGAATTGTTGTATTCAAGACATCAAGATCTTCCCATCGCTATCAAGAAAAATTCCGTAAAATTATGAAATATTTTAGAGCTCAAAAAGTTATATTTGAAAATATTTTTATTGAGAGAAATTTTCAGCAAAAAACTGTTCATTGTTCAACATTTAATTTATATAAAATGTGTAATAACAAATATTATCTACTCGCAACTCTGCGTTTCTGTGTCAAATGTCATTCAAATAGGTAGAGTGGATTTTTTTTCAAGCAAAAACACAACAAGCCCATAATACACACCCACATCATGTATCCACTTTAGTCAATTAGTCGAAAAGGATGTCGTGTTTGTTATTTGTAGTTTGTAGTTTTTAGTATTTAGTTTTCGTTTTTTTTCTGTTTTGTTTTGTTGTCGAACACATCTGGAACACGACGGGAAAATGTCATTGCCTGATTTTCATATCGACTTTCATTTATTTATGATTTCGATGGATTACTATGGAAAATTAAAACACAACGGAAAAATAAATAATTCACAAACGACAGCCAAATCATACAAAAATTATTTATTTAGGAAAGCGAGAGGGGGAAAAACATAAATGCATATAATACATCATATATTTGCATTCAATTTTCGATCATTTCCTGTGGATAGCCATTTCCCAAAAGGATATACATATATAGTATTTTCGAGTGTAATTTATTTATTTGCGCACTCAGACCAGAAATGAAGCCTCAGCTGTATTTGAATTATTTGTGAATGTTCTAAATAGTTGCCTTCCTTGAACAAGGACAACAATTAGATTGTATGTCCTGGGCAAACAACATCTCTTTGAGGTTGTAACCGCCCATGTCCCCATTTCCCCATTACCAAAGCCACAATCAAAGTGTGTGGTATTCGAGAGATTTACAATTCGAATGGCTTTACAATTTGAATTTAAGCGATATTCAAATGAAATTCAACTTGAAATTTTCTTTTTGAAATTTTGATGGAAAGTATATGGCCCATGGCCCATAGCCCATAGCTTACCTGTTAACAGCATCTATACTTCCCATTATCATGCATTTTCTGTTTGAAATTTATCCACACAAGCCTTTATCCTTGAAGCATTAGCTTTCAATTTGCATTATTTTTGGACGAGAACGAAGCCTTTTCGACTTCTGTGAGAAGGACTCTATACCAAATAGGTATATGTCGGTGGGTTTTGGGTAGGGTTAGTTCGGGGGGGTTCGCATCATAGCACATTACCATTCATGAAATGCAATTTCCCAGCCAAAGGATACACAAAACACAGGCGTCCATAGATACAAAGTGCCCACACGAACCCACAGAGAGAGAGAGAGAGTGGCGGCCAAAGTAAAGTGCCTTTTTATACCTCTTAGGGATACTGGGGATATGTTGGACTTGTAGGGGGACTTGTGATAAGGGACTTCAATACAAAATAAATGGCAGAAGGATAAGCCTTTTCTTGTAGAATTTTCGCAGCTCTTAAGCACATACATATATTTGTATATATTGTCTTTTTATATTTTTATCTATTAATACCTATATAGGGTATTATTCGGGATCATAACTTTCAGCTCCTTTTTCAGGACTCTACTAGTTGTTTTGCTTCAATGATTTTTAGGCTCACCGCATTAATGTTCGTGCGTTGGGCTATGTCTGTGTTTATTAGAGTGTTGAGTTTGTGTCCGTGTTTGGGTGTATCTGTGTATTGATATGCATATGGAAATGGCCAAGTACATATGTGTGTGGGGCTCTAAGGGTGTATGTGTGTGTGAGTGGGTGGGCCTTGTCCTCCCCTCAATTATGTATGCATGCGTATTAGGCAAAAAGCGGCAAAGTTTCATGCCTTGCCGCCATGCAAAAAGCGAAAGTGCACTGTTCGAAAAAATTATATTTTATAACCTTATAAATTATATTTGATGAAGTTGTATGAAGTTATGCCTTTTTTTTAGGAAAAGCATGCAATGATCCTTTTAAAAAATACATTTTAAGCAATGAAAAAGTAAGTATTTTTTCAAAAGCAAATATACATCTTTTGTGGCAGTATTTTTAATCTTTAAAAATAAAATATACAAAAATTATACAATAGCCCCTACATTTTTTATTTTTCACCCTTTAATTTCTTGTAGTGTATTGAAAATAGGAAAGTGTGGCATTGCAGAGTGGTCGCTGGCAGGCCTGTTAATTAGCGTGCCTCGTACACACACTTCTGCCCTGCCACACACACACTTCTGGCCTGCTACACACACACACTGATACACCCATATAGATGTATGTATAATGTAGGGCTCAAAATGCGGCAACGGCATCGGCAACGGCAACAAAATGCTACAAATGCCACCAACTTTGCCTGATAATGAAAATCGAGTTCGTTGTCGTGGCGAAAAGTTTTGCGAAAAACTTTCATCAAAGGTTACAATTTGTGCCAGGCCAGGCCTTTTGTCTCTCAATGCCTAAGGGGGAGGGATGGCCGGGTGTTGGGGCCTGAGTTGAGAGAGGTTAAAGGTTGTTTGAAGGGAATGGTCGGGGTAGCCTGTCATGGACACCTGATTACATAATTACCTTGTGCAGTTGTTGTTTTCACTGCTCTCGCTGTTGATGTTGTTTGATGCCTTCGGTCTGTTTTTATTTAATTCGGCCTTTTTTCCCAACTCACGCCCACATCTAAATTGTGCACTGAGAGAAAATAGATACCTAAAAGGAGTACTGGGTATCATATACATATTTTTATTTCAAAAATAAGGAATTGAATATTTTCAGGCATTTTTAATCTCTAGTTCTCTAATATTTTTGACTTAAAATCGGTACATTCTTTAATTTTTATAGTGTATATCCTTGTTTTATTTTAAATTTCTTACCCAAAAGGCAAATCTATTTTTGGGCTTGGTTTCCGTTTACCAAGTAGCCTTTTTGTCATTTCTGGGGATCGTTGATCATTCATTCGAACTTCCGCTGGACACAGTCAGGACCTCAGCAGGTCCTTGCAGCAAACTAGCAACGGAAGGATGTGGCAGCAACTGAATTTTATTTCTATATGTATGTTGTTCAAGAAAAAGGAACAAAGGACAGGTCAACGGAACTGCCAGTGTTTGGATGTCTGGCTGCTGTCCTTTTTTTTTTTAATATTTTTGCGGAAAATGCATAATAAGAAATCATGGACAGGAAGGTACTTCTTCTTAGGGTTCACACTGCATTTTAAGTCTTTAAGGGTAGTATTTTAAATAAAAATTCCAAAATAAAATGAAGTAAAGAATTTATAATGGAGATACATAGTTTTCAGCAAATTGTTGCATCTTATAAAGCTTTAAATATAAACATTTAAAATAAGGAGGAGGAAGTAAAGCTAAGAATCCTAAGCTAAGAATCCTAAAAATATGCAATGAAATTGTTAAAAGATCGTGGGTGGATGGTGCAAATGCAGTAAAAGGTATTATTATATATAAACTCAATATTAGTTTTACTTAAAATACTTAATAAATAAATGGTAGAAAATTCCATGCCTAATCCTTTTCAAGAACTTTTTCTTTTCACGAAAGTCCAAAACGAGTACCGTGTCTAGAAACTCCCTACAAGCCCCCATTTAATTTAAATTTATATTCCTCGAAAGCGTTTCCCCTTGAAACTGTCACCTGATCCGAGTGAAATGGAATTATTCTTTAATTTCTGGCGAGAACGAATGAGAGCATTTCTTCTACCGGCTGCGATATATCCGCTTTCCTTGTCGGGTTGAGGGGGAGGGAGGACAATTGGTGTTCCGTGATTGATGGCCTTGAGTCCTGATTGTCTCCTGTTTCGGCTTGTGCCGGCCTTTGTCCATCGCATTTGGCTTGTTTCTTTATTTGTTTGCCCGTCTCCGAGTCATGACGACAATCTTTTGAAGCAAACAGAACTGAAAAAAACAGAAAACCCCGAACCGAGGCCGAAAACTGACATTTAAATATTTTATAAGACCTAAAATCGAAAAGAATAAGAGGAAAGCTGCGAATATTTCCAGCAAATTGGTTGCTGCTTTTTGGGTATTCATGTTCGTGTTGCTTTCCCCCAATGAATTGTGTTTTCTTTATTTTCCACCAACAAATACAAAAAAACAGAAAATCACGCGTAAATATGTCAAAGGAAATGCTTCAAGGACGAAAGGGACTCGGGAAAAGGGAATTGCAACGGCTTATGGGGCTTTCCGTGGCACTTATTCAATCAAAATCAAAATAAATAAACATAAATGCCAAAATCGGGGTTCGGTATTTCGTTGGATACATTCTATAAATATCCAGGCGGATTCTTTTTGCCGATTTTCCTGGGGGACTCGATTCCCGATTGTCAAATTGTCATTGTGTTGTGTGCATTAAACAAAAATTGCGCATACGCCCCGTGTGCCGCGAGTCCTGTGAGTGCCGCGAGGTACCGCTTGTTCGGCGTTACCTTTTATCCTTCAGCTTTCTGCTCAACGATTGCTCCATTTTCGATTCCTTTTAGCTCGATTGGTGGAGCAAACAGTGGGATAAACTGTAAGACCCCATATAAAATGCAACTCGACCAAATTGAGTCGAATCTCCATTGATTTTCTCTCTCTGGCAGTTGTTGTTTTATGTTGCCTGCGAGTCGAGTGCAGGCAATAAAATCCTACAATGCCATTCACTTTCGCAATGTATGCCTCAGTCACCAACGACTATCTCTGTATTAAAGACAAACAGAGCAGCTAGCTATCCAGCCAGCCAGCCAGCCAGCCAGCCAGCCAGCCAGCCAGCCAGGCAACTAAATTGAATGGCAAACAACCTTCAAATATTATTAGTGGCTTGGACGGTTTCTGGCAAGAATTTCTTTCTCTAGATTTGATTCGATTAGACTGGCGACTGGTGCGTGACTGGAGGGATATTTTCCTTAAATATAGTCTTGAAAAGGGTCGCCCAGCAGTAAAAGAAATTAAAAGATTCGCGCTGAGAGAAAGAAAGTTATTAAACGCACTTTAGATTCAAGTGACAGAAGCGGGTCTTCGTTCATCTCCATCAACAGTTTTGATTATTCTGTCAGAGTATTCGGAATTCACAAGTTTTTTCTTTCACATTCTCTCCACACATTCTCACCACACTGACAAAAAAAAAAGTTCCCAGTTCTGGATATAATGTAGTCTTAACTGGTATAGATTTTTATGGTTTATGGCTGTTGTTGAGAGTTTTTAGGCCATTAGTTGATTTTTCCTTCTCGTTTTTTTAGAAAGATGTCAGAGCTAATTCCAGTTTCAATATTGTATTTTGTGTTGTGTGTCCTCCTCGTCCTGTTGGCACACAACTCACGCAGCCGAGTGTCCTTGCCTGTTATTGTTATGGCCGTTATGACCATGCCCCCCGCTCTCCACCGCCCAGTTCATCAATCATACGCAACGTTGGCACGTGCACCGGAGCGTTAACGGCCACGGCTCCCACTTTTCGCGATGCCGGGGTGTGGCGGGGCACGAGGGACGGGGTCCTGCCAGGTCCAAAAGATAATGCCGAATTGGTATATCGAACGGCAAATATCGCCACCGAAATCGCTGGCAAAAATATTACAATTTTGACAATTTCCAGACACCGGAATTTATTTATTTCCACTTTTATGGTTTTATGCGTGATTGGGATCTATGGGTTATTTGTGCTGGATATTAAATTTTGAAATTATAGAGAACTTGAAAGTCTACATAGAGTTTTTAAGGACAATTTATTTGAAATTAAAATAAAATAAAACAAAATTTTTGTGTCCTTTGAAGATATTTTTTAAATTAGTTACCACTTAAATACTAATGTAGTTTTAATTGTTTATAAATACTATTTTCAATATATGTAGTAAAATATTTCAAAATGAGAAAAATCTAAAACTTGCAATATGATTTGCTAATTTATCGATTAAATCGTTTTTAAATCGATACTTTTAAATATAGTCATGAAAATAATGTGAACTAAATGGAAGAATTGTTTCCAGGCTTATTTTCCTTTACAAAATTGTCTTTAAAAGTATATATAGATACTATATAAATTTTGACTTCTTTAGGTATAAATTGATTTATTTATTTCTATATACCGATTTAATTATATCGTTACATTTTACTTATCTTTACTAACCCTAAAGGAAATAGTAATTTTAGGATTTCAAGCTTAAAAGATTCAAACCTCTTCAGAAAAGGCTTTCGATTATTTTCTGATATTTTCGATTAAATATTTTACGCATCTCTAGCCTCTCAAAATTTTTTTTAAGAAAATCAAAAAGGACATGCTTTCTGGCAGAGCAAAGTGTCATAACGTCGTCCTAATGAAGCGTCTCAGTTCGGCCGGGGCATGGGGCAGGGGGCATGGGGCGTCCATAAGCTGGATGTGACTGCAATCGCCAACAATTACAAAACTTCCAAGTTGCCGCAGCTAAATCCGATCCTTTTCCATTCCAAGTACCCATGCCTCCTTGCCCCTTGAAAAGTTGGCAGAGGATTAAATAGGAGGACGAGAGCGAGGACGAGGTGGTGGAGGTCCTTGCCGTTGCAAAAACCCATAAACTTGTACAAAAAATTGTGTTGCTCGGCGAGAAATTTGGGGTCGGGAGAAAAGTTTTATCTAACCGAAGAAAGTGGGCGTGGCGGCGTGGCCTGTCGCATTCTGTTTAAAGTTAATATTTACATGCCACGAAGGGGCACATCATCCCACCCCTACCTACCGGTCTATCTATTTTGTTTTTTTGGGATGGGGGACCTGCAAGGGCCTGAAGCAAAGTGGCAAGAAATTCTTGTCATTCGCAGCTGTGAGACAAGACAAGGACGACGCGGCATTTCAAAAGGAATCAAGACTGCAGGCACTTCAAAAATAAATTGCCAACAAAATATATGCAAAATTTAAAAAATATTAAGCAAAAAACAGGACAGAAACTATAGAAAAATATTCGAAGATTTTAAGAGAAATATTAAATAGTTTTAAAGACTCGTAATTCCTTCTACTCTTGAGTTTAGTAGTTCGAACTCTTTCGAAACTCGTTGAAAATTTTTTTCAATAAATATTTTTCTCAAAATACTTTCTTTGTTTTTCTCGAAATACTCTTTTTTGTTTAGGATACGACAACCTGAAGTTCATAAAAGCGCAACTAATGTGCATGAAATACGTTCTGATATAGAAAGGATCCTACACAATGCTGTCCCCTTTTCTTTTTTTGGCTAAAACAACTCACACTCTTGGCCTTTGAAAAGGATTTTTTTGGCACCTCGTAACCCTCTTCTTGGTATTTTATTTGCCACCTTTCTGGGCCATACGTTTCCCTTTCATATTTCGTAAACAAAACATCAACGTGAAAACTTTTCTTAGCCATTTTCTTACTTTATTTTTTTTTTGTTTGCCATTCTGGCGATAACTTGCAATAAGGGAAAGAACTTTTTCTTTATTTTCTTGTATTTGTTGTTGTTGTTGTTGCTGCTTGGAGGGTAAAATCAGAGAAGGAAAAGAACTTTTCACATTGACATGTTTGGGTGCTAGCCCCGCACTTTTCCGCTTTTCCACGTTTCTTCCACACTCCGCCCATCAATTTGCGCACCCTTCGACCATTTTGTTTGCCATATTTCAGCCATTTATCTGAGCTTTGCCCGACGACTTCCCTCCACAGCTATGGTAGCTCCACATCTTCGATTCCCTGGGCTTCTTGTAATGCATTTTGACGTTAGATGGCTCAAAGTTTCTTGTTTATATTCGTTTATTGTTTATAAATGGTTGATAAGTGACGGCGGCACTCGGCGTTTGGCCACAGTGCCACCCCCTTACCTTACCGAATCCTTGTCCTCCAGTTAGCCTCTTCGAGTGTCCTTCGGCTTCGACTGAGAAACTCAGGTTTGTTCGCTCTGATTTCCTTCATCGAAATCGATGGCAGAAGGAAGCCAGACTCTCAAGAGCTGTGCAAAGTCTGACGATTTAGCCCGGAGCTTTGCCACTGTATTGTTTTGACATTTGCCACTGCGATGGCTCTATTTCGGTGGAATTGTGGATTTTCTGTTATGGCTTCAACTCGATTGGGCTTTCGATTGGGCCACCGGTTATAAGCAGTGTTAAATAAATAGAGACCTCAATGGTGTCGTTGAGTGAAGTTTGTTAATTTGTTACTTGGTTTGTTTTGCAAGCCAATTATAAGTGTTGCAAGGTTAGAGCTCTTCTACTCGATTCTCATATAGTTTAGCTAAGGGCTTCAAATATATGGCCTATCTAGACGCTTCTCATATCATTTAGGTAATAAACTTTAGAACAGACTTTAGAATTAATTTGAAACTTTTTATTAATTTTAAGCAATTCAAAATTAAAGTATATGATTTTATTTAAAATGTCTTGTGACTTATTTCTAGAAAACACCTTTTCTACTAGCTTCTCACATCATCCAGCTAAGAGATATAATTATTTGGTTAAAAGTATAGGAATTTTAATTTGCAATTCAGTTTTATTGTTGAAATATTTTTGCTTATTTGTTTCTGGTATTTTTTCTAAAAATAACTAAATTACAAATTACAAATTCCTGTAAAAATTTTCAAAAATAATAGCCTTTATATACGCTTCCCTATTGATAAAACTTTTACGCTTTCCTACACGCTTCTCAAATACTCTTGCTAAGAAAAAAAATGTTTTCCAACAATTTAAACAATTAAAATTATAACTTTAACTTTTATTATTATTTTTTTTATTATTTCCATTCTTAAAATATGCATTGCTGCATAAATTTTAAAGAAGCCGCCCTTGTACACGCTTCTCACATAGCCACCAAATGCCTTAAGTAGTTATTTCCATAAAATGTTGCAAAAATGTATGCCCTAGCCAGGATATTTTGTGCCAGTAATCCGCACTGATTGACTAGCTGGGGTCTGGGGTGGAAAAAAGAGCCACCTCGACAAAGAATTTGCTACATATTTTCCATAATCATTGCAACGAATTCCAACGCAAGCCAGCAAATTCCTTTGTAACCAAATCAAATTTGTGAGGGCAGAGCCACCACACTTCTGTGGCCACGCCCACTTCTGGCCAGCCCACCAAAATCCATTAAGTGCATTTTGAAAAGAACACACCCTCTCTCTCTCGTTCTGTTTCTCTGTCTGTCTCTGTCTCGGTCTCTGTCTCCAACACCAAAAGAACATTATCTAAATTTTTATACGAAAAGTTTGCTTTTTGGAAGTGTAGTGAAGTGCAATGGGGGGAACTCAGTTCTACACTACCCCTGGGCACTTACCCCTGTTGGAATTGCTTCGCATAAATAAATTTTCAAAACAAAAGTTGATGGGAGAGTCCTTTCTTGACTTTGTTTTCTTTTTTTTTGTTTTTTTTTGGCCAACATGTATGGGTTAAGTGGAGAGTAGAGCCAGGCACCGCAATGTTTAGCTAATTTAACTATGACTCCGAGCCGGCTGCCAAACAGCAAACTAATGCCACTTGGCAAGCTCCGAAATTCAGGAAAAATTAATTCCCAGATAGCTGGGGGTTGAAGCTAAAGATGTCTAACAAAAAAACAAAAAAAAAAGGAACAGAAAACCAGAGATTCTGTGTAAGAGGGGTCAGCCAACTTTTAATAAACAAAATTACGGAGAAACGCGCTCTGGCAAAAGCCAAGAGCGCTCTGGCCAAATAAAAAGCGAGATAAACGGCTAAAAAGGGTCGCTAATTTTTGCGGATTGCCGCCCGTCGTCTCATTTCGCCCACTGGTTAATGTTTTCGGGTAGTTTTCTGGTCCAAAAAAGTTGCCAGGACTTGGCCCCCCGTTTTGGGCCAAAAGTTTGTTTACTTCAGCCAGTGGAATAACAAAAAAAAAAGAGAAAATCCAAGTCGAGTTATCAAAGCTAATCGGGATGAATCTGTTAAGGAAGTAAGTCACCAAAACATAATCTCCCTAAATTATGAAGTACAAAGGGCCAGCACCTGTACGCTTTAAGTTAATTAAAGAGATGCCAGATACCAGATACCACAGAGAGTGTAGGGAAAATAAATAATGGTGGATTTAGTAAGCCAACCACAACAAAATATTTGCAAAATGGCCAGCTGGAAATAAATGCAATCCCAAATGTAATCAGCGGAAATGCGAAACGACAGGCAGCTGGTCAAAATATCAAAATATTTCACTGTCTATGGCACGGCATGACCACCCACAACATACAGCCCTCCTAATATTTATCTCTATTCCCAGACCGGAGAGATAAAATTATACGTATCGAGGTCACGTGTAAGGGTCGTAAATATCAAATACACGGACACATTGGAAAGAAAACCCAAATCTCCAAACGGAAGATGGTGTGGAATGGGTGTGGGTGGCATGGGTGTGGGTGTGGGCGAGCTAATTATGACAGGTCATTTGCATTTTGGCTGTTAATCACGATTATGCATAATTAATCCCAATTATGCATAAACACAAATTAATAGACAAAATTGCACATTGCAGCTGTCGCATCAATTAAGCCCACCCCACCTCATGCCAGTAAGTGGGACCTATACTGTGTATGATTGATAAAGCGCCATTCTCGCCGCTTCTCATACCAATAACTTAATTACGGAAAACCTAACAAAAAAACAAAAAACAAAAGACCGGCAGCAAGGCAAGCTGCAATAACTGATAACCCTATTTCATGTTTAAAGACCCCAAAACGATGAAGGAGCCACAATAAATGGAGTTATCGTAAAATATGAAACAAGTCCCAAACAAATCCTCGAACAATGGCCAACAGATAGACACATACGAAGGATGGTAGTGGAAAGCGGTCAGGACGTGTTGAAGCAAAAAGGATTCAACGCTCTACTTGCAATTTCCGTTTGGTAGTCCGTTTGTCCGGTTGCTCCTCTCTGTTCGCTGTCCGTTTCTCGTTTTTAGACGGGATATAAAATACACACAGAGATACATACATATACTCGTAGCAAGGAAAAGGAGACAGGACACACACGATATAAATATAAAATAAATCTTTGTTTAAATACCCGAAGAATGTTGGCAAATATTTTCAAAAACCACACATACATAGATACACACAGACAGGACATACAGGCAAACGGACAAACGGACACACGGACACACAGACACTGTAAACGAACACGGACATTCATGGGCCATGGCTCTTAAGGGTCTCACAGTTTGGTCTGAAAATAAAAGGCATCCCCATAAATAATATTCAGCATCAAATCCGCTTTAAACAGAGAAGCTGGGCTCGAGCTGGACCCACCATTCCCTCGAGCGACAGCCATTGTTTTTCTTGTATATGTGAGTGTGTTTTTTTTTTTTTTTTTTGAGAGTCTTTCTGGTCGATAAGCATCGATGGATGGCTGGTTTGTTTCTGGCCAACTCGGACAATGGCTTTCGCTAATTTGCGGGCTCTTCCTTCTCCATTCTCCCGGTTGGGTAAGTCAAGTGTAAAATTTAGAGACCAAAAGTTGATAAACATCTAGTCATAAGTCTGTGCTTTAAATCAGGACTTAAACATTGTATGGATGTAGGTTTCCCTGAATTTAATTGGGCCTACCATTATGACCAGAAAAATGGCCAGATATTTCGAATCGAAATCATGTGCCAGGGAGAGCCATTTGGTTAAAGCCCTGCTCTCGGCCCGACAGCAAATTCAAATGCAAATGCAGCTGCCTTAGCAAACAACTAAAACAATGCCAGATTTTTGCAAACTTAAATCCGTGTTTATGTCTCTCCGACATCTCTTCCACATGTGGATGGGTGTTTTCGGGGCGTTACTGTCTGTCTATATGGAAGTGTACCAGGGTGGAGTGAGTGAGCCAGCGCGTTACGCCCTAATAACCTACAAAATAGTTGGCAAACAACTCATTCCCCTCAAAAAGCCACCCACTTTTGAACTATGATGGGAAAAATGGTAGAATGAAAGCGCCAAGCAGTGACAGCAGCAGATGCAAAAAAAAAAAATGCATAGAAAAGAATAAAATAAAAAATTTAAAAAGTAGTGGAAATGGCCCAGGCTTAAGAGGAACAAACACTTTCCGGCTTGCTCGCTTTTGCTACCAAAACCAGAGACCCGGACCAGAAAAAAAAAAAAAAAAAACACATTCGACATGAAAAGAAGATGGCCAACAGTGAGTTGGCCAACAACGAGCTGAAGTTGAAGTTGACTAAAAAGTGAATATGAAAGGAACTGAATGCAAATATTTTGCCATCGATATGCTTATTCTCGGAAAGTCTTAACTGCTGGGAAAATAACCTCCCCTCCCCCCCTACTTTCCGGTGAGATTTCATTTGAATTTATCGTTAAAGTTGGCACAACTCTTTATGTTTTTCTTCCATTTTTTTCCTCATGACTGGCCAAGAAGAAAATATTTGCCAGATATGTGAAGTTTATGTTGTTGTGCCTTATTTGGCCACACTATCTGGCATTTTTCCTATTGTGGAATACATCTAATGGGACCAGAGAATTACATTTTAAAATTCCCTAAAAAATCCAATAGTCTTGGCTGTCAAAAATGTTCTATAAAAGGGAAGCTTCTTGATGAAAATTTTCAGTTAGTCCCTCGGCTTGTCGCCGTGCGGTACTAACTCAACGCTCTTATTTTCTTTTTTATTATTTGGTTTTTGTTTTTTTTGGTATATTTAATTTTTTTTACATTGGTCTATAAGTCGACAATGTACTGGCGCTACTCACGCTGGAGCTCTTTATATTTTTATTGAATTTTTATTGTGCCTGATATAACATCGCTATCATCGATGGAAATGATTTCTTCGGCTATTCAGCTTTTGTTATTTTTCTGATTTTTTTATCTGGAAATACTTCCAATATTTATATTATTTAATTTTTTTCATTGAAACTCAAGTCAATGGATATTCTTCTTCTTCTGCGACTCCTTTTCACTTGGTTCTTATTTAATTATTTTTTCTGATCTTCGCCCAATATTTAATTTTTTTTACTTGCAATAGTTTTTCTGGTCAACAGATCTGCCCGACTCTATTTTATTCCGAGGCAAAAAATAAGTGGTTCAACAAATTGATTTTTATTATATTTTGAGTGGTCAGTTTCTTCTGTCGCGGAACTTCATTTTATTCTGATTTAAAAATTGAGTTTTTCAACGAATGAATTGTTTGTTGCTCTAATTATTATTTTCAAGCTTTAATTTTTTTTTTTTTTGTCAAAATTTAAACCAAATCCAGCAATGTTCTACGTTGTGGGAGCTTCTGCATCTGCCCTCCATCGAATTTTTATTTATATTAATCATGTTTTTTGTTGGATGGATGGATCCAATGGATCTTCTTCTGCGACTCTTATTCGTTTGATTCTTATTTAATTATTTTTCATGATCTGCGTCCAAAAATATTTTATTTCTTGGCCTTGCAATATTTTGAGAGGTCAGTTTCTTCGGAACTCAAGTCAATGGATCTTCTTCTTCTTCTTTTCATTTAATTCCTGTTTGATTATTTTTTCTTATCTTCGCCCAATATTTAATTTTTTTTTTAATTGCAATAGTTTTAGTGGTCAAGGGCTTGTGTTCCCGTCTCCATTTTATTCTGATGCAAACGCAGACTGCCGACACTGCCGAGTTGTAAATTCAACGAATAACGTTTAAGCGTACTCGTATAAAATATATTTTATTCTGTGGGAGAGGGTTACAATATTCAATAATAGTTCGAACTTAAAATAGAAGATTCCTTACCGCAGTTAAACTGAAATATATATAAAGCTAATTTTTTTTTTTTGATCTGAAAAGAAATGCATTTTATTGATTTTTCGTCCTTACCAATCATCGAGAATTGAATTTGAAAAGTTTGAATTTTGTTTGAGTTTTATTTTGGGCATAGATGACTGCATTCGATACTGCACACATATGTACTCCCAATTCAATCGATTCGATGCCTTTCACTGACTCCGATACAAATTGAATTCATTCGGATTGCGTTGCCCCGACTGGGCCCCCAAATGCATTTTCAAATATGTAGAACACACGCAGAACTTTCGAATCAGGCCGACTCAAAATCCAAAACAGATAACTTAATTTTCAGATGGCAAAAGCCATCCAAAAGAATATACATATATATTTATATATACATATATAAAAAAAAAATAAAAAAGGGAGAAAAATATGTACTCTCCGCAGAGGGTAATTGAAAATTCTGCCAGTCAAATTGGAGCTGTCAAGTGTCGAAAAATGCAATTTGCTTTTTGGCTGCGAGTGAAGTGTGGCTCAAAGGACAAGGGCTTATCTATGGGTGGGATATGCATTCAAAACATCAACTTTCCAAAGGACCAAAGTCGACTGGAGTCTAGTGGAGGCAGTCTAGTTGTGGTGGTGCTGGTACTGATACTGGTACTGGTGGTGTATCAATATCGTAAAGTGTATAAATCATAAAGTAATTCCGGGCAACAAAAAATGTTTTTGCTGTGAAAGCTTTACGACACTTGGCCATGGGAAATTATGTCAAATTCAAGCTCAGCCAACCAAAACAGCCAACAACAAGGACCTCTGGCTGAATGGCTGACTGGTAGACTGGCAGACTAACAGACAGAACAAGTGCCAGCAGGAGGAGGAGGAGCACTCGAAGAAGGATCCTTGGATCCAAAGAAGCACAAGCCAAAAGGAGTCAAGGAGTCAAGAGCCAGGCAAAGTCGGAACGTGCAAATGAAATTTATTGTTATGACTGCAGTTTAAGCCTGACAAAGACGGAAAGGGCTAAGGGGACAACTACGGCTAGCGAAGAGTGCAGGGCAGGGCAGGGCAGGGCAAAAGCACAAGGACGCTCCCACATGAGCCAGGATTAAATTGCTCAAGTTAATATTTCTGTTACCAGGACACGAAATAAGAGCCCAGCTGGAAACTATGAATTATATATGTTATATGTATATATATGAACTTTTTATCATTACACATTCCTGATTAATGATCCTTAAATGCAATAATTAAATCTAATAAATGTCACTCGGATTAAAATTTTAATTATCATCCAATCAAGACGCCCTTTTAATAGACTCTGTTTATTTTTTGTGCATTTTTTATTGACTCACCCTCTCACCCTCTGCCCTCTGTTTGTTGTTTATTAATCATTGGGGCTCCAGTTGCCTTTTTGTTTTGATTTTTATTTGTTGTTTTTTTGTTGCTGCCAGCAATTTTCCTGCCAACTCATGGTAAATAAAAAGAAAGTTTCACGTTGAACTCTTCATCATCGGCCTCAACTTGAGTTGGCAAACTTTCCCTCTCGCTCGCCTCCTGCCCCGACCCTCTTTCATTCCTGTGTGTGCATCTCTGTAGGATTCACCTTCAGTATGTGGATACACTGCGAGAAACATAAGTGGTCTTGTTAGGAGGGAAGTTCCAGAAAATGGGTTGGATGTCTACTCGACTGCCTCGTTAGAAAGACGCCTTGAGATCTTTACAATCAAGCTAAAGTTAAAATCATATATTTTAGATTTTAACAAAGAATAAAAGATTTGAGACGAATGTAGTCTTTTTTTTTTTTGATAATTTGAGATTATCTGTTGAGATTATCTCAATATCTGTTGAGACAATAGGTTATTTTCTAAACATAATTGTACATTTTTTGGTAAAAGACATTGGTAGATTGGTAAAAAAAAAAACCAGTGACGAATGCAAATAAAGGACTTACATCTTCCTTATGAGCTTTACAATTCTGAGTTACTTAGTTACAATTTAATTAGAATATATCGAGTCGTGATATACTATTCTTACCATACTTCTATTAGTTTATGAAAAATTATTTTCAAAACAAACACAAAAGGTGACGAAAGTACATGTCTAGCGATCTTTATTCTATATTCTTCAGATTAAAATAATTGCCTCCTTTTGCTTATTCTCGTTGGTAAAGTCTTTTAGATTTATTAAAAAAAAGGTATATCTATTACATTATTATTAAGGACATGCTGTACCGCATGATATAAGGCATAAGTGAATCAACCCTCAAGAAAGTCTACAAGAAAAGAAAGCATTGCTCAGATAGTATGTTAAAAATGAAAATTTTAATATTAAAATAAAAGTGATATTCGTACCCCTTCTTTTTCTCAGTGCCTTTGTGGGCCAGAGGCAGTTTAGATTTGCATTTGGGAATACGTTTCCCCCGCACTTCCTCCTTGGTTGTAGTATGTGGGCTAAAAATATAATAAAATTTGCCTTTTGGAAATTAGTTGCACTTTGCTCACGTTACACTCCAGGGGCGTGGGTGTACTGGGGCTGGGCGTCATGTGACGGCACTTGCCCTATGCCACGCCCCCGTTTTGTGTGTGTGTTAGTATTAGTTTGGATGTGTGTGTGTGTGCGAGTATTTCGGAAGGGCAACAAAAACAAAAAAAGCAAATAAAGATGTGGCAAGCGGAAATTTAATATTGATTGTGAGTGTGTGAGTGTATCTGTGTGTGTGTGAGAGAGTATCTGTGTACAAATGGTTGCGCTTTCAGTAAATTATCATGATATCCTGCCCTAGTCCTCCCAAGTCTGGGCCCCTTTATTTTTCCTCTTTTTTTTTGGAGAAACAGCCTTAACTTTAGTTTTGCGGCTTTTGGTCATATTTTCAGCAGCTGCCTTGTCTGGTCTTGCTTCCTGCTCCCTTTTTTCTCTCTCTGTATGAATGTGCTAGTGTATTTTGTACTTTTCTGTTTCTGTTTCGGTTTCGTTTTTCGGCAAAGTTAATTAAAATGCTTAGTTGATTTCCTAAAGGGATAACCAGTTGGTCGGTGTCTACGAAACTCCTCTTGTTTGTCTCTATATCTGTGAATGTGTGTGGGTGTAGCTACGTCCCTGTGTGTGTGTGAGTATCCTGTATTTGTGGGCATTTTTGTGTGCGTGTGCTTGACTTACTTGTGGGTCTCATAAATGTTTTGTGATGCTTACATTACTTCCAATTCCTTGGCACTTTCGAATTCCGTGGAGAGAACTCTCCTGGCATTTTCACTTTTTATGGCTCTCCTTCGGCTCACTTTCCCTTCAATTCATGAATGTCCTTCAATACCAAGCATTTAAAGTCTAAATAATTGATGATTTTTCAATAAAAAGAAGGTAAATATTTTATATACGGTTTATTGGGTTTTTAAGTGGTCTTGACTCTTATTTTGCAAGCGATTCTTTAAAGTAAAATACTTCTTTGTTGAACTTTATTAAAGGATTTAGCATTTTTAGCCTAAATTTTTATAAATTTTTAGTTTTTTTAATTTTTTTATAAATGGATGACCCCCAAAACCTTATATAAATAGTAAATGTCAATAAAAATTGTAAAGAACTAAGTAAGAATGATATTAAAAAAAAAATATTATACTATAAACATTAAAATACCAAGAAAACAAGAAAGAAATCCATCTTTTGAATATTTAAGTATACGTTTTTCAATTAAGAAACCTCTTGTGAATAGTATACTCCTTTTAATACAAATAAACAAATTCAAATACAATAAAATATATCATAATTTTTTCATTAACATTCATTTCATTTCTTTTTTCACTAAACAACTAAACGCCAAACTTGTCCACAAATGTTCTCTTTATGAGAGAATTCGATTTATTCGATTATTTGTAGTCTTGAACATTTAATTATTATTTATTTACCTTAAAAACTAAATTAAAAAAGCTTTCAAGGCAGAATATCCAACGGATTCGCTTTTCAAAAATTAGACAGGATTTTGAAATCGTTTGATAAGCTCTCTTAGCTTTTTTTTTTGTTCTGTCACCTGATGGGGTGGAAAGAGCAGAAATTGTTTGCGGTTGTTTTTCGTTTTTGGTGGAAATTTGTGCTTTTCCGCTGTGCCATTTTTGCTTTTGCTTTTTGGCCAAAACGGAGTGACAGTGGCAGTGGCAGAACAAGCGACAGCAACGGCGATAATTAAAAATAATTTGCTGCCATGCAAAATAAAACCCAAACACCAGACCGACACCAAAAACCGAACCGTGAACCGGACCCAGATAGCAATGCGATGCGAGATTCCAGCCTCCATGCCTTCTTTAAAATTTAACAATCAAAATACTTTTATTATTATTATTAAGCGGACTAATTTAATTTCTCCGTAATTAGGGCTCACCAAACAAAACCCAAAAACAACAAAAAAATAGGGGGGGAAATGTGGAAATTAAAATTATAAAATACACATGCAATGCAAATGCTGTTGAATGTTAAATAAAATTGCAAAGTTCCGCCTCTCCATGACAACGGAAGGCTTACACATGTAGAATGCACAAATGCCGAATGGCAGGACGAGCTGTAAGGACATGCGAGCAGCAGCAGGACATCAGGCATCAGGACACGGAATCCGCAAACATGCTGGCTGGGAGTAGAGGGAGGCGTGGGGCTGGCCAAACAGCAAACAGGACATCGGACATAGGACATAGCTCAGTAGCGGTGCCGTCGGCAGGCTGGATTTAGATTCGCATTCTAGGATCCAGAGTCCTGAATGCTGGATCCTGGTCGGGGGTCAAACGGTAAAAGTAAAGCCTCGCCCAGCTCATGATTAAAGCTCCAAAATGCGCGGAGAAACAAAAATTCCAAAGAAACACACTGGGAAAGTTAAAGTTTCACAAGTTTAAAGTAGAGTCCTTGAAGGAATGGTGACCTAGTCTAGGGGGAGCACACAATCTTTCTTCCTTGGAAATATATTTTCCAGTGTAGAGAGCCAAATAGATAGAAAGCCCAGTATGTGACACGAGCTTCTGTGTGCATTTCTTTTCTTTTTTTTTTTTGTGATTTTTTTTTAATTTGAGTGACACGAAGGTGAAGGCACAAGCGGTTCGTCCGATGCCCAGACAGTCGGGAGCAGAAGGATGCAGGACCCAAGAACCCCAGGACATGGGACATGGGACTCGGGTAAGGGAGCTTGGTATACAGGACCTCAGTGACAGGGCAGGAAGCACTTAATGCAAGTGAAATCCAACCAAAGGCAGCGTCACTGGGTCGATGGGTTGTTAGGTTGCCGGGTCGATGCATTTCTTTCCCCGCCCAATAATTTCCAGCCCTTCGTTTGGCAGCCAGACAGACAGGCAGGACGAGTAAGGCAGAGCAGAGCCGTCAGTCAGTCAGCCAGTCAGGCAGGCAAACAGACAAACAACCAAATGGCGGACAAACATGCGAACCGAAGGAACAGGATCCATTAAAATAAACCAACCACCACAAAATAAAAAAAATATTTATAAAAAAGCATTGCTTTTGTTTCCTCAGCAAACAGATAAATAGATAGAATGAACTTGAATCTGATTTTAAACACAACTCCTAAAAAAAAAAAAACGAAAATATATACACATTTAATGCAATCGATATTGAATATAGCGACAGGATGCAGGATACGAGTCACCTTCCGCCGCATTCTGTCATAAACATTGCCATTTAATTGCTTCATCATGAGTGCAGCTCAAGGATGTGCCTTTGCCTCTTGCTCGTCGCCATTTTATTTCTCACTTCCCGGAACCGGAAACTTGATGCCCTAGACAAAGATATTAAGAAAGTAAACGCCGGCAACAAACAACTTTTAATTTCCCTGAGAGGTTCCAACCTTCGCGTTATTAAAAGATGCCTCAGGCTTGACGAAACAGTATGATGGTTAATTATAGTCCTCAAGTAGAGCAAAAGTTGTTCGCTTGGAAGGATATTTAAGAGTTCATGGACCAGAACTATTTAATAATAAATAGCTCAATTTAAGACATTTTTCAACCACAAGTACCGTGTATATATTGTTCAATCCTTATCCGGTTCTTTCAGGTGATAATATCCTTCTTGCGGCTTGCCATTTTTTCCTTTCCTGTTTCCTTTTATTTTTCCATTTTTTTCGATTTCTGGTCTCGGGGTCTTCCATTATTTTCCGCTGCATCGATGCCACTACCGCCCAGTTCCGCCCACGCCACAAAAATACCGAACTTGCAATTATTTGCACACATTTCGCGCTCGCTGCCCAACTGACAGTCAACGCATTGCGATTGCCATAATTTATGCATAAGTATCGGCGCGTGCCGCTGTGTGCGTGAGCGTGAGCGGTCATTCAATAAATGCGAGTTCGAGGCGAATGCAAAAAAATAAAATTGCCAAAAAAAATAAACGAAAATAAAGGCAACCAAATTGTTGGCAACATTCCCATTGCACCAGATCCATATGCGTTCGTGTGCAATTGCTGTGTTAGAGGTGGTAGCTAACGGGATATATCGGTACACAACTCTGAAAAACAAGAATAGAAACACTATCCAATTTGAGATATAGCTATGGCTCTGGGCCGACTGTGGATATTCGGGATTTCACAAGGGGTCTCCCCACAAAATTGGGAAAAAAATGCGAAAAATATTTTGTGATCAGATTTTGATGTAGAATAGTGGAGAATCGGCCCACAAATCGTTTAAGCTACTCCGCTTGAGAATCGGATAAGAATTGGCTGAGATAAAGCTATAGTTCCCGGCCAACCATGAAAACTACGGATTTCACTAGGGGTCTCCCCACAAAATTGGGAAAAAAATGCGAAAAATATTTTGTGATCAGATTTTGATGCAGAATAGTGGAGAATCGGCCCACAAATCGTTTAAGGTACTCCGCTTGAGAATCGGATAAGAATTGGCTGAGATATAGCTATGCCTCTGGGCCGACTGTGGATATTCGGGATTTCACAAGGGGTCTCGATATATTTTCGATATTTATACTTCCATATCCAGAACAAAAAGTGAAATCACAATGCAACTGCAACAGTTACAGCTACAAAAACGAAAAATATGTGCCAATTTTTATTATGCGCTCAGTCAAATGGCAAAAGCCAAACGATGCCGTACAACATGGCCCAGAAAGTGGCATACCAATTGGACAGCCATGTGGACACAGTGGGACAAATTAATTGATTAATGGACATCCACAATGGGCAAATTCAAATGAAACTATTAAGGAAAAATAGAATAATAAATAAAGACAAAAAAGTAAACCCAATCTATATGAATTGTGTACCTCGGAAATCCTTGCCATACAATCCGGATGGGAAGACCACAGTTCAAAGCCCTGCTTATTTGTTTAATGGCTGTAATTTTTAAGCTACCTGTACTTAAATATTTGATGGATATTATTACCACTCCCCTCCCGCCCATATTGGTATGCAAATAGAATGCAATATGCGTAAATATGCGAATGGAAATTTGTTTAATCGAATTGGCGTATCGAGTTCGAGTTGCAGTGCGCACTAGGCGTCGCCAATCAATTGTTTCGCATCGCGACTTATCCCTCGCCTCCCAAAAGCTGGGAGGTGGTCTTTTTTTTTTATCAAAAATAATAATATAAGCAAAAACCACAACGTTTTTAGTTGCTACCGAAAAACTATTTTTGCCAACGATACGTGTGTGGGCGTATAGATTCTCTACCGGAGACCCGATAGTTCAATATTCATTGGCCGTAATTTGATTGAAATAAGTGAAGCGCGCTTTTATGCGTCGCCCCACTGAGCAATGAACTCGTGGGTGGTTTTCGGGTGGCCCACTGGATTACTGATGCAGTGGCGATGGTGGTGTGGGTGTGGGTGCGGGTTAGCCTGGCTCGCCGTTTCATCATAAATGTGATGAAGCATTCGACCTCCTGGCACAGGAAATTAAAATTATCGTGCATGTTTTTCCCCATTTTTTTTTTTTTTTGCTTCTGTTGTTTGCGACTCAAATGGGAATGGGGGCATGCCATGTGTGTGTATCGCACACATTGTCACCTTTTTTTATGGGCCACTTCAAAAATTGCCCTTTAAGCCAGGCCCACAAAACGGCCAGCGCTCACACACACACACTGGCCTTTTATGCAGCTTGTTATGGCTCTTTTAAAATTAGATCGTCGCCCATTTTGCCTGATTATGTTGATTAACAAGAACGCCCATAACTTTGGGCTCCTTTTCATAGAGAAGTGATTTAGTTTTGTTTGTGTTTCCATTATGATAAACAGCTCTCATATTCCCACACTCATTATTTCGGTCGAAGCATTCTATTCTACATAATTGATGATAGAATTCATGGGCCTTAACTACTTAAATTAAAAAGCCCTTGCATTATTGATTAACTTTATCCAGGCATAAATTAATCAAATCAAAATGCATTTAAAGCCCAAATAAAGGGCTTATTTAGTGAATATTTAATTATTTTCAAATGTAAACACAATTATTCATAGGCTTTAGTTTGTAGGTAATTTAATTTTAATTATTTTTCCAAAACAAATAGGAGTTAAAAGGCTGCAAGCTATAGATACATTATAGATTCTATATTGTTTAAGCTCAAGCCTTCAAGAACATGTATCTTGAAGTTTAATTTTGGTGACCCCGACATCTCTTCCATGTTTATTTCTCCTGTTTAGATATTAATAGAAACTACTATATTTATATTCAGTAAGTATTACTTAGTATTGGTATTTGAACCTGGCTTTGTATAAACTTTAATTAAAACGATTTGATTTAATGACATGATTGGTGACCCCGACATTAAGATTATGTAAGCTCTACGTCCTTATACCCCAAGCCCCTATGTTTTTTAAACTTTAATAATAATGACTAGATAGACTTTTGGTGACCCCAACTTAAGCTTAATTATTTTTAGAAAATAAATAATAAGGTGTATAGGTGTATAGAGGAATCTTTATCAACCTAAACCTTAAAGCTTTTGTACTCTAAACTTTAATTATAATGACTTCATTTAATTTTAGTGACCCCGATATCGTTTCCAAGTTTCCTTGCCTTCTTGCCTTAATCCAAGCCATTATTTTGATTACAAAAATGGATTTGTGCCGTACTTCAAGCGCCAGACTTTGGAGTTTTCCCCTTGGCCACTCGCCCCCACTAGCACCCCCTCACCGAAAAAGGTGACCCCGATAAGCACACACACAAACTCCCCCTGGAAAATATACACCCCCGAAAAGCACACATACACACACGAACTGAGGGGCATATGGGGCCGCAAAGTTTCTTCATTAGAGTGCAAAACTGTAAAGCAAATATCGTGCGGCTAGTTTAAATGTAATGAAATAAGTTCACCAAAGTCGGACCAGAAGCAGGGCGGCGGGTGTAAAAAAAGGCAAAAACTGAATTTTCTGGAGAGGTTAGGTGTCGGAGTTTGTGGCCTCGGGTCTACAAAAGTATACGTAGTACTATATACGGGTGTTTGTATGTATTGCTACTGTATAGCTCTATGTTTGGCTATAATTTCGCAGTCGGGGCGCAGAACGGTCGCTCATTAAATTTTGCGTGGTTACCAAAACGCGTCTGAGTCCACAAAATGATAATTAAAATGCGCCCAGCAGACGGCCGGAGGAAAAGCGAGGGAAAGCACAGAGGCAGAGGCAGAGGCAGTAGCAGAAGCAGCAGAGGCAGCAAAAACAGCCGCCGTGCATCATGAATTATGCCCAAGCGCCACTTAACACCCGGCGCAAAAAGTCCTGCAAAATCTGGCATCCTGGCCATCCTGGGGAATTGCCGGCAGAACTCCTTCGGTGCAAGATATAAATGCCGAGGCCATGCTCTCCATGCTTTTCCAGTTACCAGGTAACTCGTTCACTCCTCCAACTCTCGTTCCCCACCCGGCCGGAGTGTTCTCGCCTTTTCGTGGCCTCCCTCCCTTCGATTTCCCATTTGCTTGCCTAAGCAGCTCAGGTCGGGCTTACGCGGCGTATGCGTGATACGGTAAAGATTCGAATGGAAGACATTGAATTAAGGTGACGGATACACCTTTCTAAAACCATAAAAAGTACTATTTTTGTTAGATATTATTTTTAGATTATTAAAATAAATTATTGATCTGAAATTTATAATTTTTTTTAAGAAAAAAAATCAGTTTTCTTAGCCAAGTCCTTCTGTACTTGCTGGAATTTTTGGTTGTGCGTGAGAACCTCCTGCCAGGTATGCGTGTGTGTGTGTGTTGGTAAGTGTGCCCAGGTGATGTGATTTATTGCATTGCGGTAACTTTGTGGTATCTTCTTTTGTGTGTGTGCGCCCCTTTTTCGCTTAAGAGACAAACCGCTAATTTGTTATCATTTATCACCACACTGAGCACGTGTGTGAGCTTTTATGTCTGCGTGAGCAGAGCTGCGTGTGTGTTTGTAAACAATTTGTAAATATGCTACATTTAAACCCTAAAGTAATGCCAGTGCCAGTCCTCCGCCCACCGATAATACACTCGCCCCTCCCGGGCATCACTGATTTTGTCATTGTGATAAATACTTTAACGTCAGCGTTACATGGTAAGTCCCCCTCTCCCTTCTGTGTTTTTGGTTATAATTTATGAAGAGGCCAGTCGACGGTGCTGGGGGAGAGTGTGGGAGTTTTTTGGTCCAGTCGCTGAATAATGACAGCCAGAACAAAACCTCAAGATAAATATCCTTTATGGAAAATGCAAACAAACGGGCAGACCAAAAACCAACAAACGGACAGATGGACAGGGAACAGCGGGGGATTCCTTGGGGAATTCCGATTGCGATTGTGGCAAATAATTGTTGAATCACAATTGGCTCTGTGTCGCCTTCCAATCTGTCATTAATTTTCAGAAAACAACGCAATTGTCAAATCGATGTCATTAACCCATTTGTTGTGGGCTCGTTTATGGCCAAGTGTGTTCCGATATGATTGTCAATAAATATGCTTAATTACACGACAGGTGGTTAATTGTAAAATCCAAATTAAAAGAAAATTATGGGTTTTGGTTAAAGTTTGAAAAATGTAAGCCTAGAAGTAGGCAATGATTTTTTAAAGGGAGTATTAAAGGTAAAATTTATAAAGAGTTTTCATTTATATTTAAAGTAGTTAAGCACTAGTAAGGATTTTAGTTAGGATTGTCTATAAAGATATTTTATTAAAGGTCTCTACAGCAAGGTCTTTATACCTAATAGAACTACATATATACATAGTCCCTGAAACATGTTTCTAGATTTAATAATCCTTTAATATTTTTAGTTATCTTTAAACTTAAAATATATAAACTTTAAACTGATATATACAGAACCTTTTATAGAAAGGTACCTAAAAGCTTGGATATCCTTGTCAATTAATTCCTTTTAAAAGATTTAAAAAATAAAATTAGAAATGCAATGCCTTGGCCATGCTGCCAGGATTCAGAATTCCAGACTCATGATTTGAAAACCCAGCAGGTGCTTTGTCTACCTGTCTGGATTGCGGCACTGTCAGACATCGATTGTCTGTCATACAAAACCAATAACTTGTATATACCATATATGTATGCTTATATATACAATACATATATTGAAAGACGACTTTTGATACTCGTTGAGGTTTAGTTTACAAGTCGATCGAAGTGAAAGGACGAAGGCAACTTGTCAGGGCACTTCCGAGAGCAAAGTGAAATTCCAGACATGCCGGGAATTGTTTGCTGCCCGGGGTTTGCCTAACGACTTAAGTTTTTTCCTTCTCTGGAGTCCTTTACTTCGTAAACTCTTTTCTTTTTTTTGCTTTTGCCCACTTGCCGCCGACTTGCCCATTTTCCATTTGGCATCTTGCTGGGGCATTTGTTTACCTACGTTGCAGGTAATTTCTCTGCCTCAGTTTCTCTGCCTCAGCCGACAACTTTTTTACGTTGCGGATGTTGTTTTTTAACCATCCATCCAGCCCTCCTCAGACCCCCCTTCCTTCACTATTCAGTTGTTCTTTATACCCTTGTTGCCACTGCCGGGAATCCCCAGCGCGAGCATCTTAAAGTTCAAATAAGAATTTTCACTTGAACTTTAATGAAATTTTCCTCAGATAGAGATGGCACGGTGAAGAAAATCGAGTGTCTTTTTTGAAACAGCCTTTTTTTTTTTAATTTATTTCATATATTTTAGTTTAATAGTTATATTATGGTAATTTCTACAATTAAATAGTGTCTGATGTTAGATGGGATGGGTTAAAATAGGGATGGTTAAATGGTTAAAATACTTATCTTTAAAGGAACTTGATGAAAACGATATAGAGGTTTAATATTTACACATAATTGCTGTTAATATATTAAGTATTTAACATACTATATTTACAATAATTACTATATTTTCCTAATTTTATTTTCTTTTAAATATTTTTAAAAATAGGAATTAGGGAAAATATTTTTTCTAGCTTCTTGGGCTGATAATATTTCATATTTTGACAAAAAACCCTCCTAACATTAATATTTTTCTTGATTAGATCTTTGAATATTTTTCTTAGCCTTCCTATGAGTGCCTTATATATATTTTAAAGGCTTTTCTTACAGTGCATTCTGTGACTTGGGCACAAGGCCAAAATGATCATATGCATATTTCATAAGACCTTTTTCATTTCGTTCGCTTTTCGGTGGAAGTTATGGTGAAATTTTTACAGCCTCTCTGTCGGAATATGGAATTGTATGGCAAAGATGGTGGTGGGGATGAAGGACCTTTCAGGAATCCAAGTGTGGCAAACAATAAAAGACGGAAGCTGCCATAACGGTATGTTGTTGCTGCCATTTGCTTCTTCTTTCTTACCGTAATTTGTCGGTGATTCATTTTTCTTGCCACTTTTTCTCTGTTTTTTTTTTTTTTGGCTTGAACTTTTCGGTTTATTAAATGCTTCATGGCACTATTTCCGGGGAAATCCCCGGAGGCAACACACACACACACACACATGCAGAGGGAAAAAAATAATAAAACTACGGATGACAATCGGATTTTTAATTTCCAGCATATTTTGCTAAACAATAAAATTATCCACCTGATTTGTGCAATTATCGTTCAATTATTGACAGGCCATTACGAAATGGTGCGACCGGCTAATGCGATTAAGGCCCAAAAAAAATAATCTGGCCCTAAATGATTTGTTCACTTTTCGCATCAAAAAAGGCACGGAAATGCATGTAAGTGCAATAATTATCAGCAATTATGATTATGAACACATTAAAATAATTCGATTTGGAACTTGTTGAATGTGTAATAGGATAATGAGCTTTTTGGTGGCTTCTCCGCAAAATAATTACTTGTCCTGGTAGTAACTTTTAAGTAAATAAATAAAATATTTTATTTTACTAAAAAGAGAATAGGCTTCATCCTCTAACAGTGTCCTTTTAAAGTTTTCTGTTTATGGCTTTAATTTATTTAAATCATAAAAAATAAACATATAATTTTGTAGAGCATTTCCTTGTTTCAGTGGTGGCTTTTAAGAATCAGAGGGCTTGGCCTTGTGGCAACAGGGCGTATGAGTGATACAAGTGTAAAGTACTCAACAAAGAGGCTAAAAAAACAAATAATCAGAACTGCCAACGGGTCGACCCAATAGTTATCCTTTAGCAAGGATCAACAGTGGCTATTGGAGGGAGGGAGGTGTGGCACATAAGGATACTAAAGCCGATTGACGTTTGCTTAGTCTGTGTTAAGTCCTGCAATGAAAACCCATCCTGGCTTAAAGGGTAGCCAAGTGAAGAACAACAATTGCATCTACATCCACTTAAGCTCGCTCAGCTACAGATACAACTGTAAGTGTATGTGTGTGTTTGTATCTGTGTGTGAAGCCTCTCTGACTGCAACTCATGTATTTATGAAGTGTCAACAGCTTCGTCATCATGATGCATGGCGCCAGAGCACTATCTGCCCCCCCAGGTTGTTTTTTTTTGCCTCCACCACTTGCCTCTCTCATGGACATGGGGCATGCCACACATAGCCCGACACACAAACACTCAGTCACTCACCTGAGCCGCATTCTTGGCGTTCTTTTTTCACTTTTCCAGAGGGTTGGCTCTGGACTTTGCAGTTGCTAGAGATTCTAGAAAATGTTTGCGATTTTTAGCTAGAAGCTAATATATGAGCCATAAAGAGCACATTTACAAAAGTATTTACTTAAATTTTGTATAGGTTTTTTTCTGGATTTTATTAAATATTTTTAAAACCCACCTCGAAGGGCTCTTAATTTAGGCTTTATTACAGAACATCAAACATAGAAAACAGAGACACCTAACCTGAGTAAAATTTGTTTGTTTCACGGTTCCGGTTTTAATTTCATTTCGCTTTTTTCAACTATTTTTTTGGCCTGCTTTTGCAACTCAATCTAGGAAGAATAAAATAAATTCAAGTAGAGACTTGGATACTCTTAAAATATATATAGAATAAGACAATAAAATAGACCTAAAATATCTAAGAAAACTTCTCTAAAATGTCTATAAGCCGTACATTCTTTGGCAGCGCTCCCCAAGCAAAAGCTTAAAACCTCTTGATACATATTTTCAAGTTCATTGATTCTTAGATCCTCGGGTGATTATTCCTCGTAGCCCCAATGAACAGACTTAATGAGTTTAAGCCATTAAATTTTCGTAAAGTTGTCCCTTGGTTGGCTTGGCAATTAATCACCCGGGCAGGGCATGGCATGGCATGGCCCATGGCAGGCCGATGACCAAAGGTGTGATGCCTGAAAAAAAAAATAAATAAAGGTGAAAACGGTAAACAACGAGCGAATAATAAAGATGGAGGGCGCGAAAGGGGAATAAGAATAAAATGGCCGACAGTTGGCGAAATTGTGTTTCTATGTCAAGCATAAATTTCTACCCTCTTCAGTTTCTGTTTCTGTTTCGCTACTTTCTCCGCTTTTCCGCCGTGATGAAGACAGACGATTATGCGGAAAATGTAAAAGGGTTGAGACTGGGGAGGGGAAAGGCTTGTTGACAACGCCATGGGGAAATGACAGAAAAAGAAGACACCATGCACTTAATGAATGCACAGCCTACCCCCTGAAAAATAAAAAAAAAATAAAATCAGAATCAGAAATTACAAAACCCTCGAGTGACGGGTAGCACTATGCACTTATGTATATCATTTCTCACTCGTAATGCAATTAAATTATACGGAAATAATTTCATCAACTTGAAGGATACAAGCTCCGGCCCGGCGGGGATCCCCGGGTGATGACAAAAAATAAAGGACATAACTTCACATGTCATAGAGCGCTCGTTCGTCGCAATTCCCCATTTCGTCTGCAATTTGCACGAAAATTTGCCAAACAATCTGTCAAGTCTTTCGGGTAACTTTCCTTTCCCGAGTAATGAGCACTCGAGTAAGTGCCAGTACAACGAACAAAAAAAAAGTAAAAATAGGAGTTTTCGTTTCTGTTTCCATAATCAAGGGACCAGCAGCAGCTGATGAGCAAAAGGGTCTTTTACCCGCAATTTCATGCCACTTTTCTGACTTTTGAAAATTATTTTTTAAATAAAAACTCTCACCAATTACCAACTCGAGCGAAACACAAAAGAAATATTTGTATACAATGTACTATCAGACCAAAAAAAAAAAAAAAACAACTTAAGAACTTGTATCTAAACTTTGGCCATTAGCCGGCTAGAATGTTGCGGCCAAGCCAGATATTTCGTTTCGGGCCAAGTTATGGCGGCCTTGGCCACCGCCTCTGGTATTTCTGTTCATCGAAACTCAATAACCAACAAAAAAAAAATGCGAAGAAAAAATGGGCTAAGCCCTGCGACACAATTCAAAGGCAGTCAATAGAGGGCAGACAGCGAAAGTGGAGGCAAAAAACTGGTCAAAAGTAGTGGTAGTAGTGGTTGAAAAAAAAAAAAAAATAGAGAAAAGGCCGCAATATAGCCGCATGGTTGCCTTAAATTGTATTCCGACCGAATCCAGTGGCGGGGAACATTTTACAACTCGGCTGAAGTGCTTAATTACACTCCAGACAGAGACGGAGTGGGCAGCCCAGCCAAAAGGAACGCTAATAGGGACGAAATCCAGAGATAAATGCTATCGAAAGGTATCGAAACTAAAGGGGAATTTATTATCTAATAGGGACACTGATTTCTTAAGAGATAGTGGATTTTAAGAATAATTTCAAATTAAAATAGTTTCTTGAAAAAAATGGAGGTTTTTAATAAATAGGGGATTATATAGTCACTTGTAATCTAACAAACGATAATAATCGATAGAAAGCCCTAAAGATATTAATACTTTTAATAAATAAATAATGTCATGCCTGATTATCTTTTTGTTTTAAGTTTCCCATATCTATTGAAAAATCTATAACAAAATGTACCGCCTTCTTGATAACCAAATTATATTAATAATATTCTTAAACACATAGATAATATATTCAAATTAAAACAGCTTTAATGTATAGTTAATCGACATAATCATATATAAACTATCTACCGATAATGATCGATTGAAAACACTTCAAAAATTATAAAACTCTTAATAACTTACATATGTTAACCAAGCTCAAATTCTATGATCTTGTTATAAAGAAGTGACGAACTAGTTATCTTACCTATTCTACATATATCGAAAAAATCGATAACAAAAGGTACAGTCTTCTTGAAATTGAACGAATATTTGTTGATTTTCCTCCTTTACCATCTCTAACCGATTCAGTCTAGAGTCTAGACTCTCGACCGAAACAAAGCCAAGTGGCAAACAATAGAACGGGCTTGGGCAGACATGTGCTACAAAATCAAAGCCGCCGAACAACTACTTGGTTATTTGTGCTGGCCACAGCCACAGGATCCTCCGGCCTTATGCCTTACCCTTATGGCTCCTTCCCAGTTCGCCCAACGATTCCGGTGGCCTGAAGCCCCAGCTCCCTGCTCCCAGCCACCCAACGTGTAGGTGGCCATTAGTCTTAATGACTTGGGAGCCAACTTTGCTGCACAACGCCCCCTCTTAACTTTCACGCCTCTTTCAGGGCAGATGGTACAGTGAAGCCTGTGGAAATGCTTATTAGAAGCTTAATCTTTTAATAAGTTTTTTTCTTTTGTGGGTTTTTGGTGGATTAAAGGAATTGGGTCGAATGGAATGGTTTTTTTTGCTTATTAAAGAGCTTTGAAAGGTTAAAAATAGTTTATCGTTAGGAAGAGGAAGATATATCGATAATATCGATAGTAGTTTTAAAGGCCAAAGGGCGGAAACTTTTTATAACATGGGTTTTCGTAGAAATCGACCCTTAGAACTATCTATCGGTCTTTGGATTTCGTGTATTTAAAGGTAGCTTATCATTATTAAAAGGCTTATATATCGGTAATATCGATAGTTGTTTTGGCAGCTCAAAAGGACAGACTGTAGTCGTAGAAACAAAGGACTTCCAGTAAACCTAGCAAGAGGAAAACAACCAGAGAGGCAAAAAGAAATGTGGCAAAGTAACTTTGTGTTTTTTAATTCATTGTTGACGATGCTTTGTTTTCCTCATCCATGTCCTCGTCCTGGTCCTGGTCCTCGTCCTAGTCCCTGTCTGGCTGGCAGTGTGTACTTCTGCAGCGTTGCGTATTATAAACAGTTAAAAGAACTTTACGCGCCACACGCCGCTACCAACTGCCGCGATTTTAATTCCACTTCACCATAAGAAGGGTAATTTTTAATGAGCAGGAGCCGGGCGAAAAGGAGCTGCCGGCAAGGAGTCATCCTGCCGCTTTATCATCGTCTCAGCCTTCCGTTTCAGGCCAGATGCATTTTGCAAACAAGCTGCAAAAAAGGACCAACTCGGCAACTGCAAACGACAACTAGCTAGCCGGAAACTAAAATTTGGGATACCCTAGCTTAACTAGAACTATTAAGAAACTTGCTATGGTTCTTTATACCTAAACTAAATACAGTGGCTATACCTAGCCACTAAATACAAATTCTATTTTTAATTTTTTTAGAATTTAAAATATTTTTCTAAACCACAAGTCTTCTGTAGTGTAGTTACCAGGGCAGGGCTATAATATAAATAAACTGAGAGGCGAGGATGCTAGCCGGGACAGCTACCTTTTTGTTTACGACTGTTAAGGAAGCAACAAAAAGACGACGAAAGTGGGGAGTGGTTTTTGGTGAAAGGGAAGGGGAAGTGGAAGTGGAAGGAGCCGAGAAGGAGAACATCCGGCGAGACCAACATCCTGCTGCACTTAACCCATATTCCAAGTCCTGCTGCCATTGCCCGAAAAAGGCATAATTTGCACCCATTCGTTTAGTCATTTTCATAAATTACCTCTTTTCACAATGAGCGAGTAAATGCAAATGGATGGAACAAAAAAAAAATATATAAAAAGGTCAATCCGGTTTCTTCTTAAAATGAATTCAATAAATGCTCAGATTTCGTTGGAATTTTTACTCATTTAATGGCATGACTGTGGCATATTATTCTGTATAATATAATACCATTATTAAAAGGCCGCAAGTAATACTGTAGTTAATATTGTGCAACATTGCATCCGCCTCATATTTATTGCATGCCCGATGTCCGATGCCCGAAAATTATGATCCATCATTTCTGGTAAACAATAAAATCCACAGCCAGGCAATCGCATATCAGGAGGGATAATGAAAACATTATTGGAACAAATACGCCCGGAAGGGTGGTCTGAGGGACAGTGGGTCGTTTGCCCGACTTCGGTTCGCTGCACATTCGAGTGCATTCAAGTGTGCTGGCTACAATGGGGATGCCGAACCATTGAATTGGCGGAAAGCAGGGGATTTTACTGTACAGTGGAGCAAGACAAACTGCCAATGGATAGGTTTATAGGGTTTAATATTGAGTTAGTTCCACGTTGGGCGCCATTTTTAATTAACGGGAGTTATAAACAAGACACACCTTTTATAACTAAGACCCTTTAGAATAATATTTCATTTATTTAAACTAGAGTATTGTTTTGAGTCTCTATTTGTCCAGCTGTAATGAACGCATCAGTCTTTTTTCCACATCATTTAGTTGCTGGTTGCCGGAAAGGAGCAACGTCCTTTGTGTGCTACCAGCTACCACTGTGCCACTGGTCCTTTGGCAGTGCCCCCACCTCGGTGGCCCCTCTTCGAGGGCAGCTACAGTTACAATGCATGCGAATAAACAAGGCGAACAGAAAGCAACACTTGAAACAATAATAATAACACAATCAAGTGACTGTTCACACACGCTACGAGTGTCTCGTGCCGTCTCCTTTCAACCACTCGTAGCCCCTCTCTTTCTCTCTGCTGCTGCTGCTGCTGCTGCTGGACTGTGTGAGTGCACACATATGCATTCCACCTGAATGCATTACGTATACGCCGCGTGCACTCAACGAGATCCTGCCTTGGGATCCTTGGTCCTCACCATCCTACCATTTTCCATTTCTTTTCACACACATGCGTCGGGTCGGACCCAAGCCGATGACCCAGCTGAGAACAGGACAGGACAGGACAGGCCATCCATCCTATCCTTTTGTTGGCAAGCCTTGAGGCCATCTACGTCCTCATCCCTGCATCCTTTGGGCTCTTCACTCTTCACTCGCAGAAGAGCTGCTAGCACAACAATCTGCAACAATGGCTGGGACAGGCCCACTCGTTGAGTGGGTTTGTCAGCTGCTGCTACTGCCGCTTCTACTGCTGCTGCTGCTGCTGCTGTTTGCCCTCCTGTCTGTGTTTGCTTTAGGTAATCACCTAGCCACGCCCCACACCCAACTAGACAGATATCGAGGCAGTTGAAAGCTGAAAGGTGCCAGGCCAAGTCAGGGATGGCTGCACAAAGGCAATCATAAATCTCATTCCCGCGACCAGATGACGCGCTCCAGAAAGAAGTCACCGAGTCAATCGTGGATTCGGAGCTTCCATTCCAAGGATTCCGTCTCCAACTGACAAATGTCTCACATAAATTCCAAATATTTGTTTAGTGGGTAAAACGAAAGAGAAATTAAATTAAAATGGCATTTTCTTTGGGGGGAAAAGCATATTTTCAATTTCTTTTTTCCAATTTCCCTTTTTCCTCAATCTCAGCTTTCTTATCAATTAGGGGAATCCCCCTTTAATCACAGTTTCTTTCTGTCGATTCCCCATTTTTTTTTTATTGCTTTTTTTTTTGGTTCATCCTTTCACTGGCTCATCCTGGCCAGGCTTGCCATGTTGCTCCTTGTTACCTTTTGCCAAAAAGGATGGAGAATAAGAAAAAAAAGCGTAGAAAGAAACTCGGGCTCGGATCAAAGGCTGGCCGGGGCTGCAGCAATATCCTTCCATTTATGCATGGTGCCTGCAATTTATGCGCATCCTTGCGCCAGGCTCTCTGCAAAATGTTGCCAGCCAACACCTTCTAATAGTTTCCTTCTACTCTTCTTTTTTTTATAGACTATGTGTGTGTGCTTGTGTGTGTGTGAGTTACTGGCGCCTTTTTTTATTTTTTTTTGTTTTGAATGGGAACCACTACTGACACCATTTTGAATCCTCTTGGCTGGAAGTGTGTATTTTTTTCACATCCTTCCCGGGGGTGTTTAAACTTTTAACTGAAATTTTAATTCAAAATATGATTTTAAATTAGTTGTAGAATTTGTTGGTTATTTTTTGTTTTAATAAGCTCAGTTTCTAGTTAAAAATAAATAGATTTTAAATTTAAGAAATATTCTGAAAGGGCTTCTATTTATAACTGACTCCCAAGCTAAGCAAAGCCCATTCTCGAGTTCGAACTTCTCTAGACAATTGTAATAAATGGTTTAATTTAAGCTTTTTATCAAATATATTTACATTTAAGCCTAGAAAGCCTCCAAGCATCCATAATCTACTGTTAAAGCTTATGAGCTCTCTCCATCACAGAATTTCTAAAATTTCGCAAACACTAAGTTACTTTCTTGGCCTCAAACTATGTGTTCTCCTAGTGTGGGTTTTCTCTATTCGAGTGTGTCTGTGTGTAAAATCCTTGCCAAGGAGCAACAAAAAAAAAATAAAAGAAAATAATGTGTATAAAATAACTTTTGCTCTTTGACTTTTGGCGCCGTTATGCATTTTTACGCAAGCACTTGGCATCCTCCTTTTTTCGAGGGAAAGGACTCTAGGATTCCTGGATAGAACGTGCCGCGTGCCATGAATTTCCTACAACAACAACAACAAAAAAATAACCCACTGCCACTGCTGCTACTGCTGCACATCCTGACCTGCGTCCTGTGCCCTGTGTCCTGTGACTATCTATTCCTGCCTCCTTCGTTATAATAAAGTTGCGGCCACTGTGGGCCAATATCCGAAAGGATATTTAAAGGATGCGGCGACTGCACTCCTTTTGCAAATTTATATCAATTAGATTTTTAGGTGAGATGGAAGGACTCCTTCTTGGCTTTCGGTCAAGGTCCTGCACTCTTGCCACCCAACTAGACAAATGAGGAGCTCCTTTTACGAAAGCAAGGCCACTAAATCTGGCTAGCAGCATGCCACAAGGCTTGCAAGTTGCTTGCAACATGCCAGCAGGATTCCCGACATGACCTCAGACACATGCCGCAGACATAGTTCAAATTTCCAAGGGGGCGTTAGTAGTGGATGTGTGTGTGTGCCTGAAGGACCTCGTAGCCTCCGTAAACTATTTTGATGCAACATCCTCCAGCAGCCATTAATTGAGTTCCCAAACACACACACACACCCATACACTATTTTTTCTCTTCCAGTTTTCCTTTTTTTTTTTTCTGCAACCCACCAACAACATCGATTTTCACAGGCTGAGTTTCTGGTAACGCCTACTGTCAATAATTTTGTTGGCAAGCCGTTTTTTTTTTTTTGTTTTGTTTTTTTAGCAGCATAAAAAACTCGACAGAAATGTTAAAAAGTGAAAACACGTGCCAAAGCCGCGAACCTGTGTTCCGGAAGCAATTACGGAACACGCGGTACACTAAAGTACAAAACATTAAGGTCCTTTGAGGTCCCTGCCACCTATTGTGAAGGGTACAAAATGTATGTGGGAATATGACTTTAAAAAGGTGTTTTGTTTTTTAATATTATAAATTGTAATGTTTTTCCCAACGTTTATAAATTCTTAAATCTTAAAAGTCTTTTGAAAAAAGACCTGTGATAAATCTTATGATGAATCTACTTATAAAAAATGCTAAGAAATACTGAAACTACATGGTTCTTAATATTATACATTTTGTCCAAAAAAAAAGAAGCTACGACTAAAAATATCCGCTACTTAAAAATTTATAAATTTTGTTTCACATTCATTATACATGATGACTTATCCAGTTCTTAAAAAAACCTACATTTTGTCAAAAAAAAAAAGGCAAAGACTATACTTGTCATTTTAATAAGTATTAATATTAAGTACTAATATTATACTTGTAACGTAAGTTCTACATCTTGTTTAAAACAAAAAAAAAAGATAAAGTTTTGAATAGGTTCTTACCAAAAAAGGGTAAAAGTTTCTCAATAAAAAAGATTTAACTTGATTTTAAAATCAAAAGTAAAAAGAAATATGATATATGTATATGATACTCTATATTGCAAGTCCTTTTAAGTAAAAAATGATCAGCTTTTCTATAAATATAACGCTACCTATTGGATATTAATTTTCGATAAGATATAAAATACTGGCTTAATAATACTTATATTTTAGAGAAAGTATCTTGACAGGCCTGGCTTGATGGCCGTTGCTTCCCCTCGTCTTGCAGGAAATGCCCTCAAAACCCAGGGGCGCCTGTTCATAAGTGTATTTTGTGTTTGCAAATGGGTGTTGGGGCGTGTGGGCTCTGGTCTATGTTCTGCGTTGGTAATGAGGTTGTTTCTGCATGTTCACTCATAATACGGGAATTTGGGAGCTGTAGAGCAAGGACGCGGCGCTTTATCTATAAAATACAACGCTGATGATGACGCAGCGGCTCAGGAAGCATTACGGATGCCATAGGAAGTGGTTCAGTTCGGTTCAGTTCAGGGGCGTAGCTGAAAAAGGGGGGATGAGGCCGAGTGTTATGCTTCCTGTCTTGTTCAATGCATTTCGCATTTTGACATGTAATTAAACGTTTTGCGGTTGACAACGAAAGCGAACGAGGACGCCTCATAGAGAGTGAGTTTTGTGGTTCCATTGTCATTGGATATTGTACTATATACCAGGGGCAGTGGCTCCCCCCCAATACCATTTCGACAATATCTGTTACACACTCCGGGCTCTGTGTGTGCAAATACTGTGGCTAAAACAATGAAAAGCATCAGCTGCAGAACGATTGATGTCAGAGGAAATGCGTCCTACGCTCAAAAGGCAAGGAAAGTGCTGAATTGGGATGATATTCGCACAAAATCGAAGCCTTTATATATCAACAAAGGGGTTAAAATGACACAGGACTTGTGCCATCCTACAACCCACTTACCTTGACGACTGCTTTCCCTTTTCAATTTGTGATTCATTAAGTGGAAAAAGGTGAATCCAAGTGAGTCGCAATTTTGCAGAAATACTTATGTAGTCTAGGTTTCAGAGGGGAAAACAGTTCCATCAAATAAGCAGTAGTGGGTCTATAGTTAGATGAGGGAATTAGTTGTTAGCCTGTCTACAGAATCTTTGTACTTTCTTTCTTAGAAACTATTAAATATTTCTTCAAACTTTAAAGAATAGAAATGCAAAAAAATAAAATATTGTATAATATTCCAGCCGAAGTCAAACCCTAAGCTTTAAATTCTTTAATATAATTTTAATATTAATTGTATGATAAAGAAACAGTGGTCTTTTTTTCTCATTTCTATAGTTTTTAAAGATCTTTAATACAAGAATAACTATTAAACAAAAAAAATAAAAATAAAATGTTCTAAAATACTCCAACCTGAGTCGAATCCTAAGCTCAAAACTCTCCAGCAAAGGCTCTGAGAAAACAGGGTCTTCCCTGAATTTAATTCAACTTTTATATACTATTCTTGTATTAAAGTCTTGAGTATGCCAGCCCATATATATCTCAGTATATATATGTACAATTATTATCTCTTTGAGGTCATTGCTTAAGTGAACTTCTTAGGCCGCAATTAATTTAAGACCCGGCCAAAAGCAGCAGCTGCATCTGACGAAGTTTCAGTGGCTTACAAAAAAAGGGGGGCTTCTAGGACGGGGAGGAGCCCCAGTCGCGGCCCGGGTAATGGGGGGGAGGTTAAGCTGAGGGTTACGAGCCAGCTCTGAAAGTTTTTGTGGAAATGAGGAAAATAACATTTCATTGCATACTTTTAGGGCAGCGCTGCTCGGGTTAACTCAATATTTTCTTGGCTCCTTGTGGCATTTGGTTGTTGTTTCTACTTGTTTCCCCTTCCCCCATTTTTTTTCTCCTGCACTACTTAAGCATGCATATGAAAATGTTGACTGCTAGGCTTTAATGCCCCACTTTTCTGAGAGCGAGACGGAGTCCGGGAGTCGCCCATTCATTCATTCATTTTTGCATTTCACTGACTCACATTTCTTTCTCCAAATTGTTAAAATGGAGCATGGAAAATAATTGCGTGCCCTCGTCCAACCCCAACCCCAACCCCATACATCAGGCTTCTCCCCGAAATCCCCAAAAACTTCTTAAACATCCCGCTCACCCACTCTGAAAGAGGGGTATCCGGCCACGCCCCAGGCCCCATGCCCCATGCCCCTACCCGCTTTATGCAACATTTTCCCAGATCCCAGAAATACATATAATATTTTGCTCTTAATTCGTTAGCAAAGTTTCGTTGGATTTCGATGCGAAAAGCATTCTGCACTTTAAAATGGCAATTGCTGAACACTTTTTCCATTTGAGCCTATTTGGGCTCTCCAATAATAGAGTTTTAAGCTGAAAAAAATATAAATTTAAAATAATTAACTAAAAGTAACTTTTCTGAAAAATATCTATTTATATTCCCATAAAAGCTTTTATTTTTAAAAACCAATTCCTCTCTATTGGTCTGAATTCCTCTATGGTGGCAGCCCAAAACTTTGTTCATTAGGAGGGTTATAGGGGGGCTGTGGCAAAAAGAGAGTAAGAGAAATGCGTATTTGATTATCTTTCGGTTCGGACTTTTGGGCCCAACAAAGCCATACAAATGGATGCCACAAATATGCATTTTCCAGACGAAATTGTGCATTTTGCCATTGCACCAAAGTGCTCTACTACGGGCTAGGAGGGTGGGGAAGTACAGAAAATGGTTTCAGGAGCAATTGGCTTTTGGCTTGGAGAACTTGAAGTCGTCGGGCTACCAATTAAATGGCATTCGATTAGGCTTTTTTTCTGTTTATTCGCAAAAGCCATAGCAGGTGTTCTTTGGAATTTTACAACACTAACCACAGCAGCAGTGTGACACAGTTATGTTTGGTGAATTATTTACGGTAGCCCTGGAATATCATATTGGTTTTTTGGGAATTTACAATTTTCTGTTGTATTTCGGTAGGAATTGGCTTTAATCTGACATTAAAAATGGTTATATCTTGTTAAATTAAACCTTTATATTATATTAATCAAAGTTGTATTAAGTATTAAGTATTTTTATTTTATATCTTAAAAATAAATTAAATAAATTAAATTAAAATAAATTAAAGCTAGAACCGCACTTTCGCATAAAAAAAAAAACATAATAATATCACGCATATAACGATAATCGATAATAATCAAGTGTAGGCCCTGGAATAGAGTGACCAAAAAGCTCAACCATTTAAGAAAATCATAAGAAGAAGCAGGCCGTGGAAAAGCCACATGTCACATAACGTTTTTAACTTTTCGGCCAGAAACTTTCAACAATTCTAAATAAAAGCTGAAAATTACAAAACGGTAAGAAATCAAAACCAAAATTGTGAAGAATATTTAGAGAAAACTTTTTAGGAATTTTTGTGATTATCCAAGGAAATGGATAGTTCATCTATGGATGACCTGGAAGATGACCTCGACTACTCGCGTAGCAGCGTCGAATCGGGGTCGTCGGACATCACCATCCGAGCTAGGATGGAGAATACGATCCAACACATCCAACTGGCCAGGCGTCTGGCGGACGAAATGAGTAATGGGCGCAGATCCATCGATCCGTTCCGCTCGCCGGAGTCACTTTACCAGGACGAGGTGACGATGAAGCTGAATCATTTAATGAACTCCAGACTGGCCAGGGACGATCTGCCGGAGGACACGCCGTTGCCGGTGTATTTGTCGTACCGGGAGCCGCGCGGCGTCAGTCCACCAAGTCATTGGGATTCGCCAGATCCCCACAAGAGGTGCCGCCACTAGAAAATCGACAAAAGCACACAGGCAGCCACAAAGAAAGAAGTACCTGGCATGCCTTCAACAGACTTTTCTTTACACAAGTCCACAGAATAGAAATAGCTAGTAACCCAGTGCCAGGACGGGCTCTGTGCCGTCTGTGCTTTTGCATTTCGGAGCCAGTGAGCCCTGGCAGCCTTAACCCGCATCCTGTCGAGGCTGTCAGTAATGACCCACTTGTGCTCCTCACTTGTTTATTGCATTCAAATGCCCACTCATCAAAATCAAAAGTCAAATTGTCTGTCCGAGCCAAGGAGGCAGTCATAAGCAGAGGGATTTGGCCAAAAGTGAGAGCTGCCAGTTTGGCCATTTTGCAGTTCCTGGGCCTTTATTTCAAGGTCAACCTTTGACTTGGCTTCTAGTATTTCATCTAAGATCTCACAAAATTTACACTTGACATCTATTATAAGAATTATTGATGAATTATACAACAAATAAATAAAGGAACTTTACAAATGTTACTAATAATAATATTTAAACATGCATTCGAGGCTGAAAAACATGACCAATGTTAATATTTTTATATATTAATTATATTGTAGTATTATTGTTTTAATACTTTGACTTTTTTATAAAAATATGTAGTTCTAATAACAACTTTTTAAAATAAATACAAGAAAATATTAAATCATAACTACATAGATACGGTGTTTCTCGGGTAGCTTTTAAGATATTGTTTTAGAAACATAAACCCACTTTTAAACCAAAAGGAGTAGGGTTAGAAGATCAAACATGATCTTCATGCTTTTCATAATTATTACCATATTTTAGGATTATACTTATAAATCTAAATATGCACTATCCGTACGTGGTTTTATAGTTTTTATGAGATTTTTTATAGAAATATTCAATAAACCCACTTTTGGTATCAAAGAAGTAAGGAAAATATCGGTAACTAGTGACTAATAAAAGGATCAATCAAAAAGAAAGTTTTTCAAGCATTTCATACTTTTCAATAATATTAATTCAAGTAATTAGAACATCAGTACTTATGAAGCATTTAATACATGAGTATGAGTCAATATGAGTATGACTTTATCCCAAAATGATTATGGAACATATTGGTAACTAGTGACTTTTAAAAGTATCGATGAGAAAAAGCAGGTATTTGGATGCTGTTCATAATTATCACCAAATAGGAACTAATTTTAAGTCTTAAAAGACGTAATCTTTTGAATCTGAAACAAAATAAGAAGATACATCTTTATAATATTTACGGATATGTTAAATAATAGTTTTAATATTAAGATTCAAGACACAAAAGGGGCAAGCTTATTATAATGATAAGCTTATTATCTACATATTACCTTAATCTGAGCTATTATAAAAAAAAGCCCTAAAAAAGCTAAATTCTAAAGAAAATCAGACCATTTTACAAGTCTATTATTATTCTTAATAATTGGTTATAAATTACAGAATCACGACACCAAAGGAGTAAAGGACATATCGGTAGCTCGTGATTCAAAGTATCGATAAGAACTTAGTTCTCCACCTTAGTCCCGAAAAGCACATGGCTTATTCTTTGCTATCTTAAACCCTTAAAAAAAACTAAATTCTAAACAAAATTAGACAACTCTGCATCTCAATGTTTAATAATAGTTTATAAAATCCAGAGATTCAAGCCATTTGCGCTTTACTGACTCTGCGAGAAAGGACCGTCGAGAGTGGAGGCCTCCCAGCAACTGCTATTAAGTTCACTTTACGTCCAGAAGTCAAAGTGAAAGTACCCCGGGAATGGGCAATAGAAGGGAATGGGTGGTGTGTGGGTGGTGTTGTGAATACGAGGAGGTTGTACTGTACCGGCTGCTATTTATTTTCATTTTCGTGCATTTATGGCTTTATCTTCTCCACTTTACCACCGACCGAAGCTCTCTGACACTTTGTCGTTTTTATCGTTTCAGCGTTAATTCGGTTAAGCACTTAAAGCGAACTCCTGTTCCGCCCAGTCCTGTTCCGGTGTTATCCTGCCCGCCGCCTTCCCCCCGTCCACCCGAATATATGGACATGAACCTGCTACACCACCAGGCTGCTGCTACACCCCGCCAACTGGAGGCGGGACTGTGCCACTGAAACGATGCGTTGAACTCGTCGCAGGATAAACTGCTCGGAAAACGGAAACCACTGCTCACGGAAAGCCTCTTGAGCCGGACTCTCCGGCCCCGGCAATCATGTCCAGCAGTCACTCCGGCACAATTGGCCGTAAACGGGTCGGCAGCGGCAGCGGCAGTGCTGCCGGCAGCGAATACTATTATGCCTCCGGCGGTATCGGAGGCGGAATGGGATTGGGTGGCGGCATACCCGGTTCCGGCGGCGGGGAGCAGCTGCGGCGGCAAAGGTCGGCCGAATGGCACAGCCACCGCCACGGGCATGGCATGGGGCACGGCCACGGTATGGGGCATGGCCATGGATACGGTAGTAGCAGCGAGGACGAGTACCAGAACACCGGACAGGCCACGGCCTTCGATACCCAGCTACTTGCCCAGCTGCTCCTCCAAAGTCAGCAACTAGCAAGTGAGTATTTATTATTAAAATTATAAGTATTTTAATAATTAAGAAAATTTTTTTTGAAGATTAAGAGTTTTAGAAATTGTTTGAGGTATTCCGGTGTAGGATCGAATTGGCGGAGATATACCACATCGGAGAATGATATATAGACCTTTTTATCCAGGGTTTAGCAAGGAGTCTTCCCAAAAGTATTGGAAAAAATTTTTTAAAAATGTTTGAATCTCAAATTTTGATATGGATTTGTGAGGAATAGATATAGAAAGCGTTTGATGTATGTATTTTTCCTATAGATCGGATAAGAATTGTCAGAGATATAGACATAGGAAGATACCTAGTATGATAGTCCAGGCTTTGGCAAGGGGTCTCCCAAAAAAAATGGAAAAAATTCTACAAAATATTTTAGTCTCAAATTTTGATGCAGATTTGTGAGGAATAGATATAGAAATCGTTTGAGATACTCCCCCCATAAGATCGGAAAAAAATTACCGAGATAAAGAAATTGGAAGATGCCCTATATAAGAATCCAAGATTTGGCAAGGGGTCTTCCCCCAAAAATTTTAAAAAATTCTAAAAAATATTTTATTCTTAGATTTTGATGCAGATTCATGAGGAATAGATATAGAAATCGTTTAAGGTACTCCCCCCATCGATCGTATAAGAATTGTCAGAGATATAGACATTGGAAGGGGCTATATGTGAGAATCTAGGATGTAGCAAGTAATTTATGACATTATACCCCTTCTGAGCTTATAGCTCCCTGACAAGCTTAGTTTCCATTTGAAATCTTTAACTTTTCAGATAAAGTCTCCCCGAAGCACTAATTAGTTAACTCCATCCAGGAATTTAATAAATAAACCCCAAATGGAGGTCCAATGGAAGTCAGGGTCCAAGTGTTTCTAAATTGGAATTAGGGGCAGGAAATACAGCTTAGATGTGGGGAAAGCGCATTAGAAATGGGCCGATCCGCCCGCCCTGGCATCCCTCGTATTCATTATTTTATTTAATTGAATTATTCAGCTCTCGGTGGCCCAACTGTGTCCAGGAATGCGAATAACCAAAGTCCGAGAGCACACAAATCGATTCCAATCGCTTGCCACTGAATTTCTGAAATGGAGCTGGCCAAGATGCTGGGCTGCGGAGTGGGATGGGTCGGGATTTGGGCAGGGGACAGCTGGAGCACAGCCAGGGGGTGGGGGCTAAGTGGGGTTTTGGGCGGTGGGTGGTTGTGGGAGGTGCTCTTCTGACAGTTCCCTGATTGAATTGAGTAAATCGCCCAATGTAACCGATGAAGCACAGGGATGAGTGGATAAAGGAGAAAAGGAATTATTGTTTTTAGGAAGTAATATATTTTTAAGAAATTTTTAAATAATTTTTTTCATAAAAAATATACAATTTTTGTTTCAAAAAGTAATCTTATGGAAAGTCTATTGCCTATAAAGTCTGTCTTTTTGTATGAATTAGTATATATAGTATATATACATATATATTTATGGATTATTTTTTAGATATATAGTCCTCTATTAGGAGTCTTCACTGTTCTCCACCGAATGGCAGCTCCGCGAACGTCAGCAGTGTGCAATTCAATTACAATCAAGTTGGCAGCGCCAGCCTAATGGCCGATACAATGCTACATCCTCTGACATTATCCTCTGATCTGCCCTCGTGACCCCTCCCACTGACATTAATCCCCCCCTACCACCCCCACCCCCTCCTATCAAAGGCAAACTTAATCGGAGCATAAAACGCAAATCGCAGCAACTGGCGAGTGGCGCGACCTGCGAGTAGCGAATGCTCTTTTTTATGCCGCACCGCACCGCACCGCCTCTGCGGCATGCCTGCATTTTTGTTTCGCTTCGTTTTATTGTCTGTTAATATTTAATGCAATTTACGATTCATTTTTTACAACCTAATAACGCAACGTCGACGGCTCGCAAATTGTTTGCCATTCGGGCCGTCATTCTCGCGGGAAAATTGAAAAGCCAGCCCCAGCCAACCCAAGCCATCATCCCACGCAACATGAATAAACATGTTGGGAATACTTTTATTTGGTATATTTGGTATTGTTGGTATTGTTGGTATTGTGTGCATATATTGTGGACATATTGTGGTTCCAACGAGGTCCCAGCTCCGCAAATATTTGATCGTTACGTAAACACATGGCCTTCAGTTGGTTTTTGATCAAATTTTTATTCACGATTTCATATTCGAGTCAGTCAATCGAATACATTTCAATCGCAAATACGATATTTTTTAAAATTATAAATATTTAAAGTAAAATTATATGATTTATTTAGATAGTGTTATTCAAAAATGAGTGAAAATAATTTAAATTTCAAATATTTGTACTTGAAAGAAAAAGAAACATAAAGATAGAAGGAGAGAAGTATTAGGTATCTGTTAGTTTTAGTATTATTTTAAAAGCTTTTTGGTCTTTTAGTTTTAGTATATACTAAGTATCTACCTTAATATTAATAATGTTAATACATTACATTAACATTAATAACACTTAATGTATTTTAAATATTTTTAAAATTAAAATTAATTTCAAATTTTTTAATATTTTTTCTTATAGGCATGGAACACTATAACTCGGACTGCGAACCCGACTACTTGAGGCAACGCGATCGCCGCTTAGACGAATCCTCCATGGACGAGACCACGCCCAGCCCTGCCCCCGGGCCCGGCCCCGCCCCCGAAGTAACCTACGCCCAGCCGCACCAGCAGCGCACATCGCTGGGCGGTTCACCGCTCAAAGTGTCCACTGTATCGGCAGGGAAGTACCAATCGAATGCCAACCTGGGTCTGTTCCCCAACAGCAGCAGCAGTGGCAGCAGCATCCAGAACTCCGCCGGATTGCCAGAATCAGGAGGCCTGGGTGGAGGACTGGGGGGAGGAGGCGCCACCTCCACCGTTAATACGCCGCGCAGTACAAATCCCTTCCTCAGTTCCAGCAAATTTTCGGGCGACGACAGTGATCCTGTCGTCCTGCCAGCCTCGGCCTCGTCCTCGACCGCCGCCTCCAATTCCCACTCGAACCGCAGCCACCGGAACTCCGGCGCCGCCCGGAGCACTCTCAACCGACTGAGTCAGATGACCAGCTCCAGCAGTGATTCCATGCGACATCCCCAGCTGAAGCAGCTGCTCCATCCGGAGGAGAATCCCGGCGTGGATCCGGTTCGGAGCAGTAGCCGGAGCAGCGGTACGGCGGAGTCTGAGGAGCCGCCACCAGAGCCGGCGCCTCCGGAGATCCCGCCCCGCACCCAATCCCTGCTGATGTCCTTGCGGAAACATTCCGACTACAAGCTCAAGTACGAGGAGAAGGGCGACCAGAAGCACGAGGAGTTCATCCCCACCAGCCAGCTGCAAAAGGGTGAGTTTTTCCAAAGGATCCTTTTCCCAGGACCTTTTCCCTCTGGGGCTACCTTAGACCATGAATAGCATTAGGAACCTGAATTCTTGGGAGAGTATTTGCTTTTCCAAGAAAGAATAAACTTTTCCAAAGGGAGCACATTATATTCGGGTTTATAAACAGATAATATATTCACACGAAAATTATGAAAGCTCATTTAAAAACAGAGACTTTAAAATGTTGTTTTTATTTTAAATTTAAATAACAAATTATTAAAAAGATTTAGGAAAAAAATACAAAAATTATAAGCTAAAAAATAGCATAGCATAGGGCACTTTCTTGTGAAAATATTAAAATTTAATCTTGATTCTTATACAAGTTAGTGTGGAAGATGTTTTTGTGTCTATTTTATGATTATATTTTAAATCAACTAGTTTCTTTCCAAATTCCTTTTTTTTAATGCCCTTGGTAATTTAAAAACCTTCTTAATATTTATTCTCTTTTTAAATGCAAAAATAATTAAAGCTTAGGTACTTCCCATTGAATTAAATTCCCTTTAATATATATTAAAACAAAAATATCCCAATATAGGGAAGTTCAAAGCAGGGAAGTTACATAACACATATCCCAGCTTTTGGTCCCAAGCTTTTTGTGAAACTTTTCGTCTTTTGGGAAAAGCATTCGATGTTATTCGCTTCGAAACTGAAAGCTTTTCGTCCTGTCCGAAAGCTTCTTAACAAAAACCGTTAGCAGAATGTTAGTTTATCGAAAATCATTTCCTTTTTTTTTAATGTATTAAATGAGTTTATATTTTAATATTAATTTTAATTAATTTATTTCTAGATTATTTAATCAGCGATAACCTCCGATCGGATCAGCAGCTCAAGCCTCTCTCGCCTGGCGATTCTAATGGGTAAGTTTGGAATTTAATATTATTTTTTAAACATGATCTTAAATAAAAACTTTTACATTCAAGCTTAGTTAGGTTTAGGAATTATAAAACTATGAGATGAACTACAAACTATGAATCTACATATTTCAAGATTTATAAATCTTTAAAATAAAACTATGTTTATATTATAGAGATGTTAGGGATCTCGATGTTTATAAAAATGGAGACACATTTTATTTCATCTTTCAAAAAATATATATGATAATTGTTTTTTAAGAAGTAAAAGGAATTTTTAGTGAAAATTAAAAATAACTATCATTAAAAAATAGGGTTCTATAGTGCTGATGGCATAACTGCTGGGTCTTAGACTACTTTTAAAAATTATATACATACTATTTTTCTATAAAAATATCTTTACAAACCAAATACTAAATATCTGAAAAATCTTTCTATCTATCTTTATATCAAATATATTTTCTAAAATATCTGAAAGATTCATGAATTTTTGAACTATTTTTAAAAAACAAACACTATCAATATTTCCTCTTCGTTGTATTTTAATTTTAAAATTCAAACTTTAAGTTTTGAGAATCCTGGCTCTGTAATTTATATTTTTTTCTGTGGCCATGAAGCAAAGAAATGGAAGTGGAACCTCCACAAGTCCACGATGTCAGCGATTGCCCTCTAATCTCCGGCAGCGAGTCCGGCTCTCTTTGGAGCTCATGTTGCGAAAATCCGTATGGAGAAAAAGTAGCATCTGCACTGGAAGATATTTTAGGGAATATTTATAGTGGAAAGTGGAAAATTAAAGAAAATCTATATTAAAATTTGGGGGGTGTCTGTTTACAAGAAAAAATGCTAAAATAGGTGTAGAAATCACTTATATTTTTATCAAATGAATCTCAATTCATCAAATCTTGATGAAAAAATAATAATTTCTCATCAAGAAACATTATTTTTCTTCAAAAATTTCTTCAAAATGATCTGTGCACATTTTTTTAAATGAAAGTAATACATATTAGCTTTGAAAACGCTTCCTAGACTTGCTCCTTTGATCTTTAAACTTTTTTAGAAAAATATCCTTGAATATCCTTCACCAACATCCTTTTTTTAGCCGTGTAGGAAGTGAAAATGAAGCTGCTCTCCTCATGTTAACGGCAATTAAATCCGCAAAATGGTTTCGCATTGGCATCCGTGTTGTCCGGATCGCTGTTTGTTTTCCTTCGAATGTGTGTGTGTGTTTGTGTTTGTTTGTTTGTTTGTTGTCTCTGTCTGTTGGTGGGCTTGTCTTTATCTAGCCATGTCCTTGTCGTCCTGTATCTTTTTCCGTCCGTATCTGGTTGTATCTCCAAACTCCAACTCCAGAATGGTCCAGGTTCCATTGTAATCCCAGCCAGATGTGGAGGCCAAAACTTTAAAATGGCTGCCTTTGGTGGCCATTGGAGTCGCCGTTTTTTGTCCACCCTTGGAGGCAGCACCGGGGGTGTCCTGCCCCCCCTTTTTCAAACCCCTTTTGCCCACTGCGCTTTCCTGGCAAAAGATGTCCGTAGCATTTTGCGGTTTTGTAAGCGGCTTTCGCTTCACATTTTGTTTGCGCTCTCCGCTACGAAGGATTTCTCTACTGTCCTGTCCTCAGCCAGCCTCCAGTCTCTAGCCTCCTGCCGTCTCTATCCTCTTTGGAGTTTTCCTCGTTTTTCCTACATTTTCCCACCTGCCACCTGATGCTGCCAAAGTTCCAGTTCCTACAGCTCCTACTGTTCCTACAGTGGCTCTGTGTGCAGCATAATTAAAGAACTCGCTTGGAGATTACGTGGTTTTATAGGTTTAACCATTGCCATCTCACCATCTGACCGTCTCTTTCCCCTCGCCGGCCATCCATCTCTTTCGGCCACGACTTGGCGAGATTTTCGAGGACGAAGGCGGTGGCGTTTCTGCGTTTCGGGTCTCAACCCAAAACTTGCAACCGCAAGACAGACGCTAATGTTACAGCTAATGATTGTGGAGCCCGGAACTCAAGCATCGGATATACTCACACATACATACTGAATTCAAATCCTGGTGAAAATATGAAAGGGAGTCTCCAAGTCCTGGCCCTTCATTTTGTGGAATATTGTGGGCGGTTAATTATTTGATGTGTTGCCTGAGATATATCCCACAGGCAGGTCCTTGCTGAAAATGTGGGCGTAACCGTATAGAATATAGGAATTTAATTGTGGGGAATATTAACTGAAAGGTAAAGCCATTTTTTGCCTTTATGTGGATAATAGATGAATCTTTAAATCATAAGAGAGGAGAAGCTCCTAAAGTCTCTAAATAAAGTGTGATTTTATACTAAATTAGGAACTAGTTAAAATATGCCAAATCACACAAAAAAGCTATTAGTAAAAATCCATAAAAAATCTATATGATACCCGGTACTTTTAATTTGTTTCTTTTCCTTCAAATCATAAAGGAAAAAATTGTCTAGAAAATGAAAAGAAATTAAAAAGTTTATTAGATTTAAAACTATATTTGATACTAGATCCCTAAATACCAAAGCTTCCACTACAGGGTCTTGAAAAAATATCCAAAAAATACTGTATGATAGCCCTAGATTTTAGAGAACTCTTAGAGTATCTTAGACTAAAAGGCTAGATAACAAAACGGAGTAAAGCTTTAATATGCTTTTATAATACTATGTATACCAGTGGCGGATTTAACAGGTGGGCAAAGGCGCGCTTGCCCACTGGGCCCCCCCGACGAAAGGCTTTCAGGGCCCCTCGTGCTGAAAGTTACACCTTCGATTTCTTTTCCACAAATCTGCATCAAAATCTGGGAACAACATTTTTTTAAGATTTTTTGTTAAATTTTCTGGTCTGTCCCCTTCAAAATGTGCAGAATGCATGGGGAGCCCCATATGACCCACTGCGAAGGCCATATTTTGGGAAATATTCATCCGATTCTTGAACGGAATACCTTAAACGATTTGTGGATCGATTCTCCATAAATCTGCATTAAAATCTGGGAACAAAATATTTTTAAGACTTTTTGTCAAATTTTCTGGTCTGTCCCCTTCAAAATGTGCAGAATGCATGGGGAGCCCCATATGACCCACTGCGAAGGCCATATCTTAGGAAATATTCATCCGATTCTTGAACGGAATACCTTAAACGATTTGTGGATCGATTCTCCATAAATCTGCATCAAAATCTGGGAACAAAATATTTTTAGGATTTTTTGTCAAATTTTCTGGTCTGTCCCCTTCAAAATGTGCAGAATGCATGGGGAGCCCCATATGACCCACTCCGAAGGCCATATTTTAGGAAATATTCATCCGATTCTTGAACGGAATACCTTAAACGATTTGTGGATCGATTCTCCATAAATCTGCATCAAAATCTGGGAACAAAATATTTTTAGGACTTTTTGTCAAATTTTCTGGTCTGTCGCCTTCAAAATGTGCAGAATGCATGGGGAGCCCCATTTGACCCACTGCGAAGGCCATATCTTAGGAAATATTCATCCGATTCTTGAACGGAATACCTTAAACGATTTGTGGATCGATTCTCCATAAATCTGCATCAAAATCTGGGAACAAAATATTTTTAGGATTTTTTGTCAAATTTTCTGGGCTGTCCCCTTCAAAATGTGCAGAATGCATGGGGAGCCCCATATGGCCCACTGCGAAGGCCATATCTTAGGAAATATTCATCAGATTCTTGAACAGAATACCTTAAAAGATTTGTGGACCGATTCTTCATAAATCTGCATCAAAATCTGGGAACAAAATATTTTTAAGATTTTTTGTCAAATTTTCTGGGCTGTCCCCTTCAAAATGTGCAGAATGCATGGGGAGCCCCATATGACCCACTGCGAAGGCCATATCTTAGGAAATATTCATCCGATTCTTGAACGGAATACCTTAAACGATTTGTGGATCGATTCTCCATAAATCTGCATCAAAATCTGGGAACAAAATATTTTTAAGATTTTTTGTCAAATTTTCTGGGCTGTCCCCTTCAAAATGTGCAGAATGCATGGGGAGCCCCATATGACCCACTGCGAAGGCCATATCTTAGGAAATATTCATCCGATTCTTGAAAGGAATACCTTAAACGATTTGTGGATCGATTCTTCATAAATCTGCATCAAAATCTGGGAACAAAATATTTTTAGGATTTTTTTGCCAAATTTTCTGGGATGTCCCCTTCAAAATGTGCAGAATGCATGGGGAGCCCCATATGACCCACTGCGAAGGCCATATCTTAGGAAATATTCATCCGATTCTTGAAAGGAATACCTTAAACGATTTGTGGATCGATTCTTCATAAATCTGCATCAAAATCTGGGAACAAAATATTTTTAAGATTTTTTGTCAAATTTTCTGGGCTGTCCCCTTCAAAATGTGCAAAATGCATGGGGAGCCCCATATGACCCACTGCGAAGGCCATATCTTAGGAAATATTCATCCGATTCTTGAACGGAATACCTTAAACGATTTGTGGATCTGCATCAAAATCTGGAAACAAAATATTTTTAAGATTTGTTGTCAAATTTTCTGGGTTGTACCCTTCAAAATACCCTTCAATGTACCCTGAAAACATTTTGCCCACTGGGCCTTTTTCCTTAAATCCGCCACTGATGTATACAATACCCGGTACTTAGTTCTTTTTTGGCCTTTAAAATAGACTATACCTATAACTAGACTATATAAACCTTTTACCTTTTCTAAATAATTCCTATTATAATAAAGAAATAGTATTAAACTATTTTTACAAAGCTTTATCTTTCATAAAATTATTTCAATAAATTATAATTTAATAATATAATAAATAAACTAAACATATCAACCTACTCTTTAAAGAAAGATTCCCCCAAAATCTCAAAACCTGTGTGTGTAGTGAGAACAATCCATAATGGCCTTGCCAAAAAAATAATAAAAAACAAAAAAAGATACATAGATATAGATGTATGTATGTATAAAAGATGAGAGATTATGTGGGAAAGTACATGGCATATTCCATTAATGTGGGGATCATGAAAGTTTTTACAACTAAAACCGGATTCGAATTGGCAATTTCATGGTTGGAGTGCAGAGCTGCCATTTTTATGGCACATTCGTGAGCTTATTGTAATGAATTGCCTTTGAGTCTTTGAGGTTTCATCTATTTTTTGTATCTGAGGGGTATGGAGCATGTGGCATTTGCTGTAATCATAATTTTATGTCCGTCTAAGTAGCTGCGCATGACGACTGTCAACGGCACGGCCTTTATCCTGACTGAAGGACCCTTGAACCCCCCCTGAACCCTGCCCCAAGCCCCCAACTACATACATAGATGCACAGTACCCTAGGCTGTCAGGCAGCGTCTTAAGCTGTCTGCCGCACGTTGTGGCTGCCACAAATTTCGAAACCAAAGTCACTGTCGAGCAACTGTCCCTGCAACAGTTAGCGGTCAATTGACTGCACTGGGGCACCCATCATCCCTGCCAGTTGTCTTTGGCAGATCTGGGTCTGGAGCCAGAAATAGTAGCCAAGAGCCATGAGAAAACCGGAAAACCGAGTCCCAAATAGCTGACAGCTGCCATCAAAGGCAGTTGTCCAGTGGTGTCCTTAAACTAGAACAAAATTAAAGAAATTTTAGTCTTTATTAAGTGTGACCTTTCTCTTGATATAATAATCCAGTGTGACCTATTCTCTCACATAAATATCTTGCTAACTTATAGTATTTATTAATAAATATTTTAATAAAATGCCTTTGTTCTTAGTATTTATAAAGAGTGACCTTACATACCTTGCCAATTTCTAGTATTTACCCAGTGTGACCCTGATAGTCACCCAATTTAATGACACATTTTTGGCTTACCACGAAGTTGCACCCTTTTTTTGTGTAAATTTTTAATGGCCAGGTCGTTAAGAAGCGATCACTTGGAAAATTAATGTTGAAGGTAAATCCCAACGATCGCTGACAGTCGAAGATATATGACGGAAATTAAAACAACAAGCGTAAACACTTGAGAGGCGCTTCTTTCGATCGGTTTGCAACCAAAAAAAAACATCTTGAGAAAGGAGGAGGAAAAAAAATTACAAAATAAAACCCTTCCAACGCCCACGCATTCGTCTTTTAGGCGAGTGACTCAGGAATTGAAGGGAATAGAGTGAGTAAGTGAGTGAGTGAGTGACTGGCTCTGTTTTTAGGTTTTGTTTTAGTGAGGAAATTGGAAAAAAAAAAGATACAGATGCGACTAAGAGATGCCTCACAAGGTGGATAATCATCCAGGGGGTTTATTGGGAGTTTATGGACTTTTAAGATATATACTAAGTCTTATTAAAAGGTATTATGATGTCATATACCTGATAATATACCCTCGACAAAAAAAGAGTCCCAGGGGTATGAGTACCGGGTATCAGAAGTGAGGAAAACGAACAGACTAATTGAAAACAATCATTAAACAGAAACCGAGACTGAGACTGAGACTGAGAGCTCTGTCTGGGGCGCCCGTTTATGTGTATCACTTAATTATAACTGTACACACACATCCGTTGAGCGGTACGACGGCTATAGAGTATCCAGAAGATACGGATACAGATACAGATACAGATACAGATACAGATACAGGCGCTCTGTGGGATACTCGGGGGCCAGTTTGCTTATCCACTTCATTAAAGGAGTCGCTTACGGTTGCGGGTTTTCGGACTTTGGATGTTGAATGTTGAAGTTGAATGTTGAAGTTGAAGGCGAAGGCGAAGGCGAAAAGGTGGCATCATCATCATACATACAACAAACAAAAGGGTATTTAAGGGATCGAAGGGGGGATCCGAACAAAGAGAGGTTGTAGGTAGGAGTTGACCGCAAAGACAACCCACTGAGTTGGGTTCTCGTTTTTGGCTTTCGGGTTTCGGTTACGGTTTCGGTTTCAACTTGAGACCTTCATCAGCATCATGGGGCATGGGGTATGGGGTATGGGGCATGCCTGGCTGTTTTATTAATTATGCTTTTTTTGGTTTTGGTTTTGGTTTTTATGCTTTTGCTTTTGCTTTGCTTTGGACCAGCGAACCTTATAATTTCGCGTAATTATATTCAATTGTTTAATTGCCGACTGATTTGGCTTAATTGAATTTGTCTCTGGATGTCACAACAAAGTTGAAAGTTCAATCAGGGGTGAAGCTCAGAGCGGAAACGGTTGACATTTCGAGACAACAACTCCAGTTAATTAAGCCAACCAATTGTTGGTTGGCCCCACAATATACATACATATGTATGTTATTTGAATTAAATCATACAAATTATGCGTGGTATGGAGCCATAAATAGGGTTATTTTTAAAGAAGTTAGAAGCTATTAGGAGTTGGAAACTATTTTTTTAGGATAGGGAAATAGTTATACATATGTATGTACATACATAATATATATCTAATAAAAATCTTGTAAAAATTAGTCAAATAATATCAGAAATTTAATTTTGAAAATCTCTAAGATCTAAACTCTAAATATTTAGAGTCAATATATATCTCTAAGTATAGAGACAATGTAAAAATATTGTACAATATAAAATATATACAATATAAAAAATGTAAAATACACTTATTTATATTCAGAGTTTATTATATTTTCAAACCCTCATTGAATAGAGAATACATACATTAGTAATACATTTAGTATTTGAAATTTAAAAAAAAATTATTTAAAACTAAGAAAGTGGAGATTTTTAAGAAACTCAAAAAAATCCTTCTCCCACTGTTATAATTTCTTGAAAATTCCTTTTTTTATATTAAGAAGAAAGGAGAAGGAGACATTTTTAGAAACTCCACCAAACTGCTCACTCTACATATTGTTGCAATATTTTATAAAATATATTTTTTAAATTAAGAGAAGGCTGGAAATTTTCCAGAATCCCTCTTCACGAGAAGAGGACAAGACTCTTCTCTCCATTATGGCATTTTTTTTTAAATTCAATTTTTTTTATAATTAAAAACTTAATCAAATCACTTCAGAAAATGCTGAAAATTCCGAACTCTTCCTTCCACTGCCGCCATTTTTCTTAAATAATTTGTTATTTGAAAATTAAAAACAACAGTAGTCAAAAATAAACTTTAAAATTTGCAAAAATCTTCACTCCCTTCCTTCTAATTTTTCTTTAAAAAAATTAACTTTGTTTTGTTTAAAAATAAAGTGAAGAAATTTCAAAATTTCCACAAAACCCTAAACTTGATTGATGAAATTTTTCTTTAAAATTTTTGAATGAAAATTCCGAAGAATGGCTGGGGGATTTCCACAATTGAAGGGCTCTCTGGGGATCCCCACCACGGACCCGGAATAAAACCCACAAATGGGCTTTTGCAACGTAAGCCATGAAAGTAAAAGATATAGTTACCCAGCATAACGGATCGGCTTACCAATATAACTAATGTCCGGTCATCAACTATAAAGAAATACAACAACAACAATGCGGGAAACCCACACAACACGGAAAACAAAAAAAAGAAAGAAAATACATATGTTTTTCAATGTTTTTCCTTTTTCCTCAAGTGGCGCTCGAAAAAAAAGAGAGATGGGTGTGGGGTGGGGTGGGATTTGAAAGAAAGAGACAACGATCCCCATCACTCATGAGAAATTCATAAATTCACGCCGACGCTGCAATTAATCTGCCGCCTAGTGCTGTCTCTGTCGCTCACTGGGCACTGCGCCTGCGCGACAGCTGTTGACAGCGACGCCGGCAGCGAGGCTCAGTCGACCGACCGCCCGCCGAGTCCGTTGATTGACCTTATTATTATTGTTGTTGTTGTTGGATGCGATGGCCTGTGAGAAATGTGCCCAAATGTCGTAACTGTTATCACGAGTTCCCTCCCGCCCCCCTCCACAATGCTGCTTGGGTCTTGCGGTTTTTCAAGAGGTGTCACATTACCAGTTTAACCCTTAGTTGGTTGGAAACTTATTTAAAAAAATATATTTTGAAGTTTAGAACTAAAATAATTAGTTATTTTGAATAAATATTAAGTAGCATTTAATTTTTATACTTAATTTCAAGTCCCCTAGACCCTTTATAGGGTTAAGACATTACCCATCTCCAGTTATAACACTCTTCGTGGTCGGTAATTAATCTTTATCAAGCAGGCAGCTTAACAGCATGACTCAAGGGCTAAAAATGGAAATTAAAAATCTCCAAAAATATGTAAATATATTAATAAAAATTACAGAAATTTTATTAAAAATCCTTCAACAAGTTGTTTCCGAAAAACGGACTCAGAATTTAGACAATTTCGCAACCTTTTAAGAGTATAAGAGATTGTGCCATACAAGAAAGCAGCTGTTATACACCAAGGATAACGCAAGAGAGCCGCAGTAACAGCACAACAGTAAGAGATGCTGCAAGAGAGCGACTCTCAGAGGAGGCTAGTTAGTAAGAGAAAAGTAAATAGTTACATAAAGCATCAAAGGGAATAAAGATAATAAACTAAAAGATAAAATAAATCAAGTAAATATAAATAAAATCTTAAATTAAATGAATATTATAATTATATGTTTATAATATCCCATAAAATTATACTCCTATGTTGTAACTGAAAGGTATTACTTCTCAAACCTGTTATACTGCAGTATAACAGACATTTTAAACCTTAAATTATAGATTATTTCTTATAAAATTTTTATAAAATATTTATTTCTATAAAATCTAAACAAAATAATAGAAAATCTATTAAAACAGCTGTTGGAAAACAAAAAGTAAACGGAATGCAAAAAACAAAAAAAAAATATTGGCAAACAATAACAGAAACCTGTGGCGGCTAACAGCCCTGTTGGCAGAAATCCTGTTTGCAACATAGTACTTCCTTCTCGCTCGGCCAAGGAAAACCGGTTTGTGAGAGCGAGCAGGACAACAGAGCGCAGTTAATAGTTAACAGAGCAGCATCACCAGAGAGAGCGCAGGCCCAAAATTGCTATCTCTCTCTCTCTGTCTCTTTTTAGAGCTCTCTTTGGTTTTACATTATGTTTATAACTTGGTTTTGTAACTGTTAAGCATAAGTTTGTTTATTTTTTGTTTATATTTTGGGATATGATTCTTTAAAAATATAGAAATATTTATATAATTTTACAAATATTATTTAGATAAGTTTTCATAGATGATTTTTAATAAATTTAAGACCCAGGAATGTAAACAAAAGAAGTTAATTTCTTGAGCCTTGGCTTTAACAGAAAGAGAGCATGCTCTTTGCTCTCCGCTCAACAGCCGTAACAGACTGTTAGGGGCCATGGCGCGCCGCTTAAATGCAAATACACTAACAGCGGAGTTTTTTTTTCGAAGAAGCCCTCGCCTGGTGAGCACGTTTGCCGGAAAAGTGTCGGCGAAGTCGGAAAAGTCGGAAAAGTCGTGAAAAGGCATCGGACGGGGAAAGACTTTCGTTCGCATGGGTCGCTACATTGCGGGACTCCTTTGCCGTTTTTGTTCGTCATCGTAATCGTCGCGTACGCGTTGTGTCCCTCTCGTTCCCGTTCTCTCTTATTAAACCGTTCTCGCTCGCACTCAAGGTATAATAATAATAATAATAATAATACAAAATATAAAAGGAAAAAATAGAAAAACATGTGAAACGCGACTCTGTGCATTATTTATTATTATTGTTGTTGTTGCGTTGCATATTGTTTGTGTATCTGTGCGTTTGTGTGTGTGTGTGTGTGTGTGTGTGAAAAGGAAAAAAAGACAATCTTTTGTTGCAATTTCTTTTCTTAATTTTTTTTGAATTCAAGAATTTCAACAATAATTTTGCGTGTCTCTCTCTTGTGTTCTTATCATTTATCCGACTTTCCTTCTTCTTCTTCTTATTCGTCTATATATTTTTGTCGCAATTTTTTTTCAAGTGCTCTCAGTGCCAGCGGATAAACAAAACCAACAACAATAAAAAAAAACCCCAAAACCCCACGGATTACGGCAGCATCTCTCTTGTTTAAAAAAAAAAAAAAAAGAATTTGGATAAAAAATAAAGGAAAAAGGAAAGGAAAATTTTTAACAAAAAAAAAAGCAAGAAAAAACAAAGGAAAATTGGAAAATTGCAAGTGCAAGTCATACGGAGCAACAACAACAACAACAACAAAATGTAGGTCACTTTTATATACAATTTTTTTTGCATTTTCCTTGGCCCGTAAGGACATAAAAAACAACAATACAACCATTGTGTACCGTTACGCTTTACAGTTATCTTTACAAAAAAAAAAAAAAATACAAATAATAAACAAAATACAACCATTAACCAATATTGGAATATCACACAAAAGCTAAATGTAATTATTAAATGAAAATGAAAGAATAAAAATAAAATCAAATGTAATTAAGAACGAAAGCAGAACACTGGAGTGCCGAATGCCAGTGCCAGTACCGAATAAAAAAATAAAACAAAAGTCCCATTCAGGTCCAATATTTGCTCGCTTACATCGCTCCAAAATGATTTCCAATTTAAAAAACAAACCAAATTCTGCATTCAAATGTTTGCTTTTCGCAAATATCCGAACAAGTGACGCTTTTTTGGGGCAGTTCTCTCATAAATCACGGGGTTTTTGGCTAAAATAGAGGGTTTTCAGGGCACATTATAGATAGAAATTATTAAAAATCGGTTTTATTTAAAAGAAAATAGAAGAAAATTAGTTTCTAATGGTTTCTAAGGGGTTTAAATACTTGTTTTGCAAGAAAATGAGACTTGGAAACTAATTTAAAAGCCAAAAAGTTGTAATTAGTTGGTGATTTAAACAAAAGTAGGTGGTTTAGTAACTAAAATATGTGGAATTCGAGCTTCTAAATATCAGAAATACTCTCCTTTAAGTTTTAGTTTGTCACTTAGAATGAAAACTTCAATATAAAGTGATTTTTAATGTCTTTATTCGACATATATTCATAATATATATTCCTATTATAATCGAAGTCTTTTCTTCATCAAAATGGTGTCTCAAAATACTCGTCTTGGTTACTACTGTTTTGTAATATTTTTTAGTTATAACAAAATAGTCACTAAAATAAAATACTAAGCTGAGCTGATTTTGGGGACTTTACACGTAGTGCTTTCGTCACAAGGCTGTTTTCTAGTTAGTGACTTTTAATATTTTTAAAGAAATATTAAAAAAATAATACTCATTCATACAATTGGATTTTTTCGTCATTAAAATTGTGCCTTATAAAAGTTGAGCTCACTTGGCTGTGCTTTTGACACAAGCTTCTGTTCTAGTTGGTGAATATTAATATTTTCAAACAAATAAAAATAATTCATACATATATAGAAGTCGAAATAAAGGGTTGTAGATATTTTAAAAAATAAAAGAAAGGTAATGAAGTGCGAATAATTATTGGTTTTCTAGCAAAAACTTATTACTTAGTAGAAACTGATATATAAGAAGTGAGAAAATTATCTTAAAACAGATAACCAATAAATCCATAAAAAAATAAAATAAAGAAATAAAATACCACTCCACTTCAAAGCCTAAAAAAAGAGAGGAATTCAAAAACCAGTTTTCCAAACAAAACTCCAAGAAACCAAAGCCATTAAAATGGAAATTCAAAAACTAAATCAAATGAAAATTAATATCTGAAATAAATAAAAAAAACAAACAAGTTAATTGCCAAAAATGCAGGAGCCATAAATTAGGAAACTCCAGAAGTCCAGAACTGGTCGGAATAGACCTACGTCTTGGCAGTGAAGGCAAATATTTATAACTGGCTGGACTTTTGACATCCTTTGACAACCCTAGCCAGGGGAAACCCCAAAAAAAGTGCCTCCCAAAGTAAATAATTTATTTTCATTAGCGGGTCTTTGTAATAGTTTTCTGTTTATGTTTTTAGTGTTTTAAATGTTGAGCAATTATGTATTTGTATTTTTTTTTGCACATTTGTTTAATGAAGAAACGCAAATGGTTATGGAGGCCCCCCCCTTTCGTGCCTGCCCGACTGCCTGCCATGTGTTGTCAAAATGTATCTTTGGGTTCTAGACTCGAGAATGTATCTCGCGCATCCGCGATCGCGGCTCTCTTCTGGCCATAAATCAATGCCGACGGCAATCAACGCAATACGATCCCCACGGCGGATGGATTTATGCCCCCAAGATGCCAAAAAAAATACACCAAGACCAGACCCGAACCTCCCCCTCCTCCATCGCATTTTTACAATTAAGCAAATTGTTGAAAGAACGTTCGATCCAATTAGCCAGTGTTTTGTGAAAACTTGGCTTAATTGAATGGCCTCGTTATGGCACTTGGACTGGGAGGCTCATAAGCCTATATTGTAAAACAAAAATGCGCCCATTAATTGCCTGAAATAGTTTTGTGACGAAAAATATGTACATTTTATTGAAAATGTTGCAAGAAGCATTTACTTTTTGTTTGTTTTTGGTCGTATGTGGTGTCTTTTTTTGAATAAACATCACTGGAAGCTGTTCCAGAAATGTCAGAAATATGGTTATTACTTTGAAATGTGTAGTTTTTGAAAAATAAACACAACTATTAGCTGAAATATTAAAACAAATAGTACAAGTACTAGTATTAGTTTTGTGTTTGTTTGGAAACTAAGTATTTGTGGCATTTATTTTAATGTTATTAGTTTTTTATTTAATTTATAGTTTCAAATGAAAGAAATACTATTTTAAAGAGGGTATATTCGTCACGAATTTAAAAAAATAGGTACTCTCTTCTCTCTTCAATAGGTGTTTTAAATTGGGACTTAAATTGTTACTATACTAATTCTTGTTAAATAAAAAATCAGAAAAGAAAAAAATAATAGGGAATGTCGAGAATATTCGTCACAAGTTTGGTAGAAAGGTGTACTTTTCAATGATTTTGTGAAGAAATTCGTGTTTTAAAATGTATTTTAAAATTTGAACAATTGTTAACTTATTTTTTGTTTAATAAAAAATATAAAAGAATGAAGAAATGAATATGGAATATCGAAGAAAGAAAGAATAAATAAGAACAGATATGAAAAAGAGGGAAATATTCGTCACAAATTTATAAAAAGGTACCACATGTCTTACTTTGTTTTGGTTTCTTGAATTAGTTTGGGTTTAAAGTATATATAATATTCAGTATAGGATGGTACAGCCGTAGGTTATATAGTGTAGCAATTCTTACCTATTTTTTTCTGATTTTAATAGAAAGTCTAAAAGAAAGCCATTTAAAAAATAATTTTAATTAATTAAAGTTAAGAGAATAAAACATACAAGATCGATGAATCCTGTTTATTAGAAATATTCTTAAAATTCACCTTCCAACAATGTTTTTCAATCAAAAACTTCCCTTTCTCTCAAAAATCCATCTTTTAAAACTTAGAACCCCCTTTCAGAACACTATTATCTGAAAAAATACAACTATTTAGTTTAAAAAAAAATGAAAACCTCATAAAATAAAATCATAAAATGCGAAAAGCCAACCCCTCCAGATCTCCAAACTTCAGAATTGAAATATCAATTACAGAGTGGATCGTCTCGGGTTTCAAAATATCGTTTGTCGGGGTATCCCAACAAATTCCAGCAGCTGTTTTTAAATATTTTTTTATTTTTATTTTAAGCGACGTTGCCAAATTTCAGGAAAAAAAAAACCAAATCCCGCTGGCAGGTTGCTCGAGTGAGTGCCGAAATCAAAGGCAGCTCCTCCTGCTTCCCTTTTTTCTTTTTTTTTTTTTTTTTGAGTCACTCCTCCTTTAGTTGGCCAGCCAGTCTTTGTATTTCGCAAATGTGCCGCACAGCTGTTGTCAGTTTAACGCCGAGATAGAAATGTATCTCGCGGATGCAGCAACTCGGCAGCAGCTCGGCAGGCAGGCCAAGTAGCTCAAGAGGTACCTGTGTCGGGGATTAAATTATGAGCGATCCCCTTGCAGATGAAAATTCAAAACAACAGATGTGTGTGTGTGTATCTTAAAGATACTCTCGAAATGTATCTGTATCTGTATCTGTAGCATAATATGCTCAAGTGCGCAAATTAGTGCAACAAAAATGTCAAAAGTTCGGGGTGTTGACTGACAGACACAGTCCGCGTGATGAGTGTATGTTGCTGGGTGCTGGGTACTGTGTTGTATCTGCCAGATACACTTGCAAATTGTTGTAGTTATAAGATACAAGAGCTGAGACCGAGTCCGAGGCCGAGACCGAAAATAGCAAAGGGGCCCAGCCACTTGAGATGATTTATGATGCCAGTCGAGCATAGTCACTCCAAACTCGAAACTCCACACTAGCCACAAGTGCAGACGGCCAGGAAAACAACAAAAACAACAACAACAACAACAAAAATGAAAACAAATCCGAAAAAGGTTTTGCCATTGATAGCACCAGGTTTTCAGTAAACCCTCGGACCTCAAGAACCTCGAGACCATCGAGAACCTGGAACCTGGAACTCTGTGATGCGATGATGCTGCAAGAAATCGAGAAAAACATCAACTCAGAGGGGAGGCAGGCAGGCAGGCAGGAAGGCAGTCAGGAGGGCGGGAAGGCCGAGAGGTATAGAGAAAAAGGTACACAGAATGTGGTAAGAAACAGAAAAGGACGGAGAGAGGGCAGGAGAGCTGGGTTTTAAGGTGTGAAGCACACCGGGCCAAAGCCTTGAATTGAAAAATTCAAAAAAAAAAAAAAAAAAACACAAAAATATGCCTGCAGAAATTTGTGCAAAAGTCACTGAAAGAAAAGTTGGAGCGATAAAAAGGGCTAAATATCAAAAGAGAGCTAAAAATACAAAATACCTGCAATTATTACAGAAATTAAAAATAAATTTCTTTAAAAAGTTTTCCTTTTGATAATAATATTTAACCCTAAAAATAATAAATACTACCTGCTTAAATACTAAATTCATAATTAAACAGAGCTTCAAAATGCTTAGAAATTAACAAAAATAGTAGAAAAAGTACTTCACAAAGCTATATGTTTCAGAAATCCTATCTTTTTAAGGATTCTTATGTTTAAAATCATAAAATCGAAACATTTCAGTATTTTGGAGAATACTTTTGGTATAATTGTCTGGTATGTTCAGTCATGTTCCCGCAAACTAATTTTCTATTAATGCCTTAATGAATTTTATAAAAGACTTATTTAATTAAGAAACTACAAAAAAAAAGAGACAAAAACTTGGTAGGAGTTTGCGGTGAGTGTGGGTTGTTGGCTGACGAGCGGCGAGTGGACCTCGAGGAACCTGGCAACCATGACTTGGCTAAAAAGGCCTTCCCGAAGACGACCCGCCAGAGTTGCGTTGGCCAGTACCAGCGGCCAGGTCATTACCGTCATGCCATGTCATAGACAACATCGTTTATTTTCGAAAAACACTCAAGTGCTGGAAGGAGTGCTGCTGCTTCCCGCTGCCTGCCACCTAGCCACCTAACCGTTTTCACACCTTCTGGGATCTGGGATCTGGGATCTGGGATCTGGGATCTGGGATCTGGGATCTCATACCTCTTACTATACCTGGTGTGTGAATCAGCACAACTGTTCCTTAACCCTTTACATGGCAATAACTCCGATTTTCTTGATTTTTTTTTGTTCGGTAGATAAGTAAAAATAAAAATACACTTCTTTTTATTTTTTTTTAAGGTTGGTTTTTCTTAATTTTTTTTTACAAAAGGAAAAAAAAAGCGATTTTTTAAACTTAGCGAAATTAATGATTTAATTGTATTATAATGCAACAAACACAAAAACTCAATAATATACAACTAAATATAATATTTTCCTGTTTTTAAACATTAATTGCATCAATTATACAATTTTTTTTGTTTTTTATATTTTGGATCAGAAACTGCACAACCATTTCAGATTACCACATTCACCAAATTGGCGGGGAAAGTAATCACCTCTTGAGTATTGGACAGAATTCTGAGTGATCAACACTTTTTATATAAAAAATGAAAGTTGCTGAACTGCATCAAAAAGATTTTGGACAGTTTTGTTACGCAGTTTAATAAATAATTGAATTTAAACGGTATGATGCAGATCTGCATCACCACCATGTAAAGGGTTAAGAAAAAAAAATAATACTTGACTGATTCTCTGTTGATTTTTGCATTTCTAGAGATACTCCGAGAGAGAGAGAGAGATATAGATACTTTATCTATAGGATTTTTCTAAAGATTTACTTTCCATAATCATTGAAAATTTATGCAGCAAGTTGCCAATGAGACAAACAAACCATAAATCCCCACAAATCGCTTCCAAATGAATTGGAGCGTGTGTGTATGTTGGTTCTCAGATAAAGGGTGTACTAGTATATTGGGTGTGTATGGGGGGTGTTTGGAGGGCAATCGTAAATCTTTTTGGGCATCCGAAATTGCTTTTCCCGGAGAGCAATTAAAGGAAATCCTAAATGCAATCAGCTCTAACTCCAATCGAATCAGAATGTAATCAAATCAAAGTAATAATATCAACTGGAGCTGTGAAGTGCAATTGAAAGTTCAAGCCAAGGCTTGGAAAAAAAAAACCAAAAAAACCTGTTGACGTTTTTCTCGAAGAAGGCTAATTTTCCAGCCGAGACGAAGGCGTGTTTAGCATTTAAGAGTCGAGTCGAAAGTGCCACTCCAGGAGTCAAGTGGCTGTGGCAGCCACACGTGCAAGACTTGTGTCGAGCCTTGCCTGCAACGATAGATGGGGTAGGGGGAGGGGAATAATTAAATTTCCAAACCCAACCAGCCCACCAGCCCATCAGCCCACCAGCATCCTTTCGCTAAAATAAATATACACGTATTTATATCCTCGACTGGAAAGGACTTTAAGGATTCCGTGTTTTCGGCCTGACAGGGAAAAGCTTTTGCTCTGGAAACTCATTAAATGACAGCGATGCATTTTTCCCAAGCGGAAAACTTGGGGAAAACACACACACTAACCAGGGTTGCCAAACTTCACTAATGCTGCATCTTAGTCGGGCGTGTCTGCTTAAAAAAATTAGAAAACAAACAAGAAACAAAAGCAAAGGCAGCTAATTGGATGGCAGAGCTGGATTAATTCAATTCTAATCCCAAAAAAGCCAGCTAGGCATGCCAGAGCGTTGTGCAACACTGGTTGGGATTAGGCTTTGGATAATGCTGCTACAAAAATTAGTCGGAGAAGGTCTAGAAAGGCAACTAAACATGAAAGGAGGTTTATTTTAAATACTTTTAGTGGTTTAAGCAAGAGACAGTGTTGGTAAGGGCATTAAGAGAACTTGAGGAATTGTAGGAGCTTAAGTAACATTGACTAAGGTTTAGTTAAGGTCTTAAAATTGATTAAAAAGCAAACTACTAAGTTAGTGTTGGTTTCTATTTCCAAAAGCTAGCATTTTAAGCAAATGACAGTGTTGGTAAGGTCATTACAGAACTATATTAAGCATTATAAAACCTTAAGCAACACTGACTAAGTTTAGGTATAAACTTCTAAGCTTTCAAGACAAACTTGTTGGCATTTCTTTGTTTCTGTTTTAAATACCAGGTTTTTTATTAAAAAAAAGTGTTGAAAAGTCCTGGGAAAGTTAAATAGGCATTTAAAAGCATTAAGCAACACTATCTAAGGTTAATTTTAGAAGAAGGCTTCTAGAAACTCCTAGAGAAATAGGCTTATTGTTATTTCTTTTTCAAAGACAAGCTCTTTCATAAAAAACACAGTGTTTAAAAGTCTCTTAAAATACCATTATTCATTGAAAACCTTTAACAACACTGCCTAAAATCAAGCTTTAAATAAAATACTCCACAAAGTCCTTAAGAAAATTGTAAGAAACCAACTTTATAAACAAAAGACAGTGTTAAAAAACTACAAGCATTGCCTGCAAGACACTTTAACAACACTGGCCATATCATAAATCACCAGTGGAGGAAAAACGAAATCCAACAAAACGTTGCAATTATTTTGTTGAACTTTTTCAGGGAAATAATTCTCGCGGCCCTTAAATCATTTTCATTTGGTGGCTTGTGTTTTATGGGCCGTTGGTTTATTGTTTCTTAAAATGTATAAAAATAAATGAGCTAAATTGTTGCTGCTCCTTTGCTGAAGTGATTTGCCTGCCATCGCTCCTGCCCCATGCCCCCAAGAAGCCTGAAAAACAAAAGATGCCTGGACGAATTTTTCACATTTTATGGGCAACGCTCTTTCAGGTTATTTTTTTTGTTGGCAGCTCTGAGCGTGACTTTGGTTTGGATAATTTTTTTTTTTTTTCACAGGCACCCCCCCTTTGGCACACACTCTCTACCATATACACGCATTGCATATTTATGGCTGAAAATATATTATGCGTATAATTGTTGCTGCCTCGTCGCCAAGTTTTCGCATTTTGTTTCCCTTTTGCACCTTTGCGCCGTTTTGTTGAATCAATTACAGGCAGTTGGCTGCTCCTTTCCACCAAAAAAAATAAAAAAGAAAGAGAAAATGGGAGAAAAAAAAAAGTAAGAAAGCGAACTGGATAGAAAAGAAAATAGAACGCAGACAGGCTGGCAAAAATGGCAAATTATGGCACCCCAGAGATGCGCGATAAAAGCCCATTTACTTAAACTGAATATTTATTATTCCTGTCGCTGCCACCTACCATCTACCGGTCTCTTTCTCCGGCTCCTTGGCTCTTTGGCTCTGTCTCTTTCTCTTGCCTTTGACTTTTGCCCATTTCCTATGCAAAACGTTTGACTTTCTGGTGGTTCCTGGTCGCTCCTGGTTAGCCTTCCCGCGACTTTTTTCCATTTCCTCCTCCATTTCACCGAAAAAGTTCGGGGTGTCATAAAGTTTGGGCCCCCAAAGTTTGATTGAATTGTGCGAGGGGCTTAAGGGGCTGCCAACACAAAAAAAAAAATAAAGAGGGGGGAGTTTCAAATCCAAAATGAAGATGAACTGAAATTGAAGCTGGAAACTAAAGGTCGAAGTGGAGGGTCTATGAGGTTTATTAAGGTGGGGATTCTTAAGTAAGACTAGTTTGGCAAGAGAAGAAGGGACTAAGGGTAAAGCGGACATCCAGGGTACCAGGGCCTGGTACAATCATATTCTATAACTACTCAAAAGCATCTTCTTATTAAGAGATTCTTTTCTTAAAATATTTCAATACATTTTCACAAAGAAACCACTTTAGCGGACGTGTCTTCGCAGTCTTGTAACCTAAAGAACCTATAGCTAGTAGTTCCCTATAATCTCTTCAAGATCATCTCCCTTCCAAGACCATCCCATTTTAAAAATTTGCCAAAAAAAACAACTCCTTTGAAAGAAGCCCCCTCTCTAGTAGAAAGAAAGCCTCACAAAAGACCACAAATATAAAGAAATTAATGAAGAGGGCAGAAGCGAAAGCCATACACATATATCTGTCTATAAGGGCGCCCCGCACACCAAAGTGTTTCATAATTTTCGAATTCTAAGCGCCGTCGCCATCGAGAATTCCGATAAGCGAAGGCAGAGTCGGTCGTTGGTTCGTTTCCCTTCCCGCAGAACCGAATTAAATAATTTATGTTTTATGTGGCACAGGAAGAGGAGCCTTCTGGGGGTTGTTCTTCCAAAAAAAAAAAAAAATATAGAAGACAGGAACGAGGCAGTGAGGAGGCACTCGAGTGATTTAGGAAGTGTTTGTCTGCGTTACGCTTGGTTAGTTGATAAAAATCAGTAAAGGCTTTTGTATTCTCCACCAGAGCCTTCCTCCTCCTCCTCCTCCTCTTTCGGTTGAGTCACGGTCGCCATAATTGCACTATGACTAACTTAAGCTTGCATTTAAAGCTTGCCTTACGTTCGTTTATGATTTATAGAGTGCCACGCCTTCTCACCACGCCTTCGCACCATTCTCCCAAAAAAAAATAATATGTATCTCGAAGATACACAAGATCTATAGATTGCACTATGGCGTGCCAAAACAGAATCAGAGAGTGTATCTGCTGGATACTGGGCACTTCCTGTGCGGTTTTTCGGAGCGCAGTTTAAAGTGCCATTAACCTACAATTGAACACTCGGGTTTTGGGCTTTGGGGCTTTGGTTAATTGCAAGTTTTAGTTGGGCTGCGTGTCAAAATATCATTTGGAATGTTTTGTGTCGGGTCGAGGTTTTTTTTTCGGGTCTGTATGTTTGCGGTTGGAATCTGTACCTGAGAGATGCCCAGATACATACCCCTGTGACTGTGACAATAGTTCTACAGCCTCGTCGGGGGTTGTTTAGAAAGAGGGCAGTGGCAGCTGGCATACAGGATACAGGACACCACCTTTGTCGCGATAAATTTGATGCGTCTTGTTGTTATTTGACAGGCAACAAATAGGCAGCATTAGGGCCCTAGGGCCCTACCCTCCCAAACATTTCAAATAATGTAAACAAGGCTGCCGGGAGGGATATTCCAATTTGTAGATTAAAAGTTCAATTAAAAACTAAACGAAATTGATTAAAATTAATAGAGTTTCTATGCAAATGGAGGCAGGCATTAGACCTTTAGGAAGAGATACTAGTCTAGTATTTGAAACTTTACCACCCAAAAAATGCAATTTCCGCACAGACGCACAAAATAGATGGCAGTATGTATTTGGCAAACGCGTTAAACTTTCATTTTTGTGTCAGGCCAAGGATATGGCACAGGACAGGGCAGGACAGGACGACGGACAGCAGGCGCCGCAAATGCAAAAACGCAAAAAAAAAAAGAAAAACCTGCATTTGGGGGAAAGGATATTTGAAAATCAAAGCGAAAGTTCTCAGCTTTTGTCTGGCACGCGAACCAAAACTTTGCTTGGCTACCAATGCCAGTCTCTCCCGAAAAACTTTTGTCATGAATTGAGGCTCTGAGGCAGTGAGACTGTGAGACTCTGAAGCTCTGAGGAAATGTGAAAAACACATCAAAGCAATCAAAAAGTGACGCCAGAGCAATTGAAAACTTTTCGAATGAAAAACAAAAAAAAAATTATAGATAGAGATGGCTGATGAGAGAGAGAGAGAAAGAAATGCAACGCATCACTGCACTTGCAGGAGGAGCTAAAGAGTCAATTCCCAAATCGCAAATCGACCAGCCCCTCCCCACTCCTATTTTCCGCCCAGTTAATGGCTTTGTTTGCCATGGCCATCAGCCAAAAGCCCGGGCGCCAGTTGCTCAAATAATGAGCTCTCTCTCTCCTTCGACTCTAGATATAGATATAGGATGCGACTTAAATAATTTGCGCATAAAATATAATTTAATGCCGGCAGTAGTTATGGCACCAACCATGCCTTAGACTGGGGAAAAAACGAGGTCATCTGTACATCTCTCTACATTTTGGCTGTTTAGCCTCCACCCTCTCTGACTCTGTGGAATGCACTTGCCTTGAGATTTCCAGCCATACAATATTTCATAAAAGCCCCGCTGCCAGAAAGTTTCGAGGTTTCCAGCTGCCAGCAGAATGCCATGCCTCCAATATAGCCAGCTTGCAGTTATGAGAATAACATTCAAGACGGGTATTTCCAGCAGGATGCATATTTTGGGGTTTTTGTGCCAATAAGTGAGATATTGATCTTGTACGGGGGCTTCTGAAGGGTGGTGGGTTCGTCAAAGGCCTTGAGTTTGGCTTGGGAATTGGCAGTGGGGTCAGTAGAACGCTGTCCGTGTGTCCGTCTGTCCGCTAGTCGGTTTGTCTGTCTGTTTCAAGCCCAATAACCCTCTTAGTTTCAAAGCTATTCTGGAAGAAGATACCCAAGAGAGGTCCTAAACTATACACCGTGTCTTTCTTCCGTCTAATAATAATTAGCGCTAATATAGAGCTAGTGTCTAATAGAGAGATAATAATAATATTAGAGGGCTAGATAATAATAGCTAGAGCTAGTGTACCTGCAACAAATATTTAAAAATATTTACTACCTAACTATAGATACTAATAGTATGGTATAGTAGCTATAGTATCTTGAGAAGTACCAGGTACTCCACAGTCTAGTTCTAGCTCCAAAGTATCTTCCACAAAAAGACAATCACTGGCAGTACTTCCGCATGAACCACACCATCATATGAAAATGATACTCTATTTTTTGTGGTGGTTTCGATGTCAGTTATGTAGAGTTGTTGTGCTGGATAGCCCCCATGCCTGGCCTCTGTACAGATTGAAGTTTATTTTGTATCTGCATCTGTGTATCTATGTATCTATGGCGGGATCTATCCGTGTCTAGACTTTGGGTTCAGTGCTTTGTTGTCCCCGTATTTAAATAGCCAATGATTAGCTTCAATTGGCTTCAATTGCAAGCTCAGAGCTTAGTGCCCGAATTGAGGAGAAGCTCTGAGGAGAAGCTCTGAAGAGGAGGAGAACTAAACTAAAGATGGAATCCAAATCTAAATCGCTTTGATGGGATAAGTAGTGGCGTAGATGCTGCCACATCAGACGCACATTCATTCCAAGTGGCTGGCGAGGGAGTCTTCAAAGTTAAATCATTTGGAAATTTGGAAGGGTTCTTCTCCACAGCCTTCAGCCTTCATTTATCTTGACTTGGCCCGAACTCGAATCCCGAATCTCAATCGAAAAGATACAAAACTTTCGGCCCACAAAAGTTTTCGACCCTTTTCCAAAATAATATTATATCTCCATGGTGGTGGCATTCCTTAAATATTTTTAATGATTTCTTAAATTTTTTTTTTCGCCGGCACGGGCTAGCATACGGATGTGCAACGGAGCATGCCCGTGACCTTTGCCTGTGAAGAGACCGCACTGCATACGCACAGTTACAGATACAAAGATACATATGCTGGCTGCAAATGAAAAGTTAAACGTTGCGTGCTGCGCCTGTTTATCTTACGGATGCGCCCTGGGATGCATCACTCACTCAACTCGAGCATAGCATTTAACTCATTCGTATAAAAGATACAAAACCGCGAATGTATCTGCCGCAGTGTCTGTGTGTGTGTATGTATCTTTGTATCTGAGAGTTTAAACAAACAAATGGGTGAAGCAGCACACTGGCTGCCAGGCCGGGCCGGTCCGGGCCGCCTCTTCGGATTCTGATTCTGATTCCGATTCAACTTCTGCTCATTCATGGCGTTGCACTCGATTAAAAATGTTTCGTGTGTGCCCCAGCCTCGGTCTCTTGCCTCCCCCCCGCTCCCCTCTTGATAGGCAAGCAGCACCCCTCCACCGTCTTGCCGCCTTTTGTTGCAGGAAGTGCTCATCTTCATTTACTTTGTTGTCGCTGCCGTCTCTTGACGTTTTTCGGTTTTGCGGATGACACTGTTCGGCTTCAGCTTCTGCAGAGTGCTGCAAGTGTGCACTGAGAGAAAAGTTGAGTAATTTTCTTTAAGGAGAATATTTTTATGAGAGGGGTTTGAAAAAGAGAGAGATTGGTTCGTTTATTCTGAAGAGATTCAAGGATGAAAGGTGTCTATATGGGGGAGTTACTAAAGGGGGTGGTAAAGGGTATATAAGGATAGTACATACTGGGTATCATGTAGCCTATTGTCTTGGGCTAGATAGCACTACTTCCCTTCCTCAGAATAACTATAAGGTATAGTACTGGTATATGAATAATATAGATAATATAGAGAATCATTCAAAGATACAAAGTAAGAAGACTTTAAGAATAAAATAGTATTATTCTATTTCTTTAGGCTTTAAAAAATAACTATAGGAAAAACTGGAATAACTTTTTTAGAGTAAAAATAGGAGATAGTACCGGGTATCTATAGCATCATTATATTTATAAAATTGAAAAGTTACTAGGGCTATATCTAAAAGCTTACCTGTAAGGCTATAAGCTAGCTTTGTCTATAAGAACTAGTACCGGGTATCGCACAGTCCTTTTTTTTGAAGCTATTTTCTTTATCTATGAGATACATTTAAAGAATATCTATAAGATATATAAGTACCAGGTATCCTACAGCCTTGCTTCTAGAAACCAACCCCCACCAGAGCTCCTACCTCTTTCACCCGAAAACCCATACCCTTTAATACTTTCCCCGATATTTTCTCTCAGTGCCCCAGATTCGGTTTAAGATTATAGCCAATTTACAAGCCAGCTGTCCTGCTCGCTCCCTGGCATTTGCCGCCTTGTCCGTCCCCCTCTAACACCCGGCACTCTGCTAATTAAATATCTATGAATGGCGGTCCTAGAAGATACAGCTACAGCTACAGCTACTGCCAGTGCGTGTATCTATGTAGCTGTATAGCTGTGTAGCTGTGTAGCTGTGTGTATCTGTGTATCTGTTGGATTACACCGAATGGCAGCTTGCAAATAGAGTATCTGCTTGTATTTTAATTTGGCATCTCAAGATAGCTACAGGAAATTGCTTTAATTTCCATTGAGTGTTTGGATATCAGTGTGTTGTTTTTAGTTTTTGTTGCCAAAAAGCCAGAAAACCGAAAACCAGAAAACCCGAAAACCTAAAACCGAATTGCCTCTGTCTTTCCGTTTGAATGTCTATCTCTTTTTTGTGGCATTATTCGAGACCGCAACACACTTTTCGACAAAATCGAAACTTTTCTTCGAACCATCCCGACAATTCATTAATTTATAAAGCGGTCTGGCTGGTTAGTTTTGGAAGAAGAATAATCCCAACAAGCCGCAACAAAGGGGCCGCCAAGTGCGTGGGTTAATCGGCGAAAGTGAAACTAGAACGCCACGCATTTAAAAACCCAATGAAATGTCAGCCATGGTGGCCAATTTGGGTGCCAAGAGAGGGGGTAGTACCACCCAGTACCTCATCCTCATCCTCATCCTCTCATCCACTCGAGAAATCAAAGCGACGAGAGCGACCTCCCCCCTTCCTTAGGCACACTTGAGCTCAGTTCCCAGGCGTTCTTCGTCTTTGATCTTTTTTCTTTTTCCTATTTTTGTGTGAGAACCCCCCCTCCTTTAAAGGGAGAAGAACATCTATTGATTGGTCAGCTGGTGGGGCGGAGCAAGTGGAGTGCGAAACCCCGAAAGGAGGCGACCAAATGGAGCGAAAATGGCCAAAGTTTTGCAATCGAATGTTTATGCGTGGCTGGCAAATCGGGAATAGAATTCAAGTCTTAAAAGTCAACAATATTAAAAGTCAACATTCTTATATCTTTCACGCATAAACATCTTAATTCTTCAGATACACAGATACATTTTTATGACCGTAGCGAGTGAATTGGTCCCCAGGGAATGTCTATACTTCGATTTGACAATCCGCAAAGTGCTATCTGTAGGAGGAGGTGGAGGAGTATCTTGACATTTCATTTGAATTTAGTATCTCTGGTCCGTTCGACTGACTAATGACGAAAGTGTGACCCATGTTTTTAGGCCATTCGGGCCGGGCGGCAATTTATTAGAAATAATACATCAGACCGAGAGGACTTTTTCGGCGCATTTGTCAGTGTGGCATTACTAATTGGTGATTACGAGCGGAAGTCGACAAAATATCTGATGCTCGCATTTCTATTTTGTAAACATTTCTCAGATACTCTCGGCATGAGAGGCAAAAAGAGGGTCATTAAAAAAAAACTCACTGGATGCGGCGGAAATTCAAGAATCTAAAATTAAACGCGAATGAGTTTGAGTTTGAGGATTGTGTATCTGGCAGATAGTGTGTGCCATCTGCATGTGCCTGGTTTTCATCAATGGGACTTGGAATATCTGGCCGTGTGCCAATTATTGTTGCACGTTTGTCTCCCGCTTGTCAGCCAGAGTTGTGAGTTCTTCTGGCCAACTGCAGCGGCATCGGCATCAGTTCATTTATGCCATCTAAGAGTGCATTGGCCGGCTAATTGCCACACCCGGCACCTGCTACGAAGATACTTTTTCATTAGCCGAGTCTTAGTTATGGCTTGGACTCTTTTGGGGTGTCTGCGATAATTATTATGGCCCTCTTGACGCCTTTATTGAGTGTAAAATGTTTTGCAGGCGGCGGTTGTCGATGGATATGCAGATACAGATACAGATACACAGATCGCGATTAAGATTTTCTCGAGGCCAGTTATACAGGCTGGAGGGAGAAAGATCACTGAAGCGCAACACTTTTGGAATTAAAGACCCCTAACAGTCTTCGAGAGACATCGAATTCATCCAATTTCTGTGCCCGCTGAAGCGACAAATAAATGTTAACTGCCTGCAGTGAGAGAAACTTCATGTTTATGGCGACCGTGACACTATCAGACTCTAGTCTATCTTTCTCTCAGTGCAGAGTCAGTGTGTGGGTGGAGGTTTTGGGAAACAAAAGAAAAGGGTTCCAGCGATCATCATCACTCGGGGCTTGGCCAGATCGCGGGGCGTGTGGGCAGATCGGCCGATGGGGCAGATGGGGCATTCGAGACCCAACTCTTTCCTTAACAAGCTGTCAGTCAGTCAGTCAGTCGGTGAGGAGTGGGAGCCAGTGACAGCCAAGGAGGAAGTGGAAATTAGCTCGAAATCGATGGGAATCATTGATAGATGCGTTGAGTTACAACATCAGCATGGCCCGAGACTTGCAATTGTGAGATACTTGAGTATATAGTACTTAATTGTCTGGGAATATATAACCTCTATAAGAAAGGTAACCTCCCCAACATCCAAAAAAAATGACATCAAAAAAAGAAAAGTATCTGAACAACATTTTTCACTTATACCTCCCTCCCTCCCTACTCTCGTAGCTTAACTTTGTTTTCGGTTTTTTCCCCTACAGATACATTTTGTATCTCTCTGTGTGTGTGTGAGCTGGATTTTACGAGCGTGTATCCGCGAGATAATAATCAAAGACACGACAGATTCGAGACCAGCATTTGGGATGGAGTTTCGGCTTCGGCTTCGGTTTCGGTTTCGGTTCATAGGCCGCTGTAATTCCCCAGAAGCGCCCCAGAGTATCTACGTGTGTGTGTGTGTGCATAAGATATTAGCATTCTGTGCGTTAATGCTTTCATCTTACAGATACATTCTGCTGTGCATGGCTCTGGCTTTTTGCCTTGCGAGTTTATTTCATTTTCAGTTTCATTAAATAACAAATTGCTCTTTTGTTGTGTGAGCTGTCTCTGTTCTGTATGTGTGTTTGTGTGTATCTTTGTATCTTTGTGTCTCAGTATCTCTGTATCTGGAGCTTAACTTTTTTATGATGTCTATGCCAGCTTATGTGTGTGCACTTTTCTCTCTTTGTTATTAAGATTTTTGTAATAAAACGAAAAAAAAGCTCTACAGCTCTTCCCTATAAGCCACATCCCCAACTTTTCCATTTGATGCTTTCTTCCAAGGACCTTCCAAGAACTCTACTTCATAATCGATCCAACAGATACAGATACAGATACAGTATATTCTGTCTCTTAATAACGTAGGTGTGAACACTCGCCCTCTCTGACATGATCATCAGAACAGGAACATGCCGCACAGCCCATAAATCTAAAAGCAATAAAACTTTCAAGACAAATAAATGCCTCGACTCCCTGCTGCAATTGTTGTTGCAACATCTCGAGGCACGCAAAATATTTAAACAAAAACACAAAATCGGAAAAAGGGGGGAAAATACAGACTCACCACTGCTGAGGTCGCTGGGACGCGTGCGTGCGGTTTCCAGAATACTATATGCATATGCATATTATAGCCCCACGATCCGAAAGGAGACCAGACCTTGAACGCAAACACACACACACACACACTTATGACAGGGGCGTTAATTTATGTGAGACTGCCTCCAGAACAGGGGGAGTTTCAAGGGTATCTGAGGGGTAGGAGGAGCAGAAGGAGTTGGGGCTGGAGGCACCTCAACTTTCTGGGCGATCATGTGCGTCATTTCCATTGAGGATCGCCGAAGCTGGGGTACTCCTTCAAGGCATCTCTAAATAACTTTTAATAGCCCACAAAAAAATTATCAGCTCAGGGAGGGGGGGTTTATGATTTTGTAAAGTTTGTAAAAGAAAGAGGTTGATGTTTGGAGATAAAAAACATGATATGTTCTATCTGTACCTCTGTAAGTGTTGGAGGTTCTAAGCTGAAATTTGGGATACACTCTTATTTTTATTTTAAAAAGTGTATAAAGCAAAAATGAAAGCTATCGGTTAGCTATATCCTATATAGATCCCTTAGATCTAACAAAAACTCATGATAACTAGGGTATTCTTGGAAGTAAAAGCCTGAAACTTCTTGAGAGGCTGTATTTTGTAGATAGTGATTGGTTTTAAAATATAAATGGCCTATAACTATAACAAGTTGGTTTTTAGAGCCATAAACCTGACATGTCCTATCCATAACTCTGTTGGTGATGGAGGTTCTGAGCTGAATTTTGGTATAGACCTATATATTTATTATAAAAACTATATAAAGCAAAAAAGAAAGCCATCCTTTAGATTTAAGCTGTACACAGCCCCTATAACTAACCATAACTGATGATAACCCTTCTCTAAAAGTCTTAAACTTCTCGAGAGCCCCTCTCATAGCCCCCTTCCCGAAAAGATCAAACAATTGCATAAAATTAATCATTTCCAATGGCCGAGCCATCAGAATAAAATGTCTCTCGGCACTTTTGGCATCTCTGAACTCTGATCGTTTCAAGTGCTTCTCGTATCTTTCCCGATTTCTTTTTGGGAAATGAAGGAAATCCAATGGATTGATCTCCAATTCCATAAACCATAAGGCGAACGATCGTGACAAGAGCTTTCGCTGGTTCTTCTTGGAAAAATGTGAAGAAAATGTGGGAAGAATTCGGGGCAGCTGTTTTGATGGCTCATGATCTGCTTGACACTCGCCACCGATGGCTTTTGGCCAATTAGCTTTGGCCCCAAAAATCGAAGTGGTCTCGACGAGCAGTCTTACCCCAGCTATCGTGCCGCCCCCCCTTTTCTTTTTTTTTGTGGCACCTCCCCCTGCTTTCCACACCCGAGTGCCCGCCTTAATTATTCTGGGGCTTGTAGCTGTGTGTGTTGTTTGGTTGTGTTTGGGTTTCTTTTGGTTGTTTATCTGAACAAACATAAAACAGAGAATGAAAAACCAAATAAACGCTAATTGGAAAAGCATATTTTATATGAACTGGCCCATGGGCCCATGCCCTCTCCTGCCCCTCTGCCCCATGCCCCTCTGCCTTGTGTTCTTTGTGGCACGCACTTCCCACTCGTAAAAACTGGAAACATTTTTGGATTTCGGATCTGGATTCTGGATTCTGGAGCAGCGATCATAAAAATGTTGTTGGGCAACCCTTGCCTCTCGAATAGAGGGGGGGGACTGTGAATGGATGTCAAACGGAATGCCGTGTTGGCCATCATGATTATTTTTGACATTTGTGGCAAATGTTTAAAACCAACACAACTTTTCTTTCCCCCAGCTATCCCCCATGTACCCCATTATTCTATAAATAGTCTGGGAAGGAGGGGAGTTCGAAGGCGACGCCATTTAATTGTTTTATGTTCAATGTTCGTAAAGAAATAAAATCAATTTTAATTACACTTGGCGATGACATTTCAACTCGAGCTGGAGGTTGGAGTCATAAACATGATGTGGCCCAGGCATAACTCTGCAAGGGTTGGAGCTATTGGTCTGACTTTTGGTATGCAGGCTTAGTTTTGTTTTAAAATGTATAAAAAGAAGGAACCAAAACGATTAGGTTGATATATCCCATACAGATCCCATATATCTTAACATGTCTTATCCATAACTCTACTTTTGTGGAAGCTATTGATCTGAATTTTGGTATATAGCTTTATTTTTATTATAAAAACTATATAAAGTAAAAATTAAAGCTATCCGATGGCTATTTCCTATATAGATCCCATACATCTTAACATAACCTATGATAACTCTGCAGTTTTTGGAGGTAGAAGCCTGAAACTTCTTGAAGGCCTTTGAAATAGTGCTTGTTGTTGATTTATAGCCTTTAAGAGGAATAGCTACATGTTTTAAGAGGAATAAGAGGTTGTATAGCTACATAGTATCATGATATGTCCTATGCATAACTCTACTTAGGTACTTGATTTTGATCTGAAACTTGGTATACAGCTTTATATTCATTATATTCATTCATAAAAACTAAACAAAGAGAGAACCGACACTCCTAAACAGCTATATTCACTATAGCTCCCATTCTTAAACCAATCTAGTGGGGAATTCAAATACAACGCCATTTAATTGTCTCAAAAGCAACATGTTCAATGTTCGTTGAGAAATAAAATCAATTTTAATTACACTTACTCGTTGACATTTCAACTCAAGTTGAAAGAAAAAAGAAGTGGGGGGATGAAGGCAGGTTTGGTGGTTTCTGATTCTTTTTTTTCGTTTTAGTTTTTTTTTTGAGTTTTGTGACGAAAACCAGTTCTGCCCAATCCACACACAATCCCCAATGCTCAATGGTCCGTTTCGTTTCGTTGCAAGTCCAAGTCGCAGTCTTGGCTTAAAGTCCCAGTTCCAGCCTCGGTCTTGGTCTGTTTTTTTATATTTCTTGTATTTTTTTTTAACGAAAACCTGGAAACTTGTCGTTGTTTTTTTGCAATTTTTTGTTGTTGTTGTTGGATTCGACTGCAACTTGCTGCGAACTCGTTTGGTAGCATTTTCGGGAAAGGGGCGGGCTAGCAGGAGGGGGCGTGGAGGTGGCGCGGGCGGTGGGGCGGGGTTTGCACTAAAAAAACGATAAAAAAAAAATCTTTAAGGAGCAGTGCATGCTACAAGCATAGCCGCTCCTCTCAAAAAAAATAACCAACACTGAGAGAAAAAGAGGGGTTTAATAAAAATTTTTGGATGAAGATAGGTATACGAGGAGGGAGTGCTTTGAGACAGACTTTCAGAACCAAAATTCTAGTCCCCACAATTACTTTACGAAATCTCAAATACTTTCCACAAATTTTTCTTCAAGTGTAAGACCCTCTTAGATGTAACACTAGCCCCTCCGCCCATCTGTCGCCCTCCTCCTCTGTGGCTGCCCCTTTTTCGCGCTGCATTTTTCGCGTAGGCCGCTCGCGGAGTGCAGCGAACTTGGTAGCCGCCTCGGAGATTAATGCGCTGCCAGACAAGCTCAGCTGGAAGATGGTCGGATGGCTGGATGGCTGGATGGCTGGATTGTCGGATTTCTGGAGAGGAGCCACACTCGGGATAGAGGCGGCGGGCGGGCTATGTTTCGTGCCAGGGGCCAGTAAATCTTGAGCTGCTTTTCGGACGAGGCCAGCCAGTATAGTAGATTTGGTAGCATCGAAGCGATGCGTTTTGGGGCAGCAGCAGGGAAAAAATAGAGAAAGATTTCCGAGAACTCATCCATAGGAGCATACCATAGGGAGGGAGAGGCGGGCAGCCGGCCACGCCAGCGGGATCAATCATAGGAATGTTTCGGGATTTTCCAGAAAAACGTATATGAACATTTTTTGGAGATGATGTCCAGATAGTAGGGGCTTTGGGAATTTGTTTTTGGTGTTCTTTGTTCATCTTATCGATATTTATCGATTAGAGTCTGGGATTGTAATCCATTTTGTTTATTTTAAATGGTATTTCAGATATCTTTCATTGAAAAAATTCGTTTTGGAGCTTTGGGAAATTGTCGATGGTGTTATTTTTATACATATCGATATTTATCGATTGTAGTCACGGATTTTAATCATTTTATTTATTTAAAAAGGGAATGTCTGCCATCTGTCATCAAAAAATGATACTATTTGGGGTTTTGGGAATTTGTTTTTGATGGGCCTTTTAAACTTTCTTGTAAACCATTGATATTTATCGATTGTGGTCTTAAATTTTAATCGGTTTATTTTTCCAAAACTTGTATATCTGCCATCTGTCATCGAAAATGATTTCATTTCAACACTTTTCGGCTCTTTTCCGCCCCATGTTTCTGCTTTTTGTTGTCAGCCAGCAATTATTCGATTACATTCGATTATTCGATTCGGTTGGGGGGATATTGTTTGTCCATTTTTTTTTGTTGTTGTTATCTCGAAGTTCTTTGTTGTGGCCCCCTTAATGAACGTGAAATTATTTTCGTTTATGATTGAAAATATTTCATTAGCCTCCAATGACGAATGATGCGAATGCTGGACCTCCTTGCTGGAGTTTTGCGCTTCGCTGCCACGGAATGTGCTAGTTCATTGCGTTGGTTGTGTTAATTAATGTGCCACGCCCACTGGTCATTGGCCGGGGCTAAAACGCCTACCGAAAATCAAGCGGCAGCCGCAGCGGCCAATATTTGATTAATGGGAATTTTGCCTGGATAGATACATTGGCCATTGTATCAGTGTATCTATGTATCTAAGCATCTTTCTGAGTATCTGTGTATCGAACTATTCATCGATATGCAAATGCAGCAAGGAATTGACCATTTTGTGGTCGAGACGCTTTGGTATCTGCAACTGTTTGCCTCTAAAGTTGGCCACTTGAAGAAATTTTGGATAGAAAGTGTTTTATTTCGAAAAATTAATATATTTTTGAGGTTAGTTTTTGTTTTGAAAAATGTATGAACAGGTCTGGGAAGTAGGTATTTTAAGGTATTTTTATTTCTTGGCTTTTTTGAATTTTTTTAGTATTTTTTTTTTCAGTTTCTTGCACTTGTATCTGCATCTGATTGTGAATTGCAGTTGCCGTTGCGGTTCATTTGAGGTGTCTGGCCGGCTCTTTGGATAGCCAGCCACCCAGCCATCCCATCCAGCCTTATTTATTTCTGTTACCGACTCCTCCTGTATTGTTCCATCACTCCAGACCAGACCAGACCAGACCAGAGCAGACCATCCATACCATACCAGACCCTTTTGATTGATTTTGATTTACTTCGTGCCGGCACCCATGCCCCAACACCATGGATTCGGTTTGGTGTTATTCAATTTTTGTGCCATATCACAAATTTAATTTGAGATGAAAATCCCAAAGATATGCCACATTATCCCAACTCGTGCTGCCCTGTATCCCACAGATACATTTCGATCTCTACACCACAATAACGGATTACATTCGAAATTGTTTGGCATTGGCGCCCGACCATCCCCTCCTTTCTTTCTTTCTTTCACCGTTGAGTGTTTTTCCAATATTACACGATGACTTTGAATATTTTGTCTGCTCACATCATGGGTGGGATTTTGTGATTAGAGCCGATACACGCACACACACACCGTACACACTACACTCCCTCCAATCGGATAAAAAGTGTAGTTGAAGCTTTTCCTCGCAGACCGGACCAAGAGTGTAACAAATATGTTGGGGCATTGGATGGGCATGGGCTTGGTCGGACATGAGACTACAAACTGCCAGATACCAGAAATGGAATCCACACTTATTCTGATTGTTTGCCCTGGCCAGTTTGGGGCATGGCTAGCTGGCTGGCTGGCTGGCATGCTGGCCGAAAAACCAGTTTTCAGTTATTTGAAAGCCAGGAATTATTTTTCTTTTTTTTGGCCAGCAATTGGGCAAATCGATGTACAAGTTCCAGACCAGAGGCCAGTTGGAGTTATCAGGATTAGGGATACGAATTTGGAGGGGATTTGTTTCAAAGATGCCAAAGTGTGGTCTAAAAATATAACATTATAATAAAATACTAAAAAAAATACTAAAACCCAAAAAAAAAGGATAAAAGTAAAGCGTAACGAAAGGTCACAAGGTTGTTGTCTTCAAAAAGCAACATCCATTAATTTTATAAACTTCTTTCCTTTAAATAGATCCAATATATCGATAACAAGCCATGAAGACTACGTAGAAAAAACAACGAAAACCGATAAATAATCGATAAAAATCGATAGCAAATAAAGAGAGATCCCAAAGCTAAGGAAGAGGAGAGGAGTTCCTCCTTACAAGATTTCCATTCGATCGAAGGCAGAAATATACTGCTGTGGGTGGCGATATGCCACCAAGGCCCCCTCCGGGCCGTCCTGCCCCTGGCCACGACTTGAACAGGGTGCAGATGAGTCGCTAAATAAATAAATATACTTGTCACTGATTTATTATAAACAATAATAATTAAAAGCGTCGAGTTGTGCTGAAAAAAAGAAGGCAATTAAAAATATAAATAATAATCCATATTATTCATAAAACACGACACTTTGCCATTACAACGCCCGAGTGCAGAGTCGATATATATAGTGCGGTACAGTGAACACACACACAACATGACTATGAAATCGATGAAGTACTCCGATTGTGATACCATCATGGATGGCTACAATCCGGTGCCACCGCCCCTGCCCCGCCGCGTGCCCCCCGTTCGCAACATCTACGCAGAGCCCTTTGCCCACGAGCCGAATCATTCTAGCAGGTAACTATTATATCATATCATATCGTATCATAGCTCTGCAATAAATACCTGTAATTAAATCAAGTGCCCATCAAACTGGCAACTGCAGACTCTCTCGCATTCATAATTAGCACTTGAATTTCTGGACAACATTTTTGCCACAAATTGGGAATTTAATTATCAGGTCAACAGATTAAAGACACATTCTGGGATTATTTTAACAAGAGGAAGTACGTTTGTAAGTGGGATTAATGGACCAGGTCTTGGGGTGGATAAGATAAGGTTCTTGAAGCAAATACTCATCCAGATAGGAGTTTCCTGGAAGTACTTGGTTTACTTTTGGGTTTTAAATTAAGTTTGGGAAGTAAGGGGCTTAGGTTCACTCTAGAACGCTCGATTCTTGGAGGTCTAATCTTTAGAAACAATGGGGATTATTTTTTGGTATTTATTATTGGCTTTTATATTTAAAATTTATTTATTTGGTATTTAATTATTGGTATTAGTATTTATAGCCGCTACTCAGAACTTAGTTAGAGGTTCTGATTAAATAACAATACTCGGTATAATATCTTCATCTTTAAAATAAAGAAGGTTACATTAAAGATAGTTTCATTCCAGTTTATCGATAGTATTTATACCCGGTACCCCGTCCATCTCCAACTTCTCAAATGAGCTTAAGAAGAGCTTATACATTTTAGAAGACGTTTAAGAAGCTTAAAAATAAAAGGAACTGAGAACACTTGATATCTAAAACAGTATCTAAAAAAGTACACATAGAGTCTTACTTTCATAAAGATCACTTGAAATACCTTCCATAAACAATACCCCCTATAACACCCTACAAGTACCAATTACAATTAAAACAAATCCAGACCATATCTCCCATCTTAAGTGTCAGATACTAGCAGTAATTAAAAGCCAATGGCTTTTATGGAGGAAATAACAATGAAACACCCTTTCATAAAGGTTTCATTTTACAAACGTCACCTCAAGGTGTTGCTTTGTTTGCTTTTTTTATGCAATTTTTTTGTATTTTTTAACTCCATTCGCAATCATCGGCAATTCAAACGCAAGAAACTGGAACACAATTGCAATAAACGCACGCCTCGATGAGTAGCTCCTGCTCCTGCTCCTGCCCCTTATTTGGTAGCTTTTTTCGCCTTTTTGCATCCATCCTGCCACACATATGGGGCATACAGAGTTACACATTTTTAAAGAAAGGGGGAAAAATGGAGGAAAAGGAACCAGAATGGCCATCCAGATGGAGGGGGGGTGCGGATGATAAAGAAATGTCCCATATAAAGCGGCGTGAGTCGAGTCGAGTTGAGTCGAGTGTACAATATGCATTTTCATATCTGAATAAATAGACAGGCGAGAGGTGCAGAGTTCTCTCTGCAGATATATTATATATATATATATAAATATTGTATACAAATGCATATATATATATGTATATAGTGGGGGGATATAGCCCACAACAATGCCCGAGGGGGTGGAGGGGCTGCAAACAGCTAACGAGAGCAGACAGATGGAAGAGCTTCGAGGACGAGGACGACGACGAGGATGAGGACCGGGACGGGTAAGAGAAGCAACAACGGCCAAGTGGTAACCAACAGTCAGCCAACTGATACAACAGTCCTAGTACACAGAGAAAAAAAATATAGGGTTGGTATAACTTAAAAAAAAAAAAAATTATAAGCCATTTTATGAAGTAAAAAAAATAAAGAAAGTACATATGTGAAGAAGTATAATCATCCTTGAGAAATATAAGTACCGTGTATAAATATTCTCTAAAAGTTAAAAGTATTCAAAATAGAATGATAAAGAATGAAAAATAATGATTAGAGAACTATAAAGATTTATTTAGAATGATATAGAATAATAAAGAATGATATAAAGTGATATATGAGGATAAATGAGGTAGAATATTAACTTTAATTGATATATGCTTTAGGTATAACCTTCAGAATTCATTCAAGGATAGAGAACGATATAAAATAATGAAGAATGATGTGGAATGAAACATGGAATGATATAGAAGAATATTGAATGGTAAATAATGAGAACGAATCATCAAGAAATATATAGAATAAAGTATTATGTGAGCTATAGTTTCATGTCTATTTATTTATAATCACCAGAATTGATACAAGGATAAAGAATGATATAGAATGATACAGAATGATGAAAAATTACATGGTATGAAATAAGTTGGATGATAAAAAATGAATTTGAATGATAATTAATGATTAGGATAGATATTGAGTTATAAAGAATGATGGAAAATGATAAAATATAATGTAGAATAATATAAAAAGTTAAATATTGATAAAGAATGATATAGAATGATGAAGAATGAACAAGAATGAGTGAAAAAAATGAAAATGAATGAAATATAATGATATAGGATGGAAAATGGCAATGATATATAGGATAGAAATGCTATAGAATGATATAGTATGATTTAAAATAATTATATATAATATGATATACAATGATATCCAATATAATCTATATTTCATTAAAAATCGCCACAACTTTTCTTGAAATCTTCCAATAAAAGCCCTCGAAACCCTTTTAGTTTCGAAGCTCCGACAAAGAACCAAAATAAATATAAATAGTACATTATTTTTGTAGTGGCTTGGAAAAATAATAATAAAAAAAAGAGAAAAGTTGGAAGCAGTGGGCAGTGTGGTGATGTGGGCGTGGCAGGAGGGTAGGAGGGGAGGGTTTTCGGCAGTGGCGGCGCAATATGTTTTGCTGTCAGTTTCATGCATTTCATATCGAAAACCATTCGTACTTTTACTTGAGTGAGTTTTATGAGCAGCGAGCCGAGCCTGTATGGGGGATACTACACATATCCATATGAGAGGATGCTCCACTGGCTACATTGTATCCTTTGGGTGGTTGGGTGGCTGGCTGGCTGGGTGGTTGGATGGTAAGGACATCAGTGGCCCCGTTTATATGCATAGTTTTTGGTTGTGCGATTGCAAAACTGCGAAGTGGGTTAGATTGTGTTCCGCTGGCTGTGTTTGCTCCGCTTTTATATTAAATGAAAATTCCAATTACTTTTTATGGGACTAGCAGGCCGGAGGGTAGTACTAGAATAGTTCAGCAGAGAGAGAGAGAGTGGTTTCTACCGTTTCCAGATACCACTATATTCCCATCTATTCAAGCTTGAATGTCAAAGTCTAATAATTTAAATGTTTTAACAAAAAAAATTACAATAAATATTTATTTACTTTTTTTTTTAGGTAAGTCTTAGATTGTACTACTGCCATAAGGATATATGCAGCGCCCCTCCTCCTGGGGGCTGGAGAATTTAATAATTCAAGTGGCTGGCGGAGCAGATGGTGGACTGCCTGCCCGACTGCAGGAAGGCCTCTCTAATGACCTACTTGAAAACAAACAACAACAGTAACGAAAATTGCACCACCAACCCAACCACCCAACCACCCAGTCGTATACGTAATTTGTGTACTCGTGTGGGGGGGTCAGGTAGCCCAGAAACTTTTTTAGTTTTTTGGTTCGGTTTAGCTTAGTTGAGTTTCAGTTTAGAGTTCAGTTTGACTTGCAAGTTTGGTTTTTATATTTTTTTTCTCCATCCTCCAACTTCAAGTGCAGGGCATGAGGCCAGCGAAGGAAGAACCCCCCCAGCCAAGACCAAGACCAAGAAAATATGGCAGGGTAACCTCTTGACCCAGAGTCCAATCATATCCTGGCAAACATTCTCTCATTCTCCGCCCTGGTCGGTGATTGAAATGCTGAGCTTTGCTTCGTTTTCCCATCATTTCTGGACAAACAAATATACACATTTATAAAAAGAGATTTATGTGGAATAGAGCTCCAGGACAGCAGGACGGCAGGACACCAGGACTGGTGGACAGCGGGTGACACATATCCCAGATATACGGGAGATGGTATAGATGGCATTGTAGTTGATGGGTATTCTTATGAGACAACTCGATTTTGCTCGTTAGACAACATTTGTTTCGGACAGTTGGCAACTAATTTGTTTTGAAATGGATGTCGGGAGTAGTAACGTCCCCCCTCCCTCCTCCCAACTCCAAGGCCTCCAAGGGTCAGAAAATTGAATAAAGGACAACAAGGGGCTGGGAAAAAAAATACAGACACGAGCCGGGCCATGTTAAGGTTGAGCCTGCCCCTTCTCCCAACCTCCAGGAGCATGGCCAGGAGGGCCAGTAAATATTTTGCCAGAATTTTGATGGATTCAGTTGTGTGGTCTCGGCTAGTAAATTGGGTTCTTTGACTTTATGGAACCGAGTCCTTTCTCGACTTTTTTTCAGAGAAAATAATGAGTTACATGCCCTGGCGGCTTCCACAACACAACTCCCAATTAGGACTCAGCACTGCGAGTGGTTCGGTCGTGTATTTTCATATTTGTTCAATTTTTATGGAAATCCAGACCTAGAGACCTAGGAAGAAGGGGTATAGGAAGCAAGGGAAGTCCTTAGTTGAGGCCTAGAGGTCCTCATCCTCATTAGATTCCTCTGTAACCTTTGTAGCGATAGTTCTAGCAATTCGAAAGATGCTATCGATAAAGAATCAGTCGCTTCTATCGATAGTTCTACAAATTCCGGAAGTACGAACCCAAGGTAGTCCTCAGCTGTATAGAATCCTCTGAAACCTTCAAGTACTTGGTTACCTCCAGTATGTCTATCGATATATCCACTGATGCAGGTGCTTTAAACGATAGTTCTACCAAATACATAGATTCTATCGATATATCTTGCACTGCAGTAGCTTCTATCGATAATTCTACGCATTCCGGGTCTACAAACCAAGGATAGCCCTCAGCTGAAGCCTAGAGGACCTCTTCGGAGGCTTGTTGCTTAGATTCCTCTGTAACCTCCAAGCCCTCGGCTATCATCGATATCCCTGCGGATTGCGGCGCTTCTATCCACACGTCCACAGAGGCAGGCCTTTCAAACGATAGTTCCACCAATTCCTGTGTGGCTATCGATATCTCTGGCCCTAAAGTGGCCTCTATGGACATTCCCTCCGCCTCTGGCGATTCTATCGATATCCCTGCCAGCTCCACCAGGTTCAGAGCTTGAGTCTCCACCACCGTAGATGGCGGAGCCTCCTGCTCTCCCAGCAGCTCCTCCACCAGTGACTTGGCATCCGGCTTGTAGTGGTCCTCCGGACTCTCCTGACCCTCGGTGTCGGCCTCGAAGAGCGGTGGCTCCTGCTCCAGCTGGGCATCTATGAAGGTGAAGAGGGCCGGCAGGGAGACGAGCACCTCGTCGAGATCCTCGCGGGGGGCTTCGATGTTCGTGTAGGACCGCCGGTTCTCGAGGGTCTGCAGGGTGCTGGACATGGCCGGGGCATCCTCGTCCAGTGGGATGAGTTCTTCGCGTTTCGAGTCGAAGTTTTCTGAAAGGGATGGGCTTCTGTTAGAGAGGCTCCTGTGGTCTGCAAGGACACTTACGTGGGGACCGCCTGTTCTTGACCTTGTTGTTCCTCCTCTTCAGCATTCCCCGCCCGGAAGTCTTGGCCTTCCTCTGCATAGTTCCCGCACTGCTGGCCCGGGGCCTGGAGCCGATGGCCACCGCCTTGGGGCCTCCAGTCTCCACCACAGCCGTCACGGTGCTGGTGGTCTTCTTCAGGATCGAGGGCAGCGCCCGGACGTTTCTGGCCAGAACAGGCGGCGGGGAAGGAGCCACCACCGGACTGGGAGTGGGTGGCGGGACATTCGGAGTGGGTGTGCGGTTGGGCGCTGGACTGGGCGTGGGCTGGGGCACCCCGGGCGTGGCAGGAGGCTTCTTCAGGGCATCTGGCTTGGCACTGGCACTAGTACTGGCCACCACCGGAGGATTCGCAAGCGGGGCCACCACAATCTTCAGCCTCTCGTTCTCCTTGAGGAGGAGGGCACGCAGCTTCCTCATCTCCTCGGTGAGCTTCATCCGGCGCGCCTCCAGCTCCTTGAGCTTCCGCTGCTCGCCCTCCAGCGTGGCGAACAGCCGGGCGAACGTGGCATTGTTCTGCTCCTGCCGCTCCTGTCGGGCCTGTCGGTCCTGTCGGGCAGCCGGATTCGGGATGGCGGTGGCCGACCTCGGGCTGGCAGTGGCCGACTTCGGACTCGTGGATCGCCGCGAACTGGAAGTGCTGGGGCTGGCTTTCAGTTTCTTCTCGGCCATGTCGAGTCCTGAGCAGGAGGTTCTCGTGGGTCTGGTCTAGTGGGAATCCTCGTTCGCTCGGATGGCTATCATGGATCTGGATCTGGGTATACTTTTTGCAAAATTTTGAATTTGGTTTTTGGTCCAAAAAAAGGAGTTTGGTGCCTGGGAGTGGGAAACGGGGCTACAATCTGAGACTCTAACGTCAATGCCTACTGGGGTAATGGTCCAAGTTCCATGCTGGTCCAAGTTCCTTCATATTTTGGCAGACAAACTTCAAACTATTGTTGTGGCAAAGTCAATGAACTGGCAGAATTGCCACCTAATATTGCCACACTCGCAGCCACTCTCGCAGCGAGTCCTTTTTGTTGGCATTGGTTGGTGGGCTGGGTGCTCTGTGCTCTGTGCTCTGAATGGCCAAGTATATTAAAAGTCTATTTCTTTTGGCAAGACAATAAAGTAGCGCGGGCGAAAGGATACCGAAAGGATACTCCATTGGACGAGTGCTGGCTATAGGGGGGATAGTGAAGGACAGTCTGGAGTAACAAAAAGCACATGAAGATGAAGTAGGAGACTCGGTACCGGGACTCTGGCTATTGTTCTACTTCGCGAAATAGCGAACATAAAAAGCCAAAGAACGACGGCCATAAATGATAAAAAAAAAGAGAAAAGTTGGATGGGGAATGGCAAGTCCAAGTCGAAACTGAACCCAAAGTGGGGATAAATGACAGGCAACTGGCAGCCAGACAGGGGCTGAAAAGGGCCAGCGGAATAGAATGAAAATGCCAGGCCGACATCTACCTCCTTCCTCCCCTGCCAATGCCAGCAATGCCATGTCTGTGTGTGCCGGGCTGGGTCGGGACTGGCCGGGAAAGGGTTAAAAAATGTTTCATTGCCTCGACAGGACTGCGAAGACAACATATGCCAATAATTTACGCAATTTAGACAAAGCTACAAAGCACGAAAAGGAAAAACACAACAGCCCAAGACACGGACACGACAGGCCCTGGAAAATGGCAAGATCCATCAAGGAAGCCCAACCCCCAGCCCCTCCAACTTGGGGGAACTCCAAATCCCAATCGCAATCCGAACAAGAGATGTATTTTAAATGTTATTCAAATCGTGTCACATTTCTCAGTGTAATGGCTCGGAATTGTCTGCCAAAAATACAAAAAAAAAAAATATATATAAAAGGGTTACTGGCACGCCCACTGACAACCTTCTTGATTACGCCGGAGAGCTGTTGTTGTGGCTTGTCGGTGGAGAATTCATCCTCCTCCTTCTGCTCCTCCTCCAGGAAGCAGTGGTGTAACCCCCATTTTATTTATTGACTGTCGTTGTTCCAGAAGGAGAGATGATACCAGGAATGGGACTAAGGGGGATGCCTTAGAAATGAGCGATGAACGGGCCGCTTAAATGCGCTAAGCTAATTAGCCGTAAGAACGAAACTACACGGAGTTGGCCATCGCCACTGACCCTCGAAGGTTGTCAAAGGGCTCGAGCTTTTGCGGTGTTACGTTTTGCGGAAATTGCGTCGTTAACGGGCGCTTAGTAGGGTCCAACTACAGGGCTTGGGGTGTTACAGCAAGGGGTATATCAGTAGGATCCACTTTTGGGATCTTTTAGGGAGAGCTCGATCTATAAGGGTTCTATGGGAGGTTGTGTAATTGCTTGGGAGGTTGTGTAATTGTGTAAGGATAAGTACCGGGTATCATATAAAACATGATTCCAGAAGTACTACTATTACTATACTATACTATAATACTATTATATTATAGTTTTAAAAGTTATAGAAGTACCGGGTATCTTTAATATATTTTCAAAGGACTTAAAAGCTTAAATACCAGGAGTACCAGGTATCATATACTCCCCATAAAAACCAGACTTCTTCCCCCAAAACCCACCTGTATAATACCTATTATTACAGTTTCCAGTATAATATTCAACTGAAATCCCCGCTCCTATTCGCACCACCTCCGGTGTGCTTATAAAGATATCACCCCGTCAGCTGGCAACTGGAAGACATTAACCCAAAGACCTTTGATTAATGCGGGCTCCTGGGGAGAGGGAGAGAGGGAGAGGTAGACAAAGACAACAAAGAGGGTGAGAGGAAAAGAAAGCCACAAACAAGAACAAGAAATGGCCAAAAGGACAAAGGGAGAAACAAAAGTCGCCGTAATGAGAGTAACCATTCGGAGATGATATGACATCTTGTTGTTTGGTCCTCTCGACTGAAGGACCTCTTGTAGCCTCCACCTCACTTGGCACCCAACTCAATGGCAGTCCTCGAGAGGCCTGAGACTCCTTTCAGGCCACCTCATCTGCCTGCGGGCCGGAGGTCCTTAAATCTTAGACACACCACCGCCCGGCTAATGATGTCCGATGCCGTGTTCGATGCGATAGTCCCCCTGGGGGCCCAAAATCGAATAGAACATAAACTACACGAGCGAGTATCTGGAGTATCGGCCGCCCGGCTAATTGGACGGCCAAGGGTGAAGGTGAAAGTGGCTCATACCTGGCCCTGGTACAGGACCTCTAATTGGGCTTGGGCTTTTAATTGGGAAGATACTATATACCATATAGTTTCAAGGACTCGACAGCTAATCAGGCCCGCAAGAGAGAGTCAGTGTCAAAGTCAGAGGTCGAGGGTCAAGAGGCTACTAAGCATATTCTCCTTCTAGCTATATTTCCCCCCTTTTTTTGTTGTTACATCTTTTTAGAAAGTTTCTCCGGGGGTGTGAGTGTGTGGGGGGAGGTAGTGTGCCGTGATGCTGCACAAAAAACTTCCGAAAACAATTCTGCAAACGCAAGCAGGAAAACATAAATCTGGCTAAAGCTAAAACGCAAACTTTTATTTAAAAAAAAAAAAGAAAATGCAAAAAGAAAAAGGAAAGAAAAAGGAAAAGTCTTTCTCGGGAAAAAGCTGGAATTTTTGGAGAGTGCGTGCAAGTGATAGAGGGATTGGATGCAGCTGGTTGGGGTCTCGAACTTGTGCTTCAAAAATTCCACTAGATTGAGTTGAAAAGATTGCTTGAAAGAAATACGCAGATAATATATCTAGAGGTCTTGAGACGAAGTGTATGTATCTATCTTTTATGTTTTTCTTGTTTTTTTTTTTTTTTTTTGCCGTCAAGGGCTCTGAGTTGAGCTTGAAATTTGCAACATGCCTTCGACATCTCTGGGGTATTTTTTACGACCATCACAGACGGCCAAAAAGTGACCACAAAACCCACCATCCCAACAGCCCAACAGCCAGGCAGGCAACAAAACCCAGGCGCCCAAAAGCCGCGACCACGTAGCCCTCTCGGTCTCCTCCCTGTTCTCGGACCTTCTGATTTTTCCGGTTTGGAGCTTTAAAGCCAGGACCGGACAGGACAGAGGCAACAAAATAAAAGCAAAGCCCAGCCCAGCTCTTTCCTCAAATGGATTTGGACAGAAACAAACACACAACAGGAATATATATATATATATATCTGGAGAGGGAAATAAAAAACAGATACTGGACGAGAATGCACGTGATGCGATTGCTGGCTTAGAAGATACAAAGACACAGGAACAGATACGCAGATATACAGATGCACAGCTACAGATACAGATACAGATACAGATAGAGATAGAGTCTCTAGATTCGAGAAGAAAACAGAAGAAACTGGCTTTGGCCAGCTGATTTGCCGCCAATTAGCAGCTAAGTGGATTTGTGGACCGAAAGCTTAGCCTCCGGGTGGTGCAACTGGGCGGTGTAGGGAGTGCTAGATAGGTAGGTGGGTGGGTGGGTGCCGAAACCGAAGCCAGAGCCCGTGACTTGTGCTTACGGCTGACTGTCTGTGACGCTGTTACGTGCCAGGTCGAAATGTGAAAAAGTTGCCAATATTTATATCGATAAACAAAGTAGGAATAAACATCAGCGATTTACCAAAAATACAAAAAGAAACATCATTGCTCTACACTATAAGAAAATAAAGGGGATTTATAGATAAAAGTTGGGCATATAAATACATATATACATATAAAATGATACAAAATATATCATATGATATATTTCTATATAATCATTTCAAAAGTAAGCCTCATATAAGAGATCTACATCCTATGGATATTATAAAGATGGAATAGAATAATATAATATGTTATTCTCTAATCCAAGTACCGAGAATAGATATTGATATTTTATTTTCTATAATCTTTTCAAAAACCTTATCCCCTATAAGACCTCCACTCTCTGTGTTCCTACACCTATATAACACCTATATAGTCTCGAGTGTTGATCTCCCACCAGATCCACCTGATCCACCTGCTTTAGTTTATTTATTTATGGCGAGAGTCTAGATTCCAGAAAAAAGAAAAAACGCACATTTTTTTCCCCTGTGGAGGATGGAGGCTAGAGGTTGGAGGATGGAGGATGGGGCTTAGTCTAGAGCCACGTGTATGGGCCATGGACGTGCTGGCGCTGGCCAGAAGGTGGAGGCGGGGTGTAGAGAGAAGTGGGCGGTGGGCGGTGGGGGCCAAGGGGCAACCTACTGGCGAACTAGTACGTGCCCGGGCCCAGAACGAGACAAGTTAAATCGTCGCGTTATTGATGGCGAATGTACGTGATAGGCTCACATGCCACATCTCGCGCCGCAATGAACTCGATGATTACGATTACGATTGCGATTGCGATAACGATGATGATGAAGATGGTGGTTGGTGGTTGCTACTACTGATGCTGATCATCATCATTTCGGTAATGGCCATAATGAAGGCTGAAGGTAACTTTTTGCGTCGACAACAGCTTTCAACAAGCATCGACAGAGCCCACCTGTGTGCTTATACTTTTTTTCAAAAAAAAAAAAATCCCAAAAAAAATGAAAGAAAGAAAGAAACTTTTCCCTCCACCATCTCTATGAGGCCTCTTAGCCTAATGTGATTAAAGGGATTTGGGGGCCAGATTGGAAATATTTTTGACCTGAAAATAGGCCATTGGGCCTTAAGCCAAATACGATCTGTGAATCATAAGAGCTTCCAGGCAATTGAAGCAATTATTTGATGCCTTTTCTTAACTGAAACTTAATTGAATTAATAAACTTCCCATTCTTAGATCCAATTGCAATTGGAATTTATTCTCTCATAACTCTTCGATTGGCTGGAATTGCTGGGGAGAGTTAAGAACGGCGACCACCCACCCGCATTTATTGATTGAACCACCACCACCCCTGAGAAGTTTGGGGAAAACTTAACCCTTTTGTGGAAAAGGTCGCGACTCTCGGACATCGTTTATCATTAAATTGCAATTAAAATTGACATGGAATTTGATTTATACAATGAGGTCCTTGAACCAGGAATGGGCTCAAGGCCCCTCCCTAGCTTTTGAGGAACTTGCTGGGCGATCTCGTATCGAAAACATTTTATGGTTATGATGTGTCAGATGCGGGCTGTTTCGGTATATATAGCCAATAAAACGCATCGGGAGGTTGGTGCTCCAATCAAACAATCGGTAGGGATTTCCTTCCACTGCCTCACCCTGCCCCTCTCTTCTTTATTATTACTATTTTTCTTTCTTTTCTCTCTCGTTTTATTTTTTATTAATTTATATGGCAAGTCCGGAAAATCCGCCAACAAAAGAGTCTTAAGAAGAAAGCAGGCAAGGCATCGGGCATTGAGCATCGAGCATCAGCCATCAGGCAGCACTCTTAATAAGGATGTGAAAAATGTTCGGCATTGCTAATTGAGCGAACACATAATTCCCATCCTCCTCCTTCATGGGTCCTCTGTTTAATTACAGAAATAATGAATTCCAATGAAAGAGAACAAAAAAAATAAGGAAACTTGAATGAAATTTAAAAGTTGCCGGAATCACAGACGCTATGACCCGCATGCACTTTGCATTTCGCTTCAAAAGAGTCATAAAAATATCTGCGTTTTTGCAGAACTCCCATCGCCATTGAAGGGCAACAACACTGGTGGCCAATGCCAAGCACGTTTTCTGAATTTCAATTCCCAATCCCCCTCCATACTTTGTGTGTGTGGGCCGATCGGCAAAGTTGGACCCCAAATTAATGGTTAAGCCATTCCGAATGGAGTGTAATTTGATGGGTTTCTCTTAAGACTCTAATTGCAGAAGGAGAGTTTACAGGTTTCTTGAAAGCTATAGGATATAGTATAGTGGTTTGCTTTGTTTATCTAATAGATCAAGTATATCCAAAGTTTGAGAACGATAGTTTTAAAATTAAGAGACTTAGAGAGCTTAGAATCAGACGGACAAACGGACACGCGGACAGTGCGAAAAAGGAGACTTTTCTTTCTGTGTTAGGCTTTTAGGTTATAATATGCTTAAATATATCAAATTAAAGCATTAAACATATACATTTTTCAAATAAAAGGCCTAATATTCGCTTTTAGAAACAATTTAGTGGACAAACGGACACGCGGACAAATAAAAAGTAAAGATTACGTCACTGTAGTGCTTGCTGGCATGCAATGATATATATAAATAAAGACTGAAAATTATATAAACTCATCAAATGAATAAAATTCTGAAATAAAAGGCCTAAAACTTCAAACAGTTATATTGACGGACAAACGGACATGCGGACAACTACCTGCAGGGGCTTTCGTCACTGAACTTCAAGCTAAAATTTCCATCTAGGAGAAAATATAAACCTAGAAAAATGCGCAACTTTACAAAATATATACAATTTGGGAAATAAAAGGCCCCCAGAAACCCCTTGCTGCCTGATTCGCCTTTGACGCCTTTTCAGGCCATTCGAATTACATTCGAAATTTGTTATCCAATTACGAGTAGTTCTCCCCCCTGAATTTCCGTACAAATATTTCAGCAAAGGTTCTTTGTTTTTTTGGAATGAAATTCGGTGTCTTTTTTCGGGGTGTGTGTTGCTAAAAGTTTTTTTTTTTGCAGCTGCAGCGCCAAAGTAGATTAAAATCTAAACACACACAGACACTCATAAATTGTGCTCAAATAAACTGAATTAAAAGTGCAAAACAAGGCAAAAAGGGGGGGTATATATATATTTTTTTTAAAAGAAAAACTTTTCGAAAACATTCAAGTGTAAAGGCGCGTCATGTTAGACATACCACAAGCCAAAGAGTCCTTTGTACTCCTGGCTGGCTGACTGGACTAACTTTTGACGAAAAATTTTTGTGAAAAGGACATGAAAAATTAATTAATGATTTAGAAGTTAAATTTTAATATTTATTTACGAAAGCATGTCCTTTTTTTTTATTTTTGGTCTGTACCCTAGAATAGGGTTAACGGACAGACGGACACTTGGACACCCGGACAGATCCCGACAGCCGCCACACACGGAAGCCATAAAAACTTATGGCAAAATATATAAAAATTCACCCTTTTTATTGTGGCAAACAACGAGAACGAGAAATAAAATAAAATGCAAAGCGTTTTACCCTAAAAACATCCACACATCTACACACATCCCCACACACAGTCGGCACTCAAAAGGCGAACTAACTGACGGAGAACCGAAACTGACTGTCGTCCTCGCCCTCGTCCTCGCCCTCGTCCTCGCCCTCGTCCTTGTCGTCCTTGTTGTTGTCGTCGTCGACGTCGTCTGCTCAACCCTTTGGGCCAACTAAAATTAAATGCTGAGTTTAGCAAAGAACCAAAAATAACAAAAGGGTAGGAGGAGGGTATAGGCGAAGCGAGGAATACCCTTTTTTTTAAATAAATAATTCTTAAAATTGAAAATTGAAAAATTTGGGTTATAAACGGTGAGAATATATGTATAGATAAAGTTTGTCAGGCTTAGAATGAAATATATGTAATGAAGTCACGAAATTTCATCAGAAAATATACAGGCTAAAAGAAAGAATATGTAATATAGGAATATACATACATATAACTAGGAGATTTTCTAGAGAATACCTAGAGAAAAATATAGAAAAACCTCTTCAAAACTTTTAAGAAATAAATGAAAAAGAAAAACTCTGAAAGAGATACAATTTTAGTGACGAAGTTTCATATTTAACTTTCAATTTTAAATGGAAGAAAACCTATTACAGGGATTCTATATTTAGAATAAAATAAAGTTTGGGGCTTTGAAAAAGATGAAATTATATTTTTTTTCATTTTTACGGGTTCTAAGAAATATATACAATCTATATAGAAAATATATACGAAATACAGAATACGATATACGAAATAGAATATACATACATATACCAATCTAGGGCCTAGGGTTTGGAGTAATCTTTTTAAAAGTTAAAGGAAGTATATAGAAAACCAATCTTTTCAAAAGACTACTATACACGCAACGAAATTTTAGAAACATAAATAGTTGATAAAAATGTTAGTGACGAAGGAAATGCTTTTTTTTTTTTAATTAAAAATAAAAGAAATTTAAAGAAATTCTTGCTGAAGAGTAACCTAAAACACAAACTTTAAATACCCTACCCTGCATTTTCCTTTTATGAGATTTTGAAAGGGTATCAAGGCAAAAGCAGCCGCTGCAGAAGCAACAGCAATGTGGCAGGAGCAATGTGGCATGCAATTGTTGTAAAACAAAGGCAATGAAGATTCGAAATGAATACAAACAGCCAAATGGGGCGCAAACAAAAACGAGGGAAAAAAATGTTGGCCAGAAAGAAAGAAGAAAAAAATATATAAAAAATATAAAACAAAAAAAAAAAAAAAGGAAGAAAAGTAAAAAAAACAAGAGGAGCGCAGTAACGACAGCCGTGGTGGCAGTAAGAAACAACAGTATAGTAACCGGGAACAGCAGGAGTTGCCTCATAAGAATAATAATAATAATATAAAAGAATATATATCGGGATATGTGGAAACGGGCCGGGCATAAATAACGGAATTGCAGCGCACACAAAGTAGAACAGAAGGCCAAAGGTTGGGGGTTAAAACGAAAAAGGGGGAAAAAATGGGGGAAGAGGGCCAGAGAAGCGAGTGAAAGATGGAAAGATACAAAATACTAGAACCCCTATCTATAAAGATTCTATAAAGATTTTAAAACTAAGAATAATAAAAATTTAATTAATGTTTAAAGGATCATAGAGTCTTCTCATAGAGTCTTAAGACACCCCAAGATTTTGACAAAATAAGTACTAAGATAGAGTCTTCTTGAAATTGTGGCTCATTATTTTGACAGTCTTAAAAAAAGGGTTATTATTCTCCACACAACAGGTGCCTTTTTTGGCCAACGAACCCTGGGCCATAAGAGCCCCTAGAAGAACCCCGGAAGAGCCGAAGACCCTACACATGGTTGTCGAGTCGTGACTCGTGCTGGTTTATATATTTTAGTATTTTTTTTTTAGAGGGTTAAGGCCCCTCAAGGGAATGCCTGCTGTTGAATTACCGTTGGCTTTGTTAACCCTTCTTCCGCCTAGGGTGTCTTGGCCCGTCTTCCGGCCTTTCTCTTTTCTCCCTCAGCTCAGCTGCTAACTGTTAACTAAGCCGAGGGTTAAACACTAAGCTAAATGTTCTGTGGGGGTGAATATATGTATACGATATACGATAGACGATATATATACGATGTACGATGTATGGGTATAAATGGGCAATGCAATTTTCTTCTTATGGGCTAGCGTTGATTTCAGTTATCCTTTGGTCCTTTGGTCCTTGGTCCTGATCCCAGCCATGTCCTGCTGAAATATTCATGTTGTATTGCAGTTTCGCCCTGCATTTGGCTTGAGAGATTTCGCACGTGTGCCTTTAACCCTCCAATAGGAGGTGGAGGTCTTGCTGCCAGCTGCTGCCTGGCTAAGGGTTAAGGGCTGGCCAGCAAATTAGCAAAATCATTGTAGAATCTCTACATGCCAGACAGTGGTGTGAAATCGATTTGTTTTCCTGCAAAGGAATTAAATTTTAATATTTAACAAGATGTGTGTTCCACACCACTGTCCTCCATAACAATGATCCCTAAGCCCTTGGGATTGTAGTAGTAGTAGTAGCACAGCAACCCCCCCTTAGGGCCTTTGTTGATTTTTTAACAAAAAAAAAAAGGGGGTGAGTCGATACAAGACGGCAATAAATTTCCAAGTTCTGCTAATGTGCGTTAATGGCTTGTAGTGCTCGAAAATTGGTCGGTTTTGGTCGTGTGCCTACTTAGCATACCATCCATCCATCCATCCATCCATTCCCGATTCCAAATCCCACAGCCCACATCCCTACTACTCTTGTTGTTATTTAATTTTTTCGTTTGTATGATTAGAGGTTATTATGCTAATTTGTTGCAGGAGGCCCCACCCTTTTCCAGACTCGACTACGACCTCTTGCCTAGTTGTTGTAACATTTTTTTTCTCCTCTAAATTTGGACATTATGGCGTAATTAGCAATAGCGTCGTGTCCGGAGCCCGGACCTTGTCGAAGCTTAATTTATGCAAAATTACTCCTCCGAAACGGCCCGAAACAACAAGGAGGAACACTGACTCTTGTCCTGCTTCGCCTTTATTATTTTTTCTCCTCGCCTTCTTTTTTATGACTTTTGCCCAAGAGTCGTTCTTGATGTTATGTGTCACTCTATATTTGAACAATGTGCTAAATGAGTCGAATGTTTGTGAAACACCCAGAATGGTAGCCAAGTGGGTGGGTTTGCTGGCGGGTTTCTGGGAATTAATGTGGTTTCCTCAATGCTCTCAATAATCGGAGAACCGGAATTGTATTTAAATAAAGGGGGGGTTTCCTTCTTTAATGGAGGTTTTCGTTGTTTTTGTGGGTTGTTGTAAGTTCAGAAGTGAGAAATGCAGTCGGAAAGGGCATCATCAACCCTATAGAGTGTTAATGGGAGATGTTTAAGGAATGTATACAAGATCATATATCAGAGGAGTCTGTAAAGACTTGTCCGCGTGTCCGCCTGTCCGCGAAGTAGCTTTAACTGGGGTTTACTGTAAGATCCCTGGTCTTAGGTATCTAAAAACTCTCTCTTATTAATAACTTTATAATACCTCTCCTGTAACATTATTAATATAAAGCTATATATAGTGGCGGATTTAAGAAAAAGGCCCAGTGGGCAAAATTTTTTCAGGGTACATTGATGGGTATTTTGAAGGGAAAAATTTGAATTTGCCCAGAAAATTTGACAAAACATCTTAAAAATATTTTTTTCCCAGATTTTGATGCAGATTTGTGGAGAATCGATCCAAGAATCGGATGAATATTTCCTAAGATATGGCCTACGCAGTGGGTCATATGGGGCCCCCCATGCATTTTGCACATTTTGAAGGGGACAGCACAGAAAATTTGACAAAAAATCCTAAAAATATTTTCTTCCCAGATTTTGATGCAGATTTATAAAGAATCGATCCACAAATCGTTTAAAGTATTCCGCTCAAGAATCGGATGAATATTTCTTATGATATGGCCTACGCAGTGGGTCATATGGGGCTCCCCATGAATTTTGCACATTTTGAAGGGGACAGCCCAGAAAATTTGACAAAAAATCTTAAAAATATTTTGTTCCCAGATTTTGATGCAGATTTATGAAGAATCGATCCACAAATCGTTTAAGGTATTCCTTTCAAGAATCGGATGAATATTTCCTAAGATATGGCCTTCGCAGTGGGTCATATGGGGCTCCCCATGCATTCTGCACATTTTGAAGGGGACATCCCAGAAAATTTGGCAAAAAAATCCTAAAAATATTTTGTTCCCAGATTTTGATGCAGATTTATGAAGAATCGATCCACAAATCGTTTAAGGTATTCCTTTCAAGAATCGGATGAATATTTCCTAAGATATGGCCTTCGCAGTGGGTCATATGGGGCTCCCCATGCATTTTGCATATTTTGAAGGGGACAGCCCAGAAAATTTGACAAAAAATCTTAAAAATATTTTCTTCCCAGATTTTGATGCAGATTTGTGGAAAAGAAATCGATGGTGTAACTTTCAGCACGAGGGGCCCTGAAAGCCTTTCGCACGCCTAAAAGCGCGCCTTTGCCCACCTGTTAAATCCGCCACTGATAGTTTCTAAAGACCTGTCCGCGTGTCCGTCAGAAGTCTCTGATCTGAAATCTCTCTCCTATTATTATCTATATAATGCCTCGATGAAGGCCCTTCCTTAAAATAAACTGTATGTTATATAGAGTCTGTAATGACTTGTCCGCGTGTCCGTTTGTCCGCCAAGTAACTTTAACTAGGGTTTATTCTAACATCCCTGATCTTAAGTCTTTAAAAACTCGCTCTTATGATTAACTATAAGAGCGAACTAATACCTATCCTATAACATTATTAATATAAAGCTATATAGTTTCTAAAAAGTTGTCTGCCAAATAGCTTCTACTAGGATTCCTACCAAGTCTCTTGCCCCCAGTCCCTCCTTTAAGATTACCACTCTTATTCTAACTAACTTACTATACCTCACTAAAGACCTCTCTCCCTAAACTTTACTAATTCCAATTTTTTTACTTCTTTCCATTGCAGGTATGTACCGTACGAGCTTGAAGTTACGGATAACTTTTCGTGGGTCAACTCATCCAAAATTGCCAAATGCATCATATACTGGCCATAAAAACTAGCAGCCAACGAGGCCAAACCCGCACACCATACATACATATATGCATACACGAGTATATCAAGTATATATGTATATAGATATGCATATAGATATGGCCGAAAGTTTTCGTTAGTTAACTGAAAAAGTATTAGGCAGTCTAGTGCCCAAACTATGGCCCAAAAGCCCGGCAAACTTTAAATATAGCCACATAATTTTTTTTTTGAGGAAAACTTTGCACGCCGCTTCATAAATGTGTGTGTGTGTGTTTGAACCACCCCCACCCCTCCCCTGGACCAACGGCCTTTAGAATTTTCCACCGCATCCGTGGATGGAAAACCCTGGCCTACCTACCTACCAGATATTTTTGTGCTGAGTTTACATTATCAATGAACGGCTTTTGCGCTTTTGTGCGGCTTGGTCGCCTAAGTAGCCACCCACCCGCCTATCGCCTAACTCCCTCTTTTTTGTGGTAGGCGTGGCAGTGGCTGCGGCTGCGGCTTTTGGGGCGTGACGGCAACTATGAAATAACGGCACTAACGACTAACGGCTTCAAAAGTAAGTAATCTCCACACACACAGACACGCGCGGGGAAGATGTATGCATAGATATGCCGTTACACGGTATGTCCCTTTAGCTAGGATCCAGCGTCCTTGCCACGCCCCCTCGGGCCATGGTTAGGGGGCTCTGTGTATGTGTGTCGCGTTGTTTGTGGCCCGCCGACAGAAATTTGTTGGGCAATTTCCAAGCCAACAAATCTGTGCAATGTTGGTGCAGGGATGGCCCCCCCCCTAACTATACCTCCCAGCCACTAGATAAGCCACCCTTTAGTAGGACCACCCCCTAGATAAACCACCCCACCCCCTCCCCCAAATTATACCCAAGAATTACAGGCATGTTAATCGTGCCATTCTGGAGAGGATCTTCTGCCTAAAATTCTGAAAAATATTAAAGCCTATCTTTAAGGTTCTTCAAAGTGATATATTTTTTATAAACTTTTAAGATTTTATAGGTTAGACCCTCCCTATAAATAATATAACCAAAAATCCTTCCTTTCAAATATTTCCAAATTTTAAAAAAATCAAGTTCTCCCCTCCCTTTGTTTTTTTTTGGAAAAACCTAATTCTCCATCGATTTGGGAGGGGGTTTTCTGGTAGAACCACCTGACTCTGAAACTCTAGATATAATCCGAAAAGGGCTGTTGTATAGGCGGCCAGGGGGCGTGGCTGTTGGGAGGTAATGGCTGATGGGTTACACATGCAGCTTGTAACATCCACATGCCCAGCTCCAGTTCCAGTTCCAGCTGGTGAGGCCGATGATTCGGATTCCGATTCTGTTGCCTGGCTAACAAGGCTGGAATGGAGATGAGGTTGTGGATAGGGATATGAAGGGGAAAAGTATCCTTTACACAGAGAGAAATTAAAGAATAATGAAAAGAAAGTATTAAAAGATTAAAGATATCTGAGATCAGTTGGAAGCTCGAGTCCTTGTAGGTTGCCCTTTCTTTTAGGTGGCTTCTACCTCCTCAATCTTCATACCTGGTGCATACTTCTTGGTACGATTTTCTTCCAGTGTAGACTGCCCCACACAAACTGTCGCCAAAAACAATTTCGTTGAGATTTAAGTTCTGTTCAACAATTTCCGCTTTGGCTTTGCCCCCTTTGCGATTTTTGCTTGCCAACTGCAGTCAGAAAAAAAAATATAGAAGCAAAGACCTATATAGGAGTGGTGGAACGGAAGTGGGGCGACAGAACACCACCCCCCTCCCAAAAAAAAAAAAAAAGTACCACCACCCACTTGGAGGCTGCACAACAAAAACCACATTCATAGATAATGTGCAGCTTGGGTTTGTGGTTATTTTGTATGCTTGGCCGGTCTGCCAGTTGCCATGGACTTGCCACTGCCACAATGTGCCACTGCCACCCAATCCAAGTCCCCCAGGCGAGGGAGAAGAAGATGCCCTGGTCTGGCCAGAGCCATAGCCAGAGCTAGAGCCAGGGAGCCAGTGCTCATCCAATTTTCGTTGTCGTCGTGAAAATTTTTGGTAGAGAAATTGCATTTTTCTCTGGGCTTTCTAGCGCAGCGCGCTGACAATATCGCGACGTTTTCGCTTTTGTGCAGGCGCGTTCTCTCACACACAGATACAGATACAGGCCAACACATGGACACTGTATCTGGGAGATAGATGGAAAAGGGAAGCGAAACTGACAACGGACACTGGATTCTGGATGCTGGATTCTGGATAGAGGATGGCGGGACTCTGGGATTGCACCACCGAAAGTTACCCGCCAGTCAAGCGCTCCGGCAACAAACTTTTGGGCACGATTTTCGGTTAGCGAAACAGAACCATTTTCTCTATTTTTTTTCAACTCTCTGTTTGGCTTCTTTTTTTCATTTTGGGTGCTTTCTTCTGGTATCTCTGGTCCTTTTTTCGGCTCTTTGTTTCGTCAGTCAGCGTTAAAATGTGCTGACTGTACTGTCCCTGCGCTTTGGGTGGCTTTGTCATTATCAGCCTGGTTTTCGGCCACTAAATCGCAGAATTTTGAACAGTCCTAGGAGTGGATTTAAGAAGTGATGCTAAAATTAACGGTTTAAGTAGTAAATAGGCTTAGCTTCCTCCTAAAAAGGCTATCTATTTGTTATCGAAATAATCGAAGGAATAAAGAAACTCTTAATCTTAGAGAAAAAGAATCTTAGCATAGTCAAGTAAGGTTTAATGTCTCTATAAGGTACCTTAGCTTACGTTAAAGCTTGACAGTTTTTTATAGAATTTTAATATTTTTTCAATGTCTTGTAATCGATAAGCCACCATATTATATCGAAATAGTCGAGAGTCAATCGAAGTTCTCTAAAGATTCTTAGGATATTCAAGTCAGACTAAAAATCCCTTGAAACAGCTCAGCTTGTATGAAAGCTTCAAGCCTTTTTTTATAGAAAGGTATTATTATGTCGATTCTTTAAATCGAAAATCCACCCCAAAACCTATCGAAATAATCGATTTACCCAAATAATCGCCGCCTTGAATTAAAATTCATTTCCCGGATCAAAGTCACTGTCAGCTTGTCACTCACCAGGACTATAGATTGTATAGTTTATTGTCGGCTCCTGGCGCCCCAAACAAATCAAAGTAAATTAGAAGCTGAGACACCCGACGAGCCGAGAAAGAGACGGCACAGGGGTCGGAGCAACGAAAAGAAAGAGACAGGAGCAGGAGAAGAGACCACTGTTAAGTGCAATTCTCTTCGCATTGATTGCGCACTTGATTACGATAAATGAAACGTCAACAAGCTGGCGGAAGAAGGAGCGAGACGGCGATAGGGTTGAAGGATGAGACGAAGGGGGAGTAAAGGCAGAGGAGAAGACGGAAGCGAAGAGTCCTTGTCTCGCGTGTGTGTGTGTGTGTGTGTGGGGAGGCTGCAATCGCTTTGGGTCCTTGGGGCATCCTGTGCAGCCTGCACGTATTGTTCTTGTTTTTGTTTCCGCACTGATTTCTTTTGTCTACTGTCTATTATGCACTGAAAGAAACGAGGTAGAAGCTCTGAGAAGAAGGCTACTAGGAAAGGTATTAGTAGTTGGTCCTTCGAGACAACTTTCGAGTAATAGGAGTAGTTTTTGGTCCTTCGAGACAACTCTTAATAATTAAACGTTGTAAGACTTCTTTGGGTCACAACTAGACTTGAAACTTTAGACTTGAGTTTAAGTATGTTTCTCTCTAGATTTCTCTCAGTGTACTGTTGACTTTCCGTCGACTTTCCCTTCGACTTTTCCATCTGCGTCAGCGTTTCTCATCTCGTGTCTCTTGTCTGCGACGATGGCGGCCGAAAAATCACAGAGGCCAAGCCGGAAAATCAGGCTGATGTCCCTCGGTTTTTCCTGCCCCAGCTCCTGCACCAGCCCCTCTGGTGCCCCCCTGGGTCACTTCCCCATAGCTTTTTCTCAAGGCGCCGAAGCAAATGTTGACATGCTGGCAGCAAGCCGTGACTGGACTTTGGACATGGACGAGGACACGGACACGGACATGGATCCGTATCCGGACCCCTTGGTTACATGGCCCGCAGAGAATGGGGCGATATGGGCAAGCTGGTTGGACAAAACGGGGCGTGTCAGGAGGCTAAGCAAAAGCAAGGATCTGCGGCACTCACGTCGCTGGGCCGTCTGTTTGTCATTTTGCCGCTTGGCCACTTAAGGCAACAATGTCACCTACCCGGCGACGAGAACACAACCAACCCCCAAAAGTCCCCCGCCCCTGATAACTCCTGTGAGTGCACTCAGTCCCATTCCCCATTCAAGGAGCTCCCTCCCCCCCCAAACAACGCCAACCATGTGTGTGTTTCAGGCCACTCTGGAGAATTCATTCATGTTGAAATGCGCAAATTTGTTATCAACGCTTTATGCCATTATGTTCCATGTTGCCCGGAGATTTTAGACACAACTCCCAGCCCCCACTCCCCCCCACACTCATCCCTTTTTGCTTCTGGCTTTTCTGGTTGAACAACATTTGGGCAACGCTGGGCTCTGTTTAAGAAGTTTTGGATTTCCAAGAAACGTCTCGGCCCCATTGTCTGTCTCGGTCTGGGTCTCTGTCTTAATCTTCCCACCCACCTATCCACTGGAAGCTTTTCCGTTTTAACTGCCATCGCCTGTGTGTGGTTTTTCCTTTGTGGCTCATTGACTCATTAGATGGCGATAAATTTTGAAAACAAAACAAAATAAAAAGAGCGACCCAGTTTGGTGTCTGGCTTAAGTGTCCAGAAGGGTTGCCAAAGACCAATTAGAAGCAGAGGGTTGTTGGGCCAAATGTCTCTTAAAGGTAGTGCTAGTTGGTCCTTCGAGACGGAATTGCATCATTCATAGAAAGCTTTAAATGTAGATCGATTGTGGGCTAGAATCCACCAATAGCTCTACCAAAAGCAAAAGGTTTTTGCTCCTTCGTGCCAACTGATGGTAAGCTCAGAGGTAGTGCTAGTTGGTCCTTCGAGCCAAGTGTCTTGCTGATGAGCTGCAAAGACCAACTCCAGATCGATTGTAAGCTAGACTTTAACCTCTAACTTAAAGCTTATTACTAACCAATAGCTCTAGCTAGTCCTGCAAGCCGGCAGCCATTAATTAGAAATATTTCAAAGAAGGGGAGAGCTACCATCGCTCCTCCATCCTCGTTTGCCGCGTCGGCCTCGTGGGCATAAATGTTTCAGCAGCGTTTTATGCAAATGAGTTGCATCCAAAACTCTCCCAAACATTTTAGTTTCCCCCCAGAAGTTTCCGGGCCAAAAGTACGGAACAAAAAATAAAAAAATTAAATAGAATAGAAGAGAAGAGCCGGGAGCCCGCAAGCAACGAAAACAACAGCCAGGATGGTGGCGGCATTTTATTGAATACAAAAGTTTGGCGGTGCCGCCCGAAAAAGGCAAGGCCGCAGTGTATTATAAATTAATAAGCGCTCCCGAAAACTCCATTGCCCTGCCACCACGCACCTCGCACCTCGAACCTCACATATGGGGCCGAGTTTTCGGCATAAATAATAAAGTTAAATACGCTTACACGACTAGGAGAAGACCAGAAGGAGCGGAAACTCGCTGAACGTTGAATTTATATCCAGAGCGCGAGTTCTCAATTGTTTTCTCGAGCCGGGTAGCCAGCCCTTTGGGTAACATTTTGGGCAAATTTCGAGCAAAGATAAATTCTGGCTGAATGCAAACACAAAGCCAAAGTTCTGATGGCTCCAAGTTGAGTTTAATTATTTCAGTAAACTAAACTTGAAGTATGTATCTGCAGTGCTGTGTTTTGTATTTGTTTTTATTGAAAGCATTGTGTGGGGAGGCATTTATCACCGTGTTTTGCGGAGAATTGGCTTGCCACGAAACTCAATTCCGGCAAAGATTTGTCACCAAAGTCCGAAGAGCCGCAAATCGATTCCGGGACCCAACCAACAAGCGACTCTATCAAAATTCGGAGAATTGTCAGGCACATTGCTTGGAATTATTTTGATTAAGTAGCCGAGGCTAAATCGATATATCAACGCGTTCGCACGCGACATGCAGAGTTTCCACATCCCAAAACCCCTCCCACCATTCCAAATCCAAAAGGAAACCTCAATTTCAGTGCAAGAGCAACCCAAAAGCCCGAAAACCCGAAACGACAATGACAAACGCAGGCGACATTTACGCACTTGTGCATTTCTGTATCCCCAGTATCTGAGTATCCGAGTATCTCTGGCCATGTATTCTGTATCTGTATCTGTATTCTGTCCTCTGTATCGTTGCTTGATTTATAACCAAGTGAGGCGAACATAACCGCGCACTTTAATATGAATCATTTGACATATTTCGGATGTTGCCTTTTGTTTTTAACCGTCTCACATTTTTGATTTATCGCCCAGCCCGAAACCCCAAAAATATTCCCCTCTAACTGCCCGGCTCTTTGTCACTTTTTCCATTATTGCTTCCTGCCTTTCATTAGGGAGGAGATGGAGTTGGACTATCAGTTGGAGGTGAAGGAGAAGGTGGCTTCCCACCGAAGGAGGGCCGAAGAAAATTAGTAAGAAAATTTATTGCATGGCTGTTATCAGTTTTATTCGAAGGAGGGAGCTGGGGCACGACTGCGCTGAGTGCATATTCAAATGCCAGCGGGTCTGAGTCAGTTTCGAGTTTTCAGGAAAGGCGGCTTGAGGATCAAGGTGCTGGTAGTTCTCTTCTCGACCTCGCATGTCCTTCTACAAGTACATTGGACATTGATACTAGAATATAATGATAGATACCCTCCACCCTCTTAATAGGTACTAATTTATATAAATCCCTTAAAAGAACCTGGTATCTGCTCCAAAAATAATTCTTATTGTTGCTAAGTTTACCTTCTAAATGAACAACTTTAATAAAATCCTACAAGTATATCTACCAGATATAATGTTTATTATAGAGTTTAGACTAAGTAACACTAAGATAGGGCTTACAACACCATCATAGCTCCTCCTTACCCTCTTATAACTCCACTGCCACAAACCCCTAATAGTACCGGGTATCTATACAACAAAAAAAGGTTAAGAGTCATGTATATGATATCCTTATAGCTCCCTTAGAGTACCTGGTACCTCTCCCTTCACTAATGACACACTTATCCCTAAATTGGCTTCTCCATCACTGCGTAAATGGCATCTACTAAGTAGAGTTGTCATCGCGCCTGTATCTGTATCTGTATCCCGGTGGTTATCCCGAATCGAGACCCTAAAACAAAACCAATTTGCATACAAGCCGAAGGCGATGGCGGAGGCGGCGGATGGCAGAAGGAATGAACTGTCAGGCGGAAAGTTAATGCAACTAATGACAAAAACGGCGACACCTGAAGCCAAGCCAAGGACTCACCTCGCCTCGACGGCACTTGATTCATTCAGTGACACTCACTCAATTTCTTGCTGATAAACAAATTGAATGCGGACTCCAATTCCGATTCAGAGCCATACACCATTCTCTTCCCCCCCGAAATAAATAAAAATAAATAAGAGTAGAGGAGGGTAAATGGTGCCCCTTGGGGCAGATACAAATACACATACAGATACAGATACATTGGTGAGCGTTGGGCTGAAAGTCGGAAAGGGAATAAATAACGAAAAGCGCATTGATTTATTTTAGCCAGCTTGTTGTTAACATTTTAACGATTTTGTCCTGGCATTTTTGGCTCGTTTCAGTTTCATCCCTACCTGAATGTCCTTTTCTTGCAGAGCCTGAGTCCTGTGTCCTTGCTCTGTCTGTCGCTTAGCCAAATTGCTGAACATTAGTCACCGATTGACAAGAAGGTCTAGTCCCAACCTACCTACCTGCCTCTACCTGAACAGGAACTGGCACTGCCACTGAAAGAAACCAGGCTCTCCAAGTGCCAGACTTTCCATAAACAAATCAACTAATTTCCAACATGTCGATATTTTAATAAAAAAAGGAAGAAAGAATAGAAAAAAAAGAGGGAAATAAAAGAATGGAAATGGGAATGGGAATGGGAATAGGAATCTATATATTACTTCCTCAGGGGGGCAGGTGGAGGGCTACTGTAATGCCTCACTCCCATTCTTCAGGCATTTGTCACTGTCGCCTGTCGCTTGTCGCTTTTGTCGCTCTTGCCGGTCTGGCTGGTCTTGGCCAGGTTACCCAACCTGGTCGGCACTTTGGCTAATGAAACGCCAACCAATCGCCGGGTCATAGGCCATCGTTTTTCGGGGGCTACTGGCCCGGAAGCCTGCCCCAGAAGCTTCCAAAGAACTCGAATGGAAATTCAAATCAAAGGCAATCCTAAATGGATTTTGTGTTTCAATTAAGGTGAATCATAGCCCTCCCTCCCCCCTCCAAAAAAAAAACGAATAAAAGATACAATGAATGAATGGTGAATCATATATGAGGCTGGCAACCCTGGTGGTCTTTGAAATCTTTTCGGAAAAAGTCTTGTGCTATAGACTTGTTTTTTTTTTTTTTAGAAAAGTGCCATTGGGGAGCTCTTTGTGAGAATGGCAACTCTGTTGTGTGCCTTTTGCATCTGCAATGCGGGTGACAACTCTGTCGCAGATTAGGTTTTTGCTCTCTCTCTTTCACTCTCTCTGAGGCATCTGCTTTTGTCAGCCTGCTGCCACGCCCCCTTGGCCATTGGCCATGTCTGCGAAATAGGAGTGCGACACTTGGCGATTGCCCGTGTTTGCATTCTACAATGGCCCAAAACAAGCAGAGTTTCCAGACCCTGCTTCTCCCCCCACTCCTCGATTTTCTCATCACTCATTCACTGGTGGAGCACCCCCTACCTCCCCCCCGTTCTAGTGAAGCAACTCCATTGGGGCCAAAAACGGTGGAAATGTCTGACGAAAAATTTCAAACACGTTTCAATAAAATTCAATTTGTAGCACATTTCAACGCTTTCCGCTGGCAGTCCTGCCACTGCCACCCCTCCCCCCACTCCCCCACTCACATATGCATGAATTTCCTTTTGCACTTTGGGCACACAAACGCCCCGCCCCCTCCTCCAACTGCTAACTCCCCCTAGCCATCGCCCACCCGGAACCCCCCGTTTTCGTTCAATTTTCCCCATTTTCCTTTTTTTTTTTTCCAACCATTTTGGTACTTTGCTTTTGAGCCTTGTATGCAAAATGAACGACAACAAGGCGCAGCTTGTTGTTTTTTTGGGGGGAGAGTGGGAGAGTTAGTACCCCCCCTTGAAAATTTCGCGATATTTTCGATTTGGCGTTTACTTTGCCTCCTCGGTTGTGGCACTCAAACCGAAACCTTTAGCTCCATCCCCGGTCTCTCAAGGATATTTCTCATACATACATGTCGCACGCACAGAGACTCCCCACCCATCCCCTCCCCTGCCTACTTTCACCCAGTGGGGTGGCAGTCCTGTGGCATCCGTTTCGCTCTGCCTACAAAATGCAAATGCAAACAGCATACGAATTAGTAAAACGGAAACAGGCGTTTGTGTTTTGTAATATTTGCCCCAAAACAACACACTCACTCGCACGCACACGCTGCCCGGGAGTACCCTTGTACACCCACTCAGCACACCCTGCACACCTGCCCCACCTGGCGGCAGGAAGTAAAAACTCGTGTTGTGGCAAGTAGCAAAGCGAGAAGAATACTCACAGCAGAGCTCCACAAAAAAATGAAGAAAAAGAAACCTCCACATCTCACCTCTTTTCACCTCAGTGGCGACCTCTAGCTTTCACCACATTACTGGGTATATCTCGGTCTCTGTCTCGGGGTGTCAGGGCCCTCTCTCTCTACGGGCCTATTTTTGCCTAAATTGCCCAAGTGGCACGTTTCTGGGAAGACCCCACTCCTGGTAAAGGTTCACTGGAAAAAAGAACACATTGTAGTAGTACCTGGTACTACTTGGGGAGCACTAGAAGAACGGAGGCTAATAATACCCGGTACTGGAGAGGAAAGTCTACAAAAACTTACCATTAGTACTTTTGGAAAAGAGTGTCAAGGAGTGAGAGTATAAATACCCGGTACTTGGGTGCAAAATGTAAAAGAAAGCGGAGTAATAGTACCTGGTACTTGGCATATAAAAATATAAGGAAATAAGACATTGATACCCGGTACTTAAGAAAGAAATGTGGAAGAATGTAGAAAGTACCAGGTAGTACCAAAAAAAGACAATGAAAATAAATACAGTAACAGTAGCTGGTACTTTGAAAGAAACCTCTAGAAGAAAGAAAAGTTATGACACCTACTTTTGAAGCGAATTTTGGAGAATTAAGAGTAATGATATATAGTAACTAAGGTTTAAAGGTAAAAGAAAGCAGAGTAAGACAGTGGCTTGAGAACCCCGTTCTTGGAAAAGTAAGCTTTCAAGTAACCCAGTACTTGGAAGTTAGGAAAAGTGTAGTAAGCATAAGTAGAAATATAGTAATAATGGAAGGAAAACTAAAAAGAAGAGATATGCAGACCCCTTACCATTTTTTTAAGTACCCCAAGCAAAACTAATCTAAAAGAACACCAACCTTATCCCATATTTTCTCGCAGTGCACCACCGCCTCCTGCTTCCCTTTTGGGCCATTTTTCTATTAGATTTCCAGCGATGCGTAAGGTTTAATAAGCAGCGCGTGATATTCATTATCCACAAAGGCGCAGCACAAAATAAGTAAAATAGGTGAGGGGCGGAGGGTCTGTGGGTCTTGTGTGTGAATGTGGATGGGGATTTTGCAATAATGCGAAATGAATACACCCTGTCCCAGAGGGAGAACACCCATCCATCAGGACACTGGACACCCACCCCACTGGCTGTGCCTTCTAACAAAATAAATAAAGTACAAGCGGGAAAATCAAGTGAAATCAATTTAATACACTTTTCATCCAGTGGGTGGGAGGTGGTAGTGGGTGGAGTGGGAGAGTGCCGCCTGGCATGGCAACCCCGCTGAAAAATAAGGGAGACTGCGACTTTGGGGGCACGGATGGCGGCAACTTGATTCATCTGTGATTCACCATCTCCGTGTGGCTTCTCCGCTTGGCCTAATTTATTACATTTTAATGACTTTTTCATACACAAGCCCGAGGTAGAGCCAGAGGTAGAGAAACCGAAAAGAAACTCTGATGAAAATGGAATAAATCGCATTGATATGCAGCCTGGCACCCGGGCACCCGGGCCGAGCTCAGAGGACACATAATTAGAAATTAGAAATAAGGACACACACTCCCACGATAAGAATCGTGACAAATACGCGGCGATATGTGGGAATTTCGCAAGAAAACTCACCTGGCGACAGGTGTGGAAAAAAAACCCGAGTCTTTGCTCCTTAGTCCTTGTTCCTTAGTCCTTGGTTGTGTTCGAGGGAGGGTTGCCCTGCTGTTTGTCTTTTGTGGCAAGGCTTCGGCATCAAATTAGACCTTCTATGACTTCCCGTCTTGGGCCGAGCAACCCCACAACGGGAAACGGCATAAAAACAAACACATGGGTTGCATAAGATGGGCGTATATATGTGTATGTTTGTGGCAACATCAGCAACTGTTAATGGCTTCGACAATTTGCATTTTCGGCAATCAAATAATGTTTGCCGCCGCCTGCATTTGGCGTCATCATTGCCATTACAATGCCCCACCAACCCACCGAGGAGGAGAGGAGTCAGTGGCATGCCTCCAGCCCGATGCTGGCGATGGCGATGCCACTGCCACTGCCACGCTGACAGGCTAATTACACATGCCAGTCACAAGTCAGAGAGAGAGAGTGCGGCAGCAACAGCAACACCAAGCAACATCAGCTCGGAAAGTGGCTGCATATTTGGTTATTTGTCGTGTGGCCATGTCGATGGAGTGTCGATGGTTGTGTCATAAATGCCAAAGGTTTATTATGCCGATCGGATGGGAAATGCACTCCGCCACACGGCGACACACCAACTAATTTTTCACAATTTCAAAATCAATCAGACAGCCAGGAAGGAGTCTGGATGATGAGTTGCTCAAGAGATGACTAAGGTGGGGGATATATGGGAATATACATATGGGAGTAGGTAGTAATGAATTATCACCCAAGTGTCGTTAGACTTTCAGTCAAATAGGTATACCCTTTGCTACTTGCTAGTTAATAGTTGATAGATGCTAGTTACTCGTTATTAGTTAGAGGTTACTAGATACTAGCTACTTAAGAGATGAATTATAGGTGAACTTTCCTCTGCCATTGAGCATCCATGAGGAATATTTATTTAATACAAATTAGTGGATAAATAGTGGCAAATAATTACTCGCTAGTTAGTATTTATTAGTTACTAGCTTCTAGTTCCTAGTTACCAAATAACTAGTTACTAGTTATTTTAGAGATGCATACGTAAGGGACTTGTCACCTATCAGTCACCATCTCTCAGTAATACTCTCTTTTTTTTTACAAAATAATCCCAAAAGACTCAACTGAAAAATATGCTACAAGTTCCCAGCCCTTCCAACTCTCTTTTGAATGACTTTGGAAACAAATAGAGTTCGTGTTACGAAAACAAACCTGTAATTATCGCCGAAAGAGTCTGTCGAGTTAATTATAGGCCGCGATCCGAGCAACTGCTGCACCCTCATCACGAAAGTGTATCATCGCCCGGACAGCTGGCCGATCAAACTGAAGGCGAGCGGAACCCTTGTGAGACTTATTCGTATTATCCCAATCAAAATCTGAAAACTCCCCAAAAAAAAACTGAGACACTAATCCCATTATGGCACTTCAAACGGCTGCCAGTCAGAGAGTCAGTTATTTGAAGTATTTCAAAGATGACGGAAGGGATGCGAAAGCTGCGCAATCTGGTGTTTGTTTTCCCACAAAAGATACTCAGTTTTAAAGACTAAATATTGAATATTTAAAATTCAAAAATAAAAACTTTTATTTGCTTTGGAAACTAAATTGTCGTTTGCCTTGGCTCCCCCCCATTCGGCTGATTGCATTCTCATCGATCTCTTAACGCCTGCCAGAAACTTTTTCTCAGGGCCCCACACTTCGACATAATGCTTAACCCTATTAGGCCACGCCCACTTAGTTGGATGTCTGTTTTAATTGCTGCAGTCAAGTGCCACCTCCATTCTACATCCTCCATCCTCCGCGCTCCTATCCGATTCTGGTCTGGTTTTTTGGTCTTGTGCAATTTGCATGCCATGTGTCGATGGGAGATGCCAAGAAGTTGCCAAGTGGAAATGTTTGCCGAGCACTTTGAGTGCGGTTTTGCTGGGTGGTAGGAGGAGGAAGGAGGTTCGGGTGCAAGGTGCAGGGATGCCTTGGGAATCTAGAGGTGGGTGAAGTGTCGATACATGTCGAGAGAGAAAGAGATGTGCAAAGAATGGTGATAGTCTTTATGGTCTTGATATATAATATAATATTATTTGTTATAGGGCTGTAGATCTATTTTATAGTATAGTCAACTTTATTTATTATTCGATAAATATCGATTTTTTCGATAAATGTAGGATGTTTCCCTGTTATCAGAAGAAATATATAAAGGAATGAAGATAGTTAGAATGAGAATATAGTCTAGATAAATAATAGGATATAACATATCTACTTCTTAAAATTATCCTTATTTTTTATCGAATAATATCGATTTTTTAATAAATGTAGAATATCTTGCATTTACTACCTACTCCGTTTAGAAAGAAATATAAATAGGATGAGGATAGATAGAGTGAATGTGCTATAGTCTAGCCAGGTAGTAGGAATATTACTATATGTCTACTATAAGATGCTTTTATCTCTATACTATTGTTCACTACCTATCCTTGGAAGATTATAACAACAAGATTTTTATTAATCGATAAATAATACAATTATTTCGATTAATCGATAAATATCGATTATTCTAATAAAAGTAAAATTTTTTAAAATTGTATTTTATATTTAAATTTAGTAACAGCTGCTATTATTATTCCAATGAATTTATTTTCGATTATTTTTGCATATCGTTTCGATAACTATGCCTTCGATGCCCTCTCTACCGCCCCCCTTTACGTTCATTTAGTGCAATTCAAATTAGTTTTGGCTCTTTCTCTGTTCGCCAGGATAAACATGTTAATTTCGAGAAATGCAAAAATTCTATAATCCGATTTAATGTTTTATTCATTCCGTCTAGGAAGGAGGTCTCTCCTATACCTACACCCCCCACACATCCGTGAGCAATTGGAATTTTAAATTTTGCCCGCCTAGACATCGACAGATTGAAGCTTACTTTCCCCTCTCCACATACATACATACATATATATAAATATATATTCTATGTAAAATAATGCGTAAGCACGGATGTGTGTATATCCATCAAGGAATATACATACGTATAATGGTATATATTTTTATCGACATCGACGCACATTAACCTACTTTGGTGCGCCATTTTTTGTTGGTACGCAGCTTCCTTTTGCTTCCGTTTTCCTCGGGGTGTCCCTCTGTTTTCCATTCTGTATTCAGTTTTCTTTCTATATATTTTTCCCGCGTCCTTGTTAGATATTCAAATTTGTCGGGTGACATGGGAGTGGTGGGGTCAGCATCTGATTATGCGTTGACACCAATTTGATTTCATCGCCAGATTCTAGTACTTGCCGACACTCGGAAATTGGTATATCCCTCCCGCGCGAATCGATTAGGAGTGTTGCCAACTGAAATCCATAAATAGAATAACTATCGATATATATTCTAGGATGAGGATGGTAATCCAACACTTTGTTGCCCGACACCGCCCCACTCCACTGGGACAGGACTTGTCTCATTATGCGCCGGAAACCTTCCTTTCCTTGGATCTCACTCTTGGGTTCTCTGTTGGTTGTTGGGGTTCTTTGGTTTTATTTACTTTTAATTTACTTTTAATTATAAATTCATGCTTTCCTTGGCCGGGATTAAGCTTTAAATGCAAAACGGTAAACAGAGAGTGACTCCCTATCCTTGCCATCGTCCCTAGGACTTGGGCCTCCATTCCTTGGGAACTCAAATGAGAAATGAAAAAAAAAAACCCAAAGACTTTCCAAGGGAATGTAAATTGTTTGGGGATGCGTCATAAAATTTGTATTTGGGCCATATGATTTATGCCCTGCCAGTTGGCCCACAGTATATATCTTATGGTATATATATCTGTGTCTATACAGAAGCTCATCATCCGCTTCAGTGGAATTAATTTCAAGTTTCGCTTTCAGTTGGCGGCTCTTGTTGTTTGCGGCTTTTGTTTATTTATAGCCTTTCCTTTTTGGCCATTCAATTTTCGAGATGTTTCAACCAATTTCGTTTAAAAATTTTCATAAATTTCTTATTGTCCGCGTGTCCGCCAAGTGCTTAGTGCTTCTAAAGCTTACAAGTCTTTTGTCTTTAAAGCTATTAAGTTGAAACTTTGTAAACATGGTTATTATAGCAACATGTAAATAAAAGTAACATATTTATAGCTTTAGGGGAGGTTGTTTCAGTCTACCATATACTTTCATGTCCGCTTGTCCGCGTGTCCGCCAAAGTGCTTCTAAGGCCGATAACTAGCTTAGTTTCAAAGCTATTGAGCTGAAACTCTGTATATATGTTTCTTATAGTAATATACTTCTTGGCAAATAGGGGCATGAATCTTGGGGTATATATAGCTAACCTATTTGGACCTCTTTCCCACTTGATATTTCAAAGAATTCTCCAGAAATTGTTGCGTATTTTTGGCACTCTTCAGATCTTTAAAAGCTTTTTCCGGCTTTTGTTTTTCTTGAATTTGACTTACATCAACAATTTGCCAGCCTCCACTCATTTTCTTTTGCGGTTTTTCCGCTTTTCTTGTTGTAGTTGCTGCCTCAGTGGTTGTTGCTGCCTTTTGGTTTTCCATCTATCATCATCCCCATTTATACGCGCAAATATTTGCGCTTTACTGCGGATTTTTTTTTTTTTTTATTTTCGGCACCCCATGCCACCTCGCTTTGTTTTTCCACCCGCCTGCCTGCCTGCCTCATCCTTGCAATTTTCATCCTTCATCCTTCGGGCAGGAGGCAGGCGAACGTCGGCGGCCCTTTGTATGGATTTCCATTCAATGCGAATGCCCCGCCACGCCACGCAACGAGCCGAAATGAAAATGTTTAAATGAAAGATTGATTGGATTTTGATGAATTTCAGAGCTCTCTCACACAGCTACAGATACACACCCACACTATGGCCTATATGTGTGTCATTTCGTGTTTTTCTTTCTGATCCTGGTCGTCCTGTCGTGTCCTGTATTCCCCGGAGCTCGCTTATGAGCCACACTCGCTGATAAGCCCCCGAAAATAGACTGGCATAGTTCGCCCCCCAAAAAAATAAATCAAATATTGGCTCGCATATGCAAAAAATGGGGATTACCAGACCATCATTAGTAAGCCATAACCCAGATATGAGGCCCACTTTCGGCTTTCAATAAAAAATAATATCAAGCATTGGAATGGAAAATTAAAATCAATGGACATGAATATCCCCCGAGGACTCTTCCAGACTATAATACTTTTTGGGCGATTCAGGAAGTGGCGGACGTATTTATCCACAAATGCATTGCTCACATTTCCGCTCATGTATTTGGCTGTTTTTTTTTAGCATAAAGTGGACAGTGTCCTGCGCCTGGGGCATCATTAGGTTCATATGTCATCCTGTCGATGCCGAAAAACGCACACGGAACTAATGAATTTTTCATAAATCCCAACCACCACCGTGGCGCTCCGTCCAAGGGTTGACGTTCGACGATGAGCTGCCCGAGATCTATGTGTTCCGCTTTTTCGGGGGTGACTTTTCCATTTTTGTGGACACCACCCATCCACCCAGTACAGCTGCCCGTACCATACCATCCCATCCATACACCCACGTAGTCTGCGCTTGACACAAAAACCAGATTAAAAGATTATGTTGCAAATTAACTTGAGGGCGGTCACTGGGCCCAAGGACCTTCATAAGCATTATGCTTTATGGCGGAAAATTAATACGGCTGGAGCGGGGAGCGAAGGGATTATATAATTATAATGATTCACATATCGGGGAATGGCTAATAATAATAAGAAATAATATTTTGAAAGGTGTAGAGAGGTTTTAACAGCTAGATTGGATGCTGTAGACTGGATAATACCTGGTACTCAGAGGTTGTGATGCTTACTATAAATGGTACTATATATGGTAATTACTATAACCCGGTACTAGCCTAGTATTACTAGGTATTCTACCTACATATTATACGAGTAAATGTATGTATATACTTGGGAATTTCGTTTAAAGGCATAAAGGCATCTCCTTTATTCTTATAAATAATAGTACCCGATACTCACATAACTGACGTGTATGATACCCGATACTCGCTATACCCGATACCCTTTAAAAGTGCCCTTTACCAATACTTCTGTGATTATAATCTGAAATGGTGGCGTTAGTCTCCTACCTTCCTTTGAATTGTGACAGCCGGTACTCACAGAACTCGGATGTATGATGTATGTACCCGGTACTCATCATAGAGGAAAAGTATCAAAACTATAACTAATATCTGATGAATATTTCCAATATCCTTTCCTCTATCTATAACTTTCTTATGGAAATAATAATACCCAATACCCAAACTTGCAAAAAGTCAAGAAAGTGTTCCATTTAGAGTAACCACCTTTTGCAAAACCCAACGACAGAGCACCCTTCTCGCCCCGAAACCTTCGATAATTGATGGACCGGAAATAAAAAGGGGGCACAGGGCAATCGAGAAATATGACCACGCCCACTGATTTGATTATTAGCCAGATGGGCGAGCATATTACTTTGCTTTATGGCAACGCCCAGCGAGACTAAGGGGGTAGGAGGAGGAGGACAACCAAAATCAGGACTACCAGGGAAATATTAGGGATGCTGCGAGGCTGTCGTGGCGAGACTGGTGGTTGCTTTCCGATGCACTTGCAGCTGCAGGATGGCAACAAAATGCGAATTCCGAGGACATGCCGTCTAATTCAATTTATGGCATTTCAAATCGTAATCGAAACTGGCGTATCCTAGAGATATTTTTTCGTATTTTTTGTTACGGATGGCGTGGTGGGATCTGGCCACGTGCTCGCAGGCCGATGACCCCCGCTGCGTTTTTCGATTTCCCAAAATTTCAGTTCCTGCGTCTTTTCGGCTCTGACTCTCCTTGCTATGGTCGTGGTCCTTGCTCCTTGGGCAATTTCCGTTATTAGCTCGATTGATTTTATTGCCACACTTTTGGGCAAATATTAAAAATCTTTCCATGTTGCTTGTTACTGTTATTTTTTTTTAGCCGCCCGGCAGGTGGTCGGGGTGGGCTTTCCTTCACAAAATGGTGTGCGCGTTGGTTGGTGTTTGCCTGGGAACGTCGTTGGCGTCGTCGTTGGCATCGGCGACATTGCTGCATAATCCTTTGGCAAACATCCTTGCCGGCCGCCCTTCAGGCCGACAGCTTAGGCTGCCGTCGTCACTCGACAAACACAATTAATAAGCGCTTGGAAAAATGTTTGAGGCGCTTATCGCGCGACGCTTTCAGGCCTTTCTCCTGCTGCTGCTCCTGCTCCTGCCCTTGCTCTTGCCTTTCTCCAGCCTTTCACCTTTCGTGAATCCTGAGAGCTCTTTTCTTTCATTTCCTCTCCAATAAAAGGCCAACGATGGCGCGGTGCTGGCAATATTAACTGAAGACGACTGGGAAATTCTCTTGAAAGAGGGGATATTCATACCCGGTACTTGGGAGATGCTATCTCTCGCTTTCTAGGGATTTAGATGGTCTTAAGTTTTAATATTAATACTATATAATTTCAATAATACTATAATCATTTAATATTATTTCTATTAAACCGAAATTAAGACTTAATTAACCCTATAGTTCAAAAAGTGCTAGTTATACATACATAGATTCCATTCCCTAGAACTAATAGATTCCTCCTCTAAAATATATAATATTGTACATATTATTATATAGTATAGTACATTATAGTACATATTATATACTCCCACTATACTATAATACTAATTACAATAATTCTATAATCTTTATAATTTTTTAAAAGTAAAAATAATACAAGTTCTCTTTCAAAAGTCTTCAAGTACCGGGTATTTATAGTTTCTCTCAGTTCCCATCTTCAACCACTTCCCTAAAACAACTAACCACCATTTGAAGACCTATTATTTTTTTTTTTTGTATACTATTCCAGACTTAAATATTTAATTATGTAGTAGTACCCCTCCTTGAATAGCAGCCCCTATTCCTTCGCCAATTAGGTCTATTAAATTTTGGGCTGGTCGGGTAGGGTATTAACCATCTTCCATGTGTTTTGCGGGTTCTGTAAATAATTAATCCAGAAGTGACAGCAATTAAAGGCGCTTTTGAAACTTGCCAAAACTGTAAATATTTAATAAGTGGGTTGTGGGTGGTGTTCTGTTTAAGGTGGTCTGGGGTGGCCCTTGTCAAACAAAGCGGCGTGCGGCATTTGCTGATAATGACGTCGTGGCGTCTCCACTTTCCACTCTTTTCCGCTGCTGGTGTGGCATCGTGAAATTATCAACTCAACGGCTCTAGACCAAAAAAAACCAAAAAAAAAAAAAAAAAGGGACAAACCCGTCTGCGACCCGGGCTTGAAAATCGACCCTTAATAATATTAATTCCGCCGTCATAACAAAAATTTAGCATGGCCTGGCAACTCTGCCAGCTCAACATCTCCCAGTTGGATGGAAAAATTACAAAAAAAAACTGAAAATGAAAATACATGGCAGGGAAAAATTCTTTGATCATTGGCAGTCGCCGCTTTTGCTTTTTCTGTTTCTGCTCCAGCCACGCCCACCCCCGCCCACTAGCGGCAGACGCTGTTCGCTGCTCCCTCGGGGTGTTATTAGTCGCTTCAGCAGCCCCCGGGGGCCAGTGGAGGGTTAAGGCGCACAAGTGAGGCGGCAGCGGCGGCGGCGGAGGTGGAGGCGCCGGTTCTGCAGAAGGAAAAAGGGGGTTTCGGTTTCCTTTTTATTCTGCAGAATCATCTGCCATGAGAGCGCGTAACTGATACAGCGGTTACCGTTAGGAAAAGCGAACACCATGCCCAGGCCTTGTCCTGTCACTGCCCCCCTGCCACATGCCCCCTGCCTCCTGCCACATGCCAATGGCCCTTTCTTCCCCTCAAGTTTTTGCCATTTTTAGATCGTTTACCTTTTGCTTAAATCGAAAAAACTTCAATTTAAATGGGGATTTTGGCTTGAGATCTGAGATATGGTTTATATTTGGGTTTTATTCGATTTATAGAGTGCTAATTGGGTGTTTGTTTTAGGGGATTCTGTAGAGATTTTATCTTTGGAAGCTATTTAATAGAATCTATGGATGCTATTAAATAATATATTATATTACGTTTTATACATCACATATACTGACACTAGTATCTTAGAGAAATCTTAGAGATAAATCTTAGACATATTGAATTTGGGTAATCAGGGAATTAAATCTATTAAATATGTATAATATAGGATATCATCTCAGTCTCCAAGACCTAAAGTTATAGATTTATAAGGTACTAAGTTACTTATTCACTTATTTATGTTATTTATAAGCTCTTATATTAAAGCAAGCTATTATAACTATTATATTTACTTGTCTATTACCTATCTATTATTAAAGTAAAAGATACTTTCCTTAAAATCTATATTTTAGGTTATAGCCCCCAAACCCCTATTTAAAACCCCACCTCCTCTTCCCCTAAGAGTCCTCCATAATTATCACTTAAAGTCCTGTAAATAAAAGTAACTTGTTTCAGTTTGGCATTTATTTTTTCTAATAATTCCCCTTGGGCCCCCCCAGCCACCCCACCCCAGATTTTCTACCAAAAATGCATTCAAGCGTAAGGTTCGTTCTTGTGCAAAAAATAGAAAAAAAATAAAAATAAGTATAAATAAATGCAAAAAAATAAAAAAAAAAAGAAAAAGGGAGAATGAAGGAAAATGGAAATAAATCGTGTATAAAAAATGGTTCAAGGGGTTGCTGCAGTTCTGTTTGACAGCGTTTGGCTAAAATGCTACCCCCTATCTGGTATTTTGTTTCGCTTGTTGCTCTTACGCTCAATAAAAATTGCTCATACGCCGTGTGTGTTGGGAGGGGGGTTTCCCCTGCGGGCGTGATTACCTGCCCTGCCCCCTCTGCCTGCTGGTCCTATAACCTTCCTTCCTTCTGGCTCGTTCTGGCTGGCTCTTCTTGTGTCCGTCCTGCCATGAGAGAGCGGCAAAAGAAAATTTAATAAAAGCGCAAATTAATTTTGCGTACAACCCTCAATGTTTCTCCCACCACTTTTCTTACTTTCTCCGCTTCCCATTTCTTGTTTTCTCTCCTCCTATCGCCCCCTGTTTTTGTTGTAGTTAGATACAAGTTTTGTTGTTGTTTTGGGGCTCGAGTCGTGCTCGTGTTCAACGTAAAAGTTTTCTTTTTTTTTCTTCTTTTTTCCACGCCAAGCTTTTCTTTTATTTTTTTTTGTTTTCGGCGCTGGCGCTTAATTTATGGTCTCTGGGGCGCTGTCTACAGATTTATGCATAATTTGTAAATGAAAGTCAGAAACTAATTAAATTGATTTGCCCCTCGCCTCCCCCAAGAAGGTCCTTCGCCCCGTCGGCCCTCGTCTCTTCAGAAACTTTCTTTGTCTGCTTTTCCTTTGTTTTGTTTTTCGAAGAGAGAGAGAGAGAGAGAGAGAGAGAGAGAGGACGTCAAAAGGATAACATTTTCCGGGAGGTGAGCTTATATTTTTTAGAAATCCCTCTCGGAGGTCTCCTCAAGTGCCGAAAGTTGTCTAGCGGAAGGAATAGTTTCACAAAAAAAAAGGATAAAGCGAAAAAGGATAATATTGTTATTAAAAAAAAGGGATATTAAAAAACATTTTTAATATCAAAGTTTTCAGCTAAAAAAAAGGGTTTCAGGCTTAAAGGGTGGCTTAAGATAAACAAAAACATCTTTAAAATAATAAATATTTAATAACTAATAGTTACTAAAATAATTTTAAAAAAATGTATAAAACTTTTTGGTAATTCATTATTTTTATTTATTTTTTTTAAATTTAAAAACGATGCTTTTTGTTGAGAGTTGTAGAGAGTTCTGGCTGCTAAATAAATTTGATAAATTCGCAGGACTTCCTGTAGCCTGTAGGCTAGCCTCTCACCACCCTACCCTCCCCTGGTTATCCTTTTTCCCCTCCATTTCCCGACCAGATCGAGCCTGGAGGCCATTGAAGCATTTTGTCCAAAACTTTTCAATGAAGGAAGGCACTATACCATACTCCTCCCCCCTCTGTCCAGATCTGGAAGTGGAACAAAACTATGAATTTAGTTGTTCCTGGCATTGTTGGGTTAAATCGCCCTCGCCCCTCTCCTCACCCCTCTCGCACGTCCCTTTCCGGTTAGTTCGTGGCTTCAACGGATTCGTGCCTCACAAAGCGAAAACTAACAGAACGCCCACCAAAAACGTGATTTTCGCCAAAATTTCACACACACATACATAGAGAAGAAAGGAGGGAAAGAGATGCACATAATAGGTCCCGCTCATAGAGGGGGGGAGGTGAGGCAAAAGATAAATCCAAACAAAATTACACGCTGGGTATGAAACGCTGGAAACGTGCTAGAAAAATGAAGCGCGAAATCAATAATAACACACCGAAAAAAGGGACAGAGACAGCAATGTTTGTAGCAGACAGAGAGGGCCACAAAACGTGCGAAAGAGAGGGGAAATGAGCTAAATAGGTGAACAACAAACTTTGTGCCGCAAAGGGCTACGTGCAACATTAACATCTGCAACCAAATCGGAGCAATTGCAATTCCATTGTCCTGTCACGCATTCGGAAAGTGGCAAGATTGCTGAAGGAAACCCAACCATGGAGCCCAACTCTGGCATGGAGTGCCACAGTGTCGAGTAATTGTCGCAGATAATTGATTAGTTGCAGGGCCAACTAATAGAAGGGGTTTACTTGGAGACTAGAGCAAGAAATCTACAGAAAATTGTTAAAAATATTAACAAAAAATAATAATAATTAATCTAGAACATCTAGAATCGAGAAGGTTTTATTCCAAAGAATCGGATGGGAATCAATAAAGATATGTATATGCAGATGTCTCTAGGGGGGCTATATTCTTACTTTCTTTCATTCTTCGAATTTTCAAAAAGGTTCGTTTAACAAAAAGTATCTCACAAATATTCTCACAAATCTATCTTTTCTATCTATCTAATCTATCTAATCTTTTAAGTAATTTTTCTTGGAAATCTTAGCAAAAATATAGATCTTCTCTCGGGGTCTCATAACTTTCATTTTCACTTTCAAGTATTTTCAGAATTTTTAAAGAAAGTGTTTACTTGAAAGTGACTCCTCAATGCCTCCGAAAATTACAAGAAAATGTTTTAAAAAATTTTTATTCTAGATTTTGTTAGAATCTTCAGTAGAATATTGATTTATGCATCGTTTCAGATATTCCGCTTAAGAATCGGAGAGTTATAGACAAAGATATAGCCTTTGCTGTGGAACATATGATAATTTTCTGCATTTTTCGATATTTCTTTAGAAAATTTCACAAGAAATGTAAAAAACATGTTGCTCTTAGATTTTTATAAAACATGAAAGGATATCTATTAACAAACCTTTAAAGGTTTTCCTCTTGAAAATCGGTTTAGTATTGAGAAATATATTGCCTCTTTTGGGGGACCTTTTTTATTATTTTCTGCAAATTTAAGATTTTTAAGGAAAACCTCCAGAAAATGTGACAAAAAATTTAAAATTGTAAAAAATGATTTTCTCAAAGCTTAAAGCACAAAAAACCTTAAAAATTGAAGAAAAAGTAAAAAAAGAAGGAAGGCGTTTTTCCTTTGTTTTGATAAAGATTATTTAAAAACAGAGCCATGATTATTTTAAAGTAGTCTCCCTAAGTTTCTGGTGGATATAAGAAAGGCTTTAGTCTTTTCTAGAGCACCCACTGTAACTTCCAAGAATTATTCATGTTTTTAAGATATACCTCCTTTAAAATCAAAACTTGACCACCTTTTTCAAAATAAACCCCTTAAAGTTACCTAAAAGTATTCCCTAAAATTTGATTGGAAAACTGCAGTATTGCAACTAGATATGGCAACTAGTTCCTCCGCTGTATGCTTGGATTTATGTCCTTTTTGTCGCAGAAACTATCACCAAATCTCGCTTGTTTTCCCAGTGGACAATGCAAAAATTGTATTTATTATCACAAAGCGGAATAAACAGAAACGGGAAAAAGCTGAACAAAAAAAAACAGAAAAAACTATATATATATAAGTATATAGAATATGTATGGATATGGAATGGCGAGAGAAACAGAAACAGAAACTGAATTTAATAAAAGGAAAACTTTTTGCAGCTGCTGCTGTTGTTGATTGCAAATGAAATGAATATTATTTGATTGAATAACAAGAGCGTCGGGCAAAAAATAATTGCTGGCAATCTTTGTTATGCGTTGCTTTTAAATCCAAATTAAATTAAACAATCAAACGGGCACACACAATCGCACAAGCACACAGTCACACTGGCACACAGGTCCGAACATGACTACAAACTGCCATTTTGAGTTACAAAATGCGCTCCACTTAAAAGTATGCAATGGTTTTTTTTCCCCCTTCTTCTCATATTGCGTGTGCACAACTTTCGTCGAGTGTCATGGTGGGTATAGGGGGGTGGCAGGGAGGTCCTGTGGCCGGTCAGCGGCAATAATAATGGCTACAATATACGGCCAAGAGCGAGTGGAGTGGCCAAAAGCCGCTGGAGTGGCTGCCAAATGTATGCACAGGAAGCATTTGTAATGCCCCGCTAGCGACGCGCGGAAGTTGGTTATCCCTCTCTCTCTCTCTCTCTATCTATCTATCTCTCTCTCTGTCTGTTGTCCTTCCTTTGGCTGTCTCTGTTGCACTTGTTGGGCCAACTTTGGCCCAGCTGTGCTTCCGCTTTGGCGTCTCCTTCTGGTCAAGCCACTGATTTGAATGTTGGCGCCACGAATACAGAGTTACCAGGGGTGTTAAATATTTAAAAAATATTTATTAAAATATTTTTAAGATTTAAGGACTAATATTTAATATGAGAGCTTTTTTTAACTCAAAATTAAGGCTTGTTGGGCTATATTTTTAATTTTAAAATATTTATCCAACCTCCCATTAGTTGAAAACATCCATCCTGCCCCTAAACCCAGGGTATCCTCTCCCTTGAAGGCAACAAAACGTTGCGTGTATGTGTTGGATTTGTTGCCAGTGGCATGCTTGGCAGGGGGGCTGCTCCCCGGGTGGAGGTGGAGGTGGAGGAGGAAGCGGCCTTTGGCAGACTGTTTATGGTTTTTGGCTACAACTTAATTTAAATTGTTTAATTCTATTATTGTTGCTAATAAATCACAGGCACAGCTTGCGCTGCTAGCTGGCTGGCTTAGCATTTGCTAAGCTTACACAAACACACAAATACTCACTACTATACATGCAGGCCATGTACATTTGTCTTGTGGGCCAGGCCAGAACCGACCCGCAAGTCTAACCAATCTCCGTGTCTATTTTGCTGAGCACCCGGGGGCGCCATTCATTGTTTTTGGATGCTATACGGATTCTAGATTCTAGATTCTGGAAGGGATTCCCTTTCCTATAAATTACACCGATCGGCCAGCACATTTTTAAATCTCTGAAAACTTTCGGGATTATAATGCCGCCATCGGCGTCGCACTTGCACTTCATTCGATTGCCCAAAATCGACAAAAAGGGGAAAATATTTCAATGGTCAACCAAAAAAAAAAAAAAATAGGAAAGAAAAGCCGCACACAACAACCGCATGTCAAATGCAGGCCAGATCGCTGATGGGCGATGGGGGCGTGCCATACGCTTGACCGCTTGACATGGCCATAAATAACAAAGCCAAAATGGCGGCCAAAACGAAAAAGCGAAAAACCCAAAGCAGGCCAAAAGCCCAAAACCAAACCAAACCAAAAAAATGCGTTTTTTTTTTTTGCGTTGGAAGCCAAGAGATGCGAATAGAGCCAAATGTGATATGTCAAATGCACGCGAATATCCCAGAGACGATGAGTTCGGTACAATGACAATGAATCTGAATCTGACTCGGAATCAGAATCTGGACCTGAGCCCGGATCCATAGCCGGAGACAGAGTCCCGGTCCGGGTACTGGTCTGGGTTGGTATAAAAATAAGCATGCTGATGGCCCAGATAAATCCTGGTAGCATTAACAAAAAAAAAAGAGTTGAACAACTTTTGGCGCAACTGTACGCTTCAATTGCAGATTAAAAATGGAAAAGCTAATGACATGACATCCAAAAAAAACTGGGGTTTTTAACTTTCAAAGAGGAAATAAACTTCAAAACAGGGCTTTAGTTGCAGATCTAATGGGAAAACCCCATTTTCACGAATCCGTCAGAAAAAAAGGACGAAAAATCTAAAAATTATTTTGTCTCAGGATTTTCATGCAGAATGATGGAGAATCGATCTAGAAATCGTTTAAGGTACTCCGCTTGAGAATCGGATGAGAATTGGTGAAGATATGGCCATCACTGTGAGCCGTATAGGGGAAGACCCCATTTTCAAGGCATCCTATCACGAAAAATGGACAAAAAATTGAAAAAATATTTTGTGTCAGGATTTTGATGCAGAATGGTGGTGGATCGATCCAGAAATCGTTTAAGGTACTCCGCTTGAGAATCGGATAAGAATAGGGAAAGATATAGCAATCGCAGTGGGCCCATGGGGGATAACCCCATTTTCTATCCTATCAGGGATCCTATCACGAAAAATGGACAAAAAATCGAAAAAATATTTGGTTTCCGGATTTTGATGCAGAATGGTGGCGAATCGATCCAGAAATCGTCTAAGGTACTCCGCTTGAGAATCGGATTAGGATTGGGAAAGATATAGCCATCCCTGTGGGCCCTATAGGAGAAAACCCCATTTTCAAGGGATCCTATGACGAAAAATGGACAAAAAATCGAAAAAATATTTTGTCTCCGGATTTTGATGCAGAATGGTGGTGAATCGATCCAGAAATCGTTTAAGGTGCTCCGCTTGAGAATCGGATTAGGATTGAGGAAGATATAGCCATCCCTGTGGGCCCTACAGGGGAAATCACCATTTTCAGTATTGGCTTACAGATCTTTAATCAAAAATACTCCAAATAATGACTCCAAAAAACTATCGATATCTTGATGGTTACTTCTTGTTTCTATAGATATTGTGTGGTTTTTGTTATTTAGCTAAATATTTAAGCTAAAACATAATTCAATTTTCTAACTTATCGATATTTTTCATACTAACGATATTAGTGATGAAAAAACAGTATAGTTTTAGTTCAGAGAAGAAAAAAGCAGGCTCAAATCTCAAATCAGGGCATTACTTAATGATCTTTAATGGAAATAGTTAAAAGAATTAGTAGCCTAAGATGATTCTGAGTAGAAAATGGTTTAAAGCCATGGTTCAACATCTATCGACATTTTTCCATTTGTGGAACTTTTAAAACTTTATAATAGCTTTAATTATAAATAAATTTTAACTTAACTGGTTTAAAATTAAATATTAAATTCTTAAAGTTAAGCTTTAGACTTCATTTGAATGAAGTCATTTGAATTTAAATTATAAATATAGTTTTGTATGGTTGTGTACAAGTTTTCTTCGCTATTAGAGACTTTTGGATTAATTTTTAAACTCTATAATACTTTCTATAATTTTAAAATGATTACTTACCTTTCTTAATAACAAATAATATATTTTAAAGACATACTTATACCTTTCATTTTATTTAAATTTTAATTATGACTATTTTTTGATGAAAATTTCTGTAAATTGTTGAATATTCGGGAAAAAAGGACAAAGAAATGTTTTCGAGCTGTAATTTGTGTTGCATACTTGCGGGCGGCGCCTGAAAATGGCATCCGCAAAGTGGAAAATGGGAGCGAGCGCGCGCTCGGGAAATGCTCTCCGCATTCTGGATTCTGGGTACTGGGTGCTGCATTCTGCACTTTCCTCCAACAACAATGGCAGTTATCGAGTCGCTGGCAGCAGCGAGGACTGCATTTCCGCTTAATGTTGAGCGATAATAAAACACAAACACAAACAGCAACACAAAAATCCAACAGTCCGGTCCGGGGATAATGAAAACCTACCGAATACAATACAGACACCCAGTCTCTGCTCACATATGCATTGATTTATGTTTTTTAATTTAAAATTTCCGCATCACTTAACCGTTAAAAATAATAATAATAACAATAACAGCGGGCAGAAGCCATCCAGTCAGCCATCCAGCCAGTCAGCCGCCTTTTGTCCGCGAGGATGGGATTTAAATATTGTAACGAAAAAGCGACGGGGCCAATGTAGAGCGAAAACTTTTGCACATGTTTTAATTTCCGCATTACAAGCACTGCCAGGGCACTGAAAAAAATAATTAGGGGTATTAGGAATTTCTAAAAAATTATTATTTGTGAAAGCTGGCGAGAAAAAAGGCTTTAAAAGGGATATCTTTGCATATATCTCTGTATTTTTGATTGAATTTAATTTTTTCTTTAATATTTAATATTTTTCTTAAAATGTATCTTTAAAAGTTCATACATTTCCTTCGATTTATTGCCTCTTTTTGTGTTAATCTTTATTACTTCCTTTGTAGCTACTAAGAGGCCATAAATTATAGATAGTTTTTAAAAGATATCTATATTATTGAAGCTTATATGAAGGGTTTTCAAGACACAAGACTTCACTTTAAAGTCTTAAACTTGGTATAGTCTATGAAATAATATTGTAAGATCTGGATAATATATTCCCTACCATACCTTATATATAGAGCTTTAATAGTACCTTCTTCTTACTCTCAGTCTTGAATATTTTTAAAAATATTTTCCCCTGTGCAGCTATGCTTATTCTTCCCTTTGACTGACCACAACTTTCTTTTCTTCTTTTCTTCCGCAACAGGCTCGGCGGCCACCCCCAACAGATGCCCCAAAGTATGTCAACTGGCAGCAACACAATCGGCCATGGCGGCATCGATCGCGGAGGCGTCGGCCTGCCCATGGGCGCTGGCACAATGCCGGGAGGCGTAGGCGGAGGACCGCCAGTGGGCGGAGGACCGCAAGTTGGACCGCCGGGAGGCGTTGGCGGCGGCAACGGTGGCAACTGCCAGATAAGCGGCTCCCAGCCGCTGGTAATGCCGGGATTCCCGTTGCGTAATTCGCACTCGGCCCACGCACCGCACTATTCGCCATATTCGCCATCCAGGTGAGTTTTTCATACTATATATAGCTATAGCTGCCGATAACTGGGGCTCCTTGACCCGCCACGCCCGCGAGCTGAATGGGTGAATGGGCGTTAAATTGCCTGCGAACCGGCAGGGAACTGGCAGCGGGTTGACTTCCACTCAACTGATTTTCTGTTTCGGCTTCAAAGAGGATTTCGAGCGTTGGATGCAAAATGTGTATATATTTATATATAGCAGCGTGTGTGTAGTTTTTCAGATGGCTTGTCTTTGGTTGAGACTGTTTTTTGAGGGAGTATGTGGAGAGGGATGGGCACTTTAGGGTTTGAGAAAGAAAACCTCACTATCTGATACCCGGTTCTATAGTTTAAATTCTTATGGATGTCCATAAGGAATAGAAACTACAGTTCTTAACTATGTAGTAGCCGGTACTTGAAAAGTTCAGCGATATTTTACATTATAGTGCACGAAATGCTAAACGATACTTTCTTTTAACTCTTCAAGTACCGAGTATGAATACATTTCTGGTTGTTTTTGCCACTTAGGGCGATTTTATGAACTATTTTATCTTGGTAACTCATTTCTAGTACTATACATTTCAATTCTAAGTCTAGAGGTTGAAAGAAACTCCATTTCTTTACTATAAAATACCTGATACTATCGCCTAACCTCTAAGAAGTACCTAAGACATTTTTTTTTTCCTACTTTATAATATTTTTTATTTATTTCCAAGGAGAAAGGCCTCCAAAGGGTTTTTATACTAGAAGTTAGAAGAAACTCTATTTCTTAACTATATAATACCCAATACTATCGCTTAAACCCTACAAGTACCAGATGTGAATACATTTTCTATTATATCTAATAGAAAATTAATCTTTCTAATCTAATTATATCTTTCTATTATATCTACCCTATACTATCTCCTAACCCCTGCAAGTACCGGGTATAAATACACTTCAGAGTACAAGCCTTATTCCAACTTTATACTCAAACCGACAGCCCTCTTTCACTTTCAATCTTGGCTTGGCGCTTTGCGTTTCTTCTGCCACAAAATATCTTGAAGCTTGAAGGATTTCCTAGTTAGTCCTGAGACTCCTTTAAGAGCTCTCTCCCCGCAGGGCTTTTGCTTTTCGCCGAAACTTCAGAGTTGAATCACCTTTGAAGGCTTCTGCTCGAAGGCTTCTGCTCCCTTCATGCCGCCTTGGCTCGGACACTTTCGAGTCTAACCCAATTCTGGCCAAGTTTCGAAAGTTGCCAACTCAAGAATTGTTAATTCTCTTTAAGCCACGGGTCTACCTCCCGTCCTTACCTCCCCCGAATCTGCTCCTCGAGCTCCTCCTCCTTTGTAGCATTTCGTTCAACTTTTACGCAATTAGAGGCGACCACGCCGAAAGACTTGACAGCCCGGCCTGCGGCGGCTTAGACTTGTTGGCTGTATGTGTGATTAACACCCTTTTTGGGGGCAGGGCTCCTTTGTGGGAGGGAGGAGTGCTCCAGTAACAGTCCTGGTCTTTGTCCTGGTCTTGTGCATCATTTTGCATGCGTTGCCATTTTCGGTGGGGGGCTTTATTAAAAAAGTTGCCAGCTGTTGTCAGCAGTTGACAAACTCATTGGCGTACACTGAGAGTTCTTTTGGGCTATTATTTCTATAAAGAATTGTTAGGAGGAAGCTCTGACATCATTTCTCTGAGTGTATAGTCCCTGGGTATGTGTTTCTGTTTGGCTGGCTGGTTTTTGTGGTCCTTGTGATATGTCAAGCATCTAAAGCCGCAGGACACAGGGATTCACCAGCAGACCTCTCGCTCTCTTTCTCATTCTCTGTTAATTACAAATGCATTTCTCTATATACACATAGCATCTATATATATATATATATATATATATATCTACAATTTTTTATTTGCAGGTTTCACATAGATAAACGCTGTCAGCACCGATGTTCCTGGAAATGCTTGAGCATCGCCTTAATACTCGTATCCGTCGTCCTAACCGCCATGTTGGCATACTTTGCAGGTAAGAATCGCACTTGAAACGCAAACGGACATTCTCATAATGCCAACACGAGAGTTAATGAAAAATACACACGCATATGTACACTGCATATACATATTAGAGTATGGGTGTATGGGTGTGTGTTTGGGTGTGCTGGCAAATATTCGCTCAGTGTACATAAGTGCAAACTACAAACAAGCGATAACAAGGCAAATACATCAAAGTGTTTGCTTTACATTAGCGTTAAATGGTGTTAACTTACACCCACACACTTGCACAGAGCTAAGAAACTCGACACGGAGCGTTGCCCTGGGCAAACATACACAAAAACACACACACACACACACAAGAGTACACTTAGAGAAATGTTAATTAATTGCCATACATGGCCTGGCCTTAAAGGTCAGAACTTGTATTCTATAGTTCTGAATTGGTGACTTTTGAAGAAGATAGGCTTCTCTTCTAGTTTGAAAGCTTATCTGCTTCTTCGTGATTTTAATACTTATCGATAATTTATCGATATTTATTGTATTTTTTTCTTCCAAGTGGGTATCTTTCGATAGCATTTCGATAGATTCCTTGAAAAGTCATATCATTCTTTTGATTTTTTGGTGAACCCTATGAGTTGGTGCCTTTTGAAAAGACAAGTCTATTCAACTTTTGTTATTCTACTAATAGTATCGATAGTATTATCAATAGTAGTATAGTAGTATCAATAATTAATCGATTATATTCCCATTTTCTCTTCTATTTGGCTAGCTATTCAATATCTATAATAATCTTTTTAATTCATTTTTTTTTTAATAAGTCTTTATTGCTTTATGAACTTTCGATAATAAGTTTTCTGATCAAGTTCAGCAGTTCTTTCTTCTTAAATCTGCTCTACCCTTAAGCCCTTAGGCAACATCCACTTTTCTCTCAGTGCTTCACCCATACTGCACCTTCCATATTCGTGGGCTGCCTCAAAATGTTAATTGATAAATGTGGCAACCGACGGCCAGGTCGGGTATCCAGCTCAATTGACAAGCAATTAGAAACCGCAACCAGCGCCGAAGAGGCCAAAGTTCGATGGCATCAACTGGATCCAGGTCCCTGGATCGAGTGTCAGGCCTCGAATGCTAATGAAGTTCATAATTGTTCAATATGTGGCTGGTGTTCTCTTGCGTGGCTCTTCAGGGCGGCAATGATATTAGAAATGAATTATTTATCAAAACTATAAACTGATAGTTTTGTTTTTGTATTGAAATGGCTTTTTAATGTTTGGTCCTTGTTGGGGGAAAAGTTTCCATTCTGTGGTGTTTGTTTTTATTTTGTTGGCACATCCGAAGGATGCTTCTGTGGAGCCCTTTTCTCCAGCGTGCTTTCCTGTTTTTTGGTGGCTCTTCCTGGATTTTTCCTGCTGTTTTTGTTTACAACTTGATAATTAAACACGTTTTGTGCCCAGTCCCGGCAGGACTTCTCCTGCTTCTCCAGCTCCTGCTCCCTCCAAATTATATTTACAGGTCAATTTAATTCTTTTTGCCCATTTCTCTTTTCTGCTCTGGCGAACCCAGCTCTTAGCTCTTCTAACACCCAACTCCCACTTGCTGTTGGTGTTTTTGTTCTCTGGCTCAAAAGTTTGCACATTAAAATATGTAAATTTTAATTTGAAACAAAAGGGTTGACGGTTGGCAGCCGAGGCAGCCCCTCGCCAAATGTTGACGGCAATGGCGACGATGACGACGCCTCAACCACCTTTGCCCCATTTCCTCCTTGCAACCCTTTTCACTGGCAGGTCCTCCTGCTCCTTCTGCCTCAACTCTCCTCTGCGGTGGCCTCCGTGTGCCCTGGCATTTTATCTAGTGAAACATTGGCACAACTTTTTGGACACTTTTAGCGTCTGTGCGTCGACATCTGGGCTACCGGTTGGTTCCCCAGTCATTTTCCTTGATTTTCCAGGAGCCTTTCCTCTGCCAGCTGTCTGTTGGAGTGGGGCTGGGGCTGCCAACTGGCTTTTTTTGATAAATCTTAAAGGAACCTGGCGACCGTGACAGTTCAGAGTTTTAAATGGTTGGAAGTTAGGGTTTCTTAACTTTAATATGTAAGATGTTAATATTTTAAAGTCCTCAAGGCCTCTACATTTATTTTTTACTTTCTCCCCCAAAAGCCAATCCATTATTTGATCTGGAAATTGAGGCCAAATAATTTTGAGGAACAGTTTGGAGGACTGACAGCTTGCGGCTTAGCCAACATCCTTGATTTTGCTCCGCCATTTGTTTGTTTGTGTTTGTGCCATCCATTCCAAATTCTAGCCACTTATTCGAGCTTCCGCTTGGCTCTACAAACCCATCCACCCATCCACCTCCTGGTATTCTCATACTTTCTCACTTTCTCTCCCTGCGTTTAATTTATTATCTACGCCGAAGAAGCAGCAGCTGTTTGGGAGTCGGAGGCACTGATTTACAGTTGGCTAAAAGCTGCGGCTTGTTGTTGCGAGAGGTGTTGCGAGGGGCTGCTGTGGAGCTGTGGAGCTGTGGAGCTGCGGTGTCACAGGATTGCAAGTGAACGAAAACAAATTTACAACAAACCACGGGAAAAATATATGTGATGCCACTTGCCACTTGGCACATGCCACCCCAAGAACAGGACTCTCCGCTAGAAGCAACATCCCTCGCTTTTTTGGCGCAAAATGAATTTAAGTTGAAAAGTTGTGAACATTTTGTGGATAGCCTGACTAAGGGGGGGAGAGGACAGTAGCGTAGCGAAAAGGGGATTCGAAAATCAGATAAATAAATTAAATGGTACTTAATACCATTTTTAGTTAAAGGCTTCAAGGAAGAAACCCTAAAGTCCCTAAGCGATTTTCTTTAGAAACCCCTTTCTTTTGTTAGACTATGCCCTTGGCCATTGGAAGGAGGGGTTCTTAGGAAGCTGCGTGTGGATTTCACTGATTTAATTGTTGGCAGCTCCAGCTCCAGCACCAGCTCCTGCTCCAGCACATGCTTGAAATTTATCTTTTAAAAATAATGTATTAATTTTTGTGGCACTCCCCCGGAAAAGCAGGCGGAAAACCCCCAAAAAACCGCCGCCATAAACTCATTTGTGTAAAAAGCTTTTTGTTTCACTGTATCCTTGCGTATCCTTGGCTGTGTGTGTGTGTGTTCCCCATTGCGGTAAATGAATTTACGCTTGGCTCTGTCTCTTAACAAGTGTGTGTGTGTGTGTGCGAGGGTCGTTTTATGGTTGAATAGTTTTCGAAACTGCGGGGCTCGTTGGGGTTAAGACCCCAACAACGCCGAACAGGTGAACCAGAAATTAATTTCATGGATTCTCTGTTGTTTTTGGTGGTTTTTTTTTTTTTCGTCCTTATTTTTAATAGTGGCTAATATTTTGCTGGCAACTTTCTCTTTAGCCCTTTCACCTGTTGGCAAAATAATTTTCTATTAATTAAGCGCCCGACTGGAGACCGAGGGAGAGCTTTCATAAAATTAGCAAACACTTGCGGGATGGTGCCAGCTGTTGGTTGTTTAAAAAAACATACACATATACATATATATATATTTATATATTCGATGAATGCATGTGCTTTTAAATACATACACATACTTGTACATATCCTTTGTGTGGGCTTGAAGCCCATTGTCAGTTAATTAACAGGCAGACTTTCGCTGGCTTGTTTGCCTTGTCAGCACCACGAGCTGTTCTCTTTAATTTGATTTACATACCACGCCTCCGCAAACAACAAACAGCAGCAGCCGCCATCAGCCACCACCCACCACCGAGCCATCGAGCCACCGACCACCCACTCAAGGACAAACAATCGTACATTGATGAGGCAAGATTTCAGGCAGCTAACATAAAGCATAGTCTACTTATAAGGGCGTCGAGAAAACTTTAAAAAAGTTAAAGAAAGGTGTCTATAAATAGAGGATGGACTTGCAAGTTATGGAATTACTAAGGGCTTTTGTTAATATTTTAATAAATGCAAAATAGGTGAGCTTATTTTGGTGACCCCGATTTGAAGGAATTTTATATTATTTCTGTAGTTATTATTATGAGTATATAGATTCTTATATAGATCTTATGTAGCTTTACTGTGAGGTTATTTAAACTAAAAACCAAACAACAGTGATTTCCAACTCCAGCTTATAGAGATGGATCAGAGTACATTGGCGACCCCGAAAATGTCATTCGGTGACCCCTATCTTATAGAAATGATATTTTTCTAGTTCTCTCTGCCTTTTTATTTTATTTAATAGCTTCTTAGCCCTACCCACCTGCTTGATTACCCAAAATAAAAACAAAAATGACTAAAAAGCAACTGAAAATCATGGATAAACAACAAATAGTACTTTGGTGAACCCGATATTGAACAAAATTTGGTTTTACCAATTAATAACCTGCAGAAAGGCAATTAAAATGCCTATTATTTATTCATACATTACTTTAAAGACCGACAACCAATAAATATCCCTTGAATACCGTTTAACAATTGATAATTTCTTGATTGTTGTTCAACTATTTGGTTTGACTTTATTTAAAATACCGCAAGCGAGAACTGTCAGGTAGAAGCTTAAACTTTGCCGAGAGCAAGCATCTCACATCCCGCTGTCATATCTGTCCCGATAATCAACCGCAATGTCAGCAGGCGGCGAAAGAGACGGCACAAGTCAGCCAGGAAGCGAGAGGGCAGATGCTTGGGGGAAAAGAGATGGCCAGATAGTGAGTGACAAGTGCAACCGCACTGCCGCGGCAGGAGCGGCAGAGATGCCAGGAGATGCAAAAGTGGCAGAAGCCGAGGCTGCAGCATAAAGTTGCATAAATGTTTGCCCAGCGATTTACAAATGTGCCACTTTCTATCACAACAAAAGCTGAAAGATACAGCTGCCGGGCGGGGGGGAGAGAGACAACAGTTAATATGCTAGAATGGCAGCTGGCCCGGTCAGGATGCGCATTGCAGTAGTTATCGGAAATGGGTTAATCGATTTTTAAGCGGATAACTATCGGAAACTCATTCGATATGCACTGTTTCACAGGCAAATGCAGGCCACCACGCCCCCTCATGCTACTTACGCCCTCCCCGCCCCCAAGTACTTGGGGATTACACTGAAAGAAATTAAAAACAGATGGTAATGGGCTAGTACCCTTGGTAGTTATTTCAATAAAGAATTTCTCTCGGTGTGTGCTGGCCATGCCAAATGGCAAAGTGCGTTCGTGCGTCCATCTGTGTTGAAACTTGGTTGGCATGCCCCATATCCCCCCACTCCCCTGCCCACCCCTTTTGGCCATGCCACTGCCTGCTGCACCACCATCTGTGTGGTTGCATGCCTTACTGCCCTGCTGCTGTTGCTGCTGCTGCTTTTGCCTGCAATGACCCCATGGGGCTTATCCTGCTGTCCTTTTCTATTCCCCATACCCAAGCCCACTTGTATCTAGCTCCATCTCGTTCCATCTCTCTTAACCCCCCAGTGACCCCTTAACATCTTATCGGCGTTGTCATTTACAGCAGCTGCTGGCCTTGTAGTTTATGCGATTTTATTTTCATTTCACTTTGCGTTCCCGTTGCCGTTGCGGCTTGCTGAAAATTTAATTTGTTGCTGCCTTTGGCTCTGTTGCGGTTTTATCACCACCCACCACCCCCCACCCTGCCCGACTGCCCCGCCACGCCCCCCAACAATAGAATTAGATGCATTGCGCCCCTCAATCGAATCCAGCACAGTGGGTGCCCTGCCTGTCTTGGCCGCCCTCCCCCCTTCGTTGTGAGTGGAAATGCATCAGGATGTGCCAGGATATGCCTGGATGTGGGCAAAGTTACTTTAGAATATTCATGCTTGCCATATATGTATGTAATCTTAAGCTGATTACGGCAATAGTTATCGCCACGGTAACTGACTGGCTCGGTTCATGGTTAATTACCAAAATGCCGGGATAATGGTCCTTAGAACGTGTTTATGGCCACTTGCTGTTGGTCGGGGGGCTTTCATATTGAAACAGTAGTTGATCCAAGGGGCTTATAGTGGAAAGCAAAATGCAGATTGAGCCTAAAAGTATGCTATCATTTATTAGAAAATTAAAGGAAGGGGTAAAGGATTTTGTAGAGTCTTGAATTTATCCATTTTGAACTAGACTTTATTCTGGTATTTTAATAATAAGACAATAATTGCTAACACGGCTTAAAAGGAAAGGATTAGGGGGGATTAAGCCTAAAAGCATGCTATCTTTTAACAGAAAAATAAAAAGAAAAAGTACCGGGTATCTTATATTGTTCGGATATAAAAGGATAACTTTATCTGGGATTTTCAGATTTAGAACAAAATATGTTTAACTAAAAAACTAGACAGGAACAGCTAAAATAGACAGAAAATAATAGTGTAATATAAGAAGCGAGTACCGGGTATCATATAGTCCTTGCTTTTTTGTACGATCTCTCGATGGCCTAATAGCATTCACTTCACCAAGTTCCAAGTGTCCACTTTCAAACAACAAACATCAAACTCTCTACTGCCACAAGCTTCACTGTACCATGTGGGAAAGAGACATCTGGCCTGGGCCAGAAAGAGAGAGAGAGATATATATAGAGCGAGTCAAAGAGATTGCTGCCAATTAGTGAATGGAATTGTTCATTTTTCTGCGGTTTCCTTTGCGCCTAACGAATTATGCAAAGCACTCGGAAATTGTCCTTCTCGCATTCGTTTCGGTTTTCTTCCTCTGGCCGGAAAAACAGCCTAGGGAAAACCACCAGGGGGGCGGTGGGCGGTGGGCAGGCTAGTGGGCGGTGGCCAATCATCCGGAAATGCGAACGTCACGCACAACCGCAACAAAGAAAGTCAATTAGCAATGGCCGAGTCTGAGTCTGAGGCTGAGGAAAGCGAACAAATTTCCCAAGAATGTTGCGGGAAAACACTTTTCGTCTGGGAAAGCAAGACGAAAGGCACATACCCAGCTGGTTTCAATTAATTTCGAGGCACAAAATTCCCTAATAGACACAAACTATGTCATAGTTCAAAAATAAAACAAGCCACCAAATGTCCTTAAAAATACAAGAAAAATAAACCGAAAAAAAGAATGGACATTGATTGAACAAACTCGGTCTTGGGTTATCCAACCAAAAGGCATAATGAAAGACATTTCAATTTAAATTACAACACAACACTCACACATCGAGAAAGGACATTTGTCAATGGCAGGACCTGCCTGTGCCTCCACTTTCCATTTCTGTTCGTGGAAGAAAGGTGTGCGCATGTCGTTTAAATAAATTATTTTCCTCAAGGAAGTGCAATTAAGAAAATGTTTAATAAATTTTCCAGCTCCTGCTAGGAGCTGGCGCTTCTAACTTTTCACTGACCCTGAGACCCCACTGGACAGGACACGCTGCTATTTTTCGGGGGGAGTGGGCCTGAGTGGTTCTAGTTTTCGGACCATTGTCCCCGGCAGGAGCAATTTGCATAAGGTCCCTGCCGGGAAGCCCGATGATGTGTCTCATTTGTCGTGCACTCTTTTATTCATAGGCCAGGGATATTCAAAAGTGGCGAGGCGGGCCCCTTTTTGAAAAGTTGGGCACTGGAGCTGCTTGGTTGGTCGTGTGGCCGGGTGGCCGGGTGGCGGAAATAATTAATCGAACACATCCGTTGCACACCCTTTGAGTTATCAGCCAGGAATTGGAGCAGAACTCGAGTGGTTCTAAAAATATATATATACACCCACATACACACACACGTCCGAAGGAGTGCCTGTGTGGCTGGAGAAACAAAAAAAAATAATAAGAAATTGAAGGAGAAATTCCAGCTTAAAGGGGAGGTGCTTGATTTCACACTAATGATGTGCACTGAACATGTAGATGCACTGCGAGAGATTGGGGTCTTAAAGGAAAAGATATATGGCTTATAAGTTGACTTAAAAGTTAAAAGAAGTAAGAAAATTAAAGGGAAGAGCTAGAGGTTTTAAGAAATGTGTGATAGCCGGTATTTCTAGTCATGTATCCTTTCATGAAAGAGTACCTTATAGATACTACGATGAAATAATAATATATGATACCCGGTACTTAAATACATCAAGATATAGGTCAGAAGAAGTCTATATTACTTTACTTCTTCTCCCAAAATTGGAGTTCAATCATTTCTCTCTCTGTCCCTCAAGACATGCCCTTAAAAAGCTAAAAATCTAAACAACTTCCCCCAACAAGGAAGCACCAAGGAATAAAAACGAAACTAAATAATCATTAGCGAGAGCCAAACATGGGGGGTGGTAATGGATGGGCTCTGCCATTAAAAGGAGGTGGGCGGCCAGTTGTAATCAAATTTAATTGCTGAACGAAAAACAACGCCAAGAACTAGAAGCCCAAAACCGAACCAGAAACCAAACCGAAATCGAATCGAATCGAATGGCAAGGAAATATAAAACCCAACCCACTCCACTCCACGCCGAGGAGGTCCTTCATTGTTTGGCGAGTGGAGGTAGCGAGGTAGCAGGAGGGCACTTGAATGAAAAGCTTGTTAACTTAATAGAACCAACTGGGCCGAGCTCTTAATTTATTAATGATACTCGCCGCGGACCATATATCTAAGAATGGCTTTTTTTTCGTCCTTTCGGGTACTGCTCCTTGTCTTGTGGGGGGTGCGTGTGCATTAGTTTACATGTCAACGAAATGTTTTGTTTTCCTGTCAAGTGCCCCAAATTGGGAAGGCAGCGTAGAAGGAGCAATGACAGCACTGGGGCCATTATTCATATGTTTATGATTCACACACGCGTACACGAGTCCGCGTACAAAAATATACAAATGGTAGGCTATATATAGCCCAATCGAATGCCGACCATTAACATAATTCCGATCGATGGGCTCGAGTGGGTGAGGTTAATTGCTCGCGAGGGCCGACACTAATGTGCCACGATTTTGGGCCATGAATGCTGATGGAGATTGAGGACGTGATTGAAGTGCCTGATCAATGGTTCAATCAATTAACGATTAATTGCAAGAATCCTCAACAAGAAGACTCCTCTTTAAAGCCATGTTTAGTTAACCTTTCTGGGTGGAGTCCTTCAATCATGTCGGGGTCCTAGTTTGTTTTTTGGCGCTTTGCATGTCCTGATGGCCAGGACCTGCTGGCGCCGCATTCCCACTGCCAATGGCCATAAATTGCCGGCTGGCCATGGTTATCGATAAACGATAGCCCACAACCAGCACCAGGACGAGGACCCTTTTTCTGAGAGCAAAATGCCAACGTGTTAACAACGGCCACTTTGTGTCCATGTGTGTGTGTGTGTGTGTGTGTGTGTGAGTCCTGCAGGAGCCAGGGCGGGTGCGCTAGTTTTTGATTTATACTCGTGTGCATATTAATATGGCGTTAAAATATGATGCCAAAATTTATGTGTGAAAAACAGGGCGGTGCAGCAGCTGAAGCCACCAACTACAGCACCACAGAAGACATTATTGCGATTCTCTTGGCCATGAGGAGCAGGATTTATGGCCAGAAATACTAGCAGCTCAGCAGCTCCAGCATTCCCTCTCTCTGGCACGTTCGTCCTTTTTGGGTTCGGGGGCTGCTGCTTCTGGTCCGATTTATGGGCGCACATTTGGCCGAAGCCGAATCGAAAATCCAGCCAAGAGGCAAAGCTCTGCCCTGAAACAGAAGACGTAACGGCCCAGGATAATGCAAGGATGCGGGCTCTAATCAGAGTAGTAGTGTGTGCTAACCTTTAATTTAGTATATCAATTTCGCGAGGAAATAATAGGTATTGATTCATAAAATAGGGAAATTAATTGTTTATATTTTTCGAAGCACGAAAAGCACATACCCAGCTGGTTTCCAAAAAGCAGGCAATGAAAACTAATAAACTAAAGGTTTTGAAAGGATATTTGGAGCATACACTATAAGAGCATACTTTTAGGTGGGAGATGTATGTTTTTCAACAAACTTATAGATTAAAAGGTTAAAAGTTATATTTTGAAGCATACTTTTAGACAGTAGAGGTTTTATTTTTCAACAATTATTACACCACTTTATTACAAAAATTTCAACAACACTCACAACACTTAAAAGTAGGCAATGAAATAAAGAAATCAGGAATAACCATTCCTTTAATCCTCTCTTGCAGCTGTCAGCTCAATGAAGCCCAACATGGACTCCACCAACTGCATCCTAGTCCAGGACGTCAAGTCCCAGCCCCACGACTTGCGCGGCGGCTTGGCGAAAGGAAACGAGAAGAACGGCGTGGCCACGGCATATCCCACTGAGGAATCGATCCAGACCAGCACCTCGGACCACGGCCAGAATCACGGTGTCCACGGGCTGATGAACCCGGCGGTAGTCGGCGGCGTTGGGGGCAATGGGATGGCCGGCGGGAATGCCGGCATCCAGCAGCAGTTGCTATTGCAGCAACAACAGCCGCACTCGATCAACCAGCCGCTGACCCCGTTGGACGCCACAAACACCCAGCTGCAGGATCACCACCAGCTGACATACGGCGGCATACCCGGCAACGGGGCCATCGGCGGCATGGGCATGGGCATGGGCCCGGGGGGCCAGATGATACAGCAGAACCACCAGGCGCTGCAGCCCCAGCTGGGCGGTGTGGTGGAGCTGAAGGAGTTCAACGAGGCCTACCACGCCACCATACCCGCCTACCAGTTCTGGACCCTGGAATTCCGCAACAAGCATCCGGCCTTCATTCGCTTCAATTTCACGCTGCCGTGGGGCGCCCACTTTGCGGTCTATTCGCGACGCAATGTGGCTCCCTCGGTGACCCAGCACGACTTTGTGGAGTTCATCAAGGGTGGGCGGCTGGACAGCCACCTGCGCCACCGTCGCAGCACCGCCAACGCCACCACCCACGACCTGGAGCTCTACCAGCATCTGCGGGAGGAGGAGGAGATGCGCTATCGCACCATTGAGGACACCGACCAGGACCCGGACGACGATCAGGACTCGGACGAGAGCCGCAGCTTTGAGTCGCGGGAGGACGACGTGGACATACCCCTGAACATTGCCAAGCAGCACGTCCAGAAGTTCGGGAAACCGCAACAGCCGCAGGAGCATTGGATCAACAAGCGCTCCGCCGGCGACGGCCTGCCCGCCCTCGACGTGGACGCGATGACCGTGAATGTGTCCCTCCTGCAGTACCTGGACACTGGCCTCTGGTTCATTTCCGTCTATAACGACGAGCTGGTGGCCCATTCCGTCTCCCTCCTGGCCGAGGAGGCCGAGGGTGTCAGCACCACCTGCCCCAATGACTGCTCCGGCCGTGGTAGCTGCTACCTGGGCAAGTGCGACTGCATCGATGGCTACCAGGGAGTGGATTGCTCCAAAAGTAAGTCCCTAGAACCTTATTCCAACAATCCATCATGACACTCATCCATCTCTTTCGCACTCTTTAGGCGTGTGTCCTGTCCTGTGCTCCGCCCATGGTCACTACGGGGGCGGAGTGTGCCACTGCGAGGAGGGCTGGAAGGGGGCGGAGTGCGACATTCCGGTGGGCGAGTGCGAGGTGCCCAACTGCTCGGCCCATGGACGCTGCATCGAGGGCGAGTGCCACTGCGAGCGCGGCTGGAAAGGACCCTACTGCGATCAGCGTAAGTGTCAAGGACTTGGTGCTCAGTGGGCATGTAGTGTGAAAAATATTTTTGTCGATTTTTGGTAGAAAATTTTTAATATTTAAAGCATGCTTTTAGGCAGTAAAGGGAATTTTATTTTTAACAATACTTAAAACGCTTAAAAGTATACTTTAAAATTTTATTAAATATTTAAGAATTTTCAGTATTTCAAGGCTCAAAGGTTATGAGAATACACTTTCTTCTGTAATACCTTCAAAGCCTTTAATTAGTCTTTAAATATTAATAAATATTTTAGAATTTTATTACAACACTCTAAAAAGCCTAAAATAGAGTCTTAAATATTAAATAATATCTCGTATTTGAAGCATACTTATAGGACTTCCTTTTTCCACAAAACTTCCTTCAAGTTAAACCTAAAATACTATTAAATATTAGAGAATCGCTAGTATTTAAAACCTACTTTTACACACTAAAGGTCATTCCTTTTTCAACAACACTTTCCACAGCCTAAAAGTAGACTCCAAAAATAATATTCTCTCAGTGCTCTTGCTCTGTATGAGTGTGTATGCCTTCTGCTGACTTGGCATAAAAATGCTAAAATTATTTATTTGCCTTGTTTGCAATTTGGAGCCAGCCTCGGTTCCGGGCCATGTTGACACTGCCCGATAAGGACAGTCGGCGGACAAGGACATGGGTGTCCTTTGGAGTGGAGGCTGGGCGGTGAAGGCAGAAAAACGTAAACGAAAGAAGTCGAGGGAGTGGCCCGCCAAGTGGATGCCAAAATATTTCAGTTATTATGCCTCTCGACACCTCTCCTCTCCCTCGGTTCGGCCCCTCTCGTTTTTGGGGGGGCTCTTGGTCTAAAAATATTCTGGCCTCGCTTATGTCTCTGTATCTCTGTGTGTGTATCTCTGTGTGTATGTGTTGGCCCTAAATTGACAAAGCGAAAGGCAAAGAAATGCCAAAAATTTTTCCGCTTTTCCAACACACTGCCCGCCGCTCTTTTGAATTAGCCGAAAAGCAGGCTTTAAAGACCAGAGAGGTCTTTCAGATACCCTACAAAAGCATACCATCCTGAAACCGCTTTAAAAACGCATATACCTCGGTGGATCCTAGTGGGTCGGGGCATAAAATATGCAACATGCAACAATACACGTCGGGGCAACATTTTGATGTGTTTAATGTTGGAGCGGGCCACCCCTGGTGGCATGTGAAAACAAACAGGGACAAACAACAAACAGAATCCGAAACAGAAACAGAAGTAAAGCAGCAAAAAAAAAAAATATACAGAACAGGATGCGAGGTCCTGGGTCGAGAGGTCCTGGGGAGAAAACGTTGAGCAAACATAAAACGTATAAAATCGAATTTATATGTCGGGAGCATATTCCTCAAACACATGCGAGCCAAGTCAGGAAAAAAAAACCGGAAGAAGTAGGAGAAGAAAAACAACACAAACGGAAAACAAAACAGAAAGAGATAGATAGAGACAGATAGAAAGAGATAGAGAGAGAAAGAAAAATTGCAACAACTGCGCAAAATTACCAACTTGAACTAAACTGGAATTTCATTTTAATGACCACTTTCGTACGTGTCTAACATACTAATCATGTCATGTGTGTGTTTTTGGCCAATACAAGGAGGGGTCTTGGCCAAAACGAAAGGAGTAACAGAGACAGAGAGATAGAGCGAGAGGGTGGTAAAAAGAGACGGGAAGTGGAGAGTAGGTACCAAATGGAGGAAAGCTTTTTGTTTTGGCACGGCTGTCACGACTTGGCTGCCCTACCGAAATAAAATATATATATAATATCCTTTCTGCACTCTAATATTTTTATTTTTTTTGGATTTGATACAGTGGGGACTCTGAAAAGAGGACACTACTTACACACTACTACTACTACTGACACTACTACTAGTTTTATTACAAGATTTAAAAGGGGTTTCTAAAATAATTAAAATAATATCTATAAAAGTCATTCTTACTTACTAACTTAACTGTGGAACTTAATATATAGCATACCTTAAAGTTAATGTTTTAGGGCTTTTTAATATTTCTAGTTATATTAGTTGATTTTGAGTTTTATAAGGTTGTTTTTTTTAGATACAATGACTACAGGAAGAGGGATTTAGAAGGTCTAAAGGACATATGGAGGTTTAGGAGGTCATTTTTTTAACCACACCCTTTATATACCTAGGCTATACCTATGATAAAATGGTTAGTAGAATACCCAGCCTACCGAAGCATACTTAGGGTCTTGTTCTACCTTTTCTTGAATAAAACATATGTGATCCTAGCGCTTTTTAAGTTTTAAAAAGTTATACATACATTCGAGGGAATATAAGGAGTTTACTTAAGAAGTCCTATGAATATTAACTAAACACTAAACACTAAAGACTAGAGACACTAGAGACTAAACACTATATAAAATTCACACGTAGAATTTTCCATAATTTCCATAACTCTTAACCGTTTGTGGAGCTAAAGGTTCTATCTTTGGATTTTTTTTAAAAGGTTTAAGTTCATTTATAAGTAAAAAATGTTCTAGACCCTCACATGGTTCTAGCTCTGATAAACATAAGTAAGGATAGCAAGAATCTTGACCTATTAATGTACAAGTCTTATGTATTCCCCATTATACCTTTCTGTATAAATACTTCGCTTCTTTAACCATATTCACTGTGTCATCTCCACGTGTTGACTAACAATCGTTTCGTATTTATTTTCTCTCCCACCCAACCACAAAATCAACCACCCGGCGATGACCTTACCACCCACCACACCACTTGGACAACGCAGACGACTGCCTGGATCCGCTCTGCTCCGGACACGGCACCTGTGTGGCTGGACAGTGCTACTGCAAGGCCGGCTGGCAGGGCGAGGACTGCGGCACGATCGACCAGCAGGTGTACCAGTGCCTGCCCGGCTGCTCCGAGCACGGAACCTACGACCTGGAGACCGGCCAGTGTGTCTGCGAGCGCCACTGGACAGGTCCCGACTGCTCTCAAGGTAAGGGATCAACCGGATCAGCCCTCCCCTTTCCCTCTGAATGTCTCCCCCAGACCATTTGTTGAATTTAATCACACTTACAGGGGGAGGATGCAGGGAGGAGGAGGGTAATTTAAAGCAGAAGCCTTCTGGAGGCTGGTGGCCATAAAGCATAGTGGCCGTAAAATCCAGGTACGAGGCAGTGCCATACATGGCCGAAATCTGTGGCACTTTGGCGAATATGATGATGTTTTATGGCCGCAACTAAATCCGAAATTAGAATGGAATGTCGGCTGGCCGTAAAGCTGGAGCTTCCAATTAGGCCCTCGGCCCTTTCTCCACCCCCAACCATCTCCCATTTTTCCAAAAAAAAAAGAAACAGAACCATAATCATCCAGCGAAGAGAATCAGAAACAGAATCAGGAGCTCAATAAAACAAGCGGCTTACGAGTGGAGGCCAACAAAGTCCAAAGGACACGTCTCGCCGTGGCACGCACTCCTAATTTGCTTAACTTTTTAGCACCACGAGCAGTAGCAGTAGCAGTAGCTACAAAAAGCATCCCGGATTAAAGGGGGTGCATATTATACTATATACATATACATACCTATATATATAGATATATATATATACGTCCCACGCATATAGTCGGGGATGTGGCCACGTTGACGACTCCTCCTGGCGTAATGAAGCAGAGCCTCATAAAAATTCATTATTTATTTAATACGCAGGTTGTGGCACTGCTACTGCTCCTGCTCCTGCTCCTGCCTCTCATTCCATTTAGTCCTCGCAAAAAAAAAAAAAAACAAATAAAATAAATTTACGCCTGCGAACAAAAGTCATGGGGCAGCCTCAGCATCCCCCGAAAACCAGATTATGAACTAAACCATAAATTCCACAGAGTCAGGCCAAGAAAAATGTCCACCAATAGAGAAAGATAAGGCTTTAAGGTTTAAGTTTTTATAAATTATGCCCAGAAGTATATTATTTAATTCCCATTCGATTCAATAGATCTGAAAGCAGACCTCTTGTAAGGGTTATAGTCTGTAGTAGCCCTTAGTTTTATCTTCCAATACTCATTACATCTCCAAACTATCCTTACAGCCGTTTGCAGTCTGGACTGTGGACGCAATGGAGTGTGCGAGTCTGGCAAGTGCCGCTGCAACTCGGGATGGACTGGAAACCTGTGCGACCAGCTGCCCTGCGATGCCCGATGCTCCGAACATGGTCAGTGCAAGAATGGAACCTGTGTCTGCTCTCAAGGCTGGAACGGACGTCATTGTACTCTGCGTAAGTGTTACCTTTAGTATCTTTTTGGGGAGTAGTTTAGACTAAAGAGGAGTACCGGGTATCGACTTTCTTTCTTCAATGGAAGATAACCTAGAGCCGGTCTTCTATGAAAACAGAGAAATACCAAGTAATATGGTCTTCATCTGAAGGTAGAGAAGTCCTGGGAGTGTCACAATCTTTAATTAATGTTTGGGGAGTACAGGGTATTATACAGTCTTTAATGAATGAAGGAAGAGTACCGAATATTACACCGTGTATAGTGAAGATAGAGGAGTATCGGGTATCATAAAGCATTTACCAGAAGATAGACACGGAGTACCGGGTATCATATGGTTCTTGATTAAATATAGAGGATAACCGGGTATTGCATAGTTCTTAACTATTAATAGAGAAGTACCGGATCAGTTAAGGATAGAGGAGTACCGGGTATCACAAGGTCTCTATTGAAGATTAATGACTACTGGTATTTTAGGAACATAACCGGGTGTCACACTGTCTTTTGATACAAAGAGAGGAGTACCGGGTATCTCCAAGTCTTCAACCTAAGAAAGAGAAGTACCGGGTATCATATAACCTTCAATGAGAGATAGAGGTCTTTTGATAAACAACGGGAGTACCGGATATCTAAAAGTGGTACCCTGATACCTGATACCCCCGATATAGCCTGCAATGAGGGATGGAGGAGTACCGATTATCATATATGTAGTCTACAATAAAAGTTGGAAATTCAACAAAAAAGTCACTAAAAAGGGTCCTCAAACACTGACAGTTGTTCCAAAACAGTGTCATATCCCCACCAATGTTACCACACCCCTGCTTTTAGTCTTCACCTTTAAAGACAACATTTCTCTCGTGCTTTTTATCAATTTTTTGGCTTGCTTCTACTTGTATTTTTTGGTTTGGATTTTTTACAGCTTTTTGGCTGGAACTGGAGCTAGAGGTGGAGCTGGAGATGGAGCTAGAGTCGATGCACCAAAGTATTTTGTACATGTTTACGCCATTTGCTCTCCACTCCACTCCTGGGGCGTGGTGCAACAGCCCCCCCCTCCAGTGATTTCCCAGGATTCCTCCACGAATTTTGCTGGCTTTTGGGTTTTTTTTTTGTTGTGGGCTGGTTGGGGGTTGGCTGGGAAGTGCGTTTGACAGTTTTGCCGCCATGACTTAACCATGTTGTTTGAGGCGAACACACACACACACTCATACAAAACTCTGACGACCGGCAACAAAAACAAATAGAAAGGAGCAGCGCCAGGATACAAGTTGCCGGGGCAGGATAACAGGACGGTGGGGTGTAGAGCCATTCGGGGCACTGCAGCATGATAAGTAGCTATCGATTGACAGTGATTAAAACTTTAAAAACAAACAGTCATGTTACAAAAACATCCACAAAACGACGCCGAACACTGCCAGGCATGCATGTAATGGCACTCCCCCCTCCTGGTTTCTGGCTTTGGCGACTGTCCTCCGCGTCAGCCCCACCTCTACCTCCACCAGCCCGCCCCTCAACCCGATCAACATTTCGGTGACGTGTGCAAAACCAATAAAACTTCCGACGTCATTCAGAGTCACTGGCAATCTTGCCTCGACCTCGCACTCCCTCTCACGGGACTCAATCGATTCCAAGTGCTCCAGCCCCGGCCCAGCCCAGTCCTGCCCGGCCCCTACATATGCGAAAAGGGGGCGTGTCAGTGGCACTAATACATGCAATATAGAATAGTGGAGCGTATCTGTGTCTGGGTTTCGGTGTTGTATTTTTAGAAAGTACTTAACGACTTTGCCGGCTCAGTGATGCCAAAAAAAAAAGGGGGTAGTGCTATATAAATGCTTAGAAAATGGAGGATATTTTATAAAGTATTCTTTCGTTTATATTTTATATTTTTGCTTAATTGTAAATAAATAAATTTTACTTTTGTTGGAATTTAATATAAAAACAGTTTACTGAAACCTAAAAAGAGGTTGTATGTATATTCAGAGTTAATAAGGGAGTGTTCTATATATTATATATACCAACAAGTTAAATCAGGGAATTTTCTATAAAATGTTTTATTTGCTATTTTTGCTTTTAAGTTAAAGATATTTTGAATGAAAGTTAAATAAAAGTAGCCATTGAGTCACAAAAACAGCTATACAGCTTCTATATCAATGGGTAACAAGAAAGGAAAGCTAACTTCGGGCGGAGCCGAAGTTGATATACCCTTGCAGTTAAAACCGGATATATATCGCAAACATCGGATATAGTTGGCCGATCCTTATGATTACATCATAATAAAACCAATTAATTACAATAAAAAATCTAAAAAAAAGTCCCAAGCTTCTATCTTCAAAAATACGAAAGTTGATATATCTACCAATTAGCATTTCCGATCGTTCAGTTATATGTCAGCTATAAGATATAGTCAACCGATCGTTATGAAATTTGGTAGATCGGATTAACTGACCAAAAATAGAATGTGTACCAAGCGCCAGCTTTCTATCATCAAAAACACGAAAGTTGGGTCATTTCCGATCGTTCAGTTATATGGCAGCTATAGGATATAGTCGGCCGATCCTAATGAAATTTTGTAGGTCGGATTAACTGACCAAAAATATAATCTGTACCAAGTTCCAGCTTTCTATCTTCAAAAACACGAAAGTTGGGTCATTTCCGATCGTTCAGTTATATGGCAGCTATAGGATATAGTCGGCCGATCCTTATGAAATTTGGCATGTCATATTATTTTGCCAAAAATAGCTCTCATGTCAAATTTGAACTCTCTAACTCTAAAAACACCAAAGTTATACCATTCCCGATCAATCAGTTATATGGAAGCTATAGGATATAGTCGGCCGATCCGGGCCGTTCCGACTTATATACTGCGTGCAAAGGAAAGAAGGGTGTGTGCAAAGTTTCAAGTCGATAGCTTTAAAACTGAGAGACTAGTTTGCGTAGAAACAGACAGACGGACAGACGGACAGACGGACAGACGGACAGACGGACAGACGGACATGCTCATATCAACTCAGGAGGTGATCCTGATCAAGAATATATATACTTTATAGGGTCGGAGATGTCTCCTTCACTGCGTTGCACACTTTTGGACAAAATTATAATACCCTCTGCAAGGGTATAATAAAGCGGTGTTCTACATATATGTTACCAAATGGAAAAAGGTCTTTAAATTAATAATATTTTTAATAAAACTACTCATGGAAACATTAAATAGAGCTTTTATGTTCAGAGTTGAGGATAGCGTTCAGTGTAGAGTTCGAAACTTCTTCAAACTTAAAAAAATTATTACAATTAAATAAAGTCTAAATAAGAATAGCTTCTTTATTTCTTAATTTGTATATTATGTTTGTTACTAAAAAAAACAAAATAAAGCCTCATAAAGCCTTAATATCTCCATACAAATGTCATATAAAAGTAGACCATACCGTCATCACTATTCCCCTGCACATGAGCTCTTTCAGGGGGCATGGCGCAAGGGGGTCTGCTGCACAGATTAGACCTTTCAGTCGGCGCCTTCAATGCGGCTGAGTTGATTGAATTCGAAACAGAGATTTCTGGCGAATTACGCGCCACCGAGACCTCCGCTCAATTGTTCTCGTCTGGGAGTTGGAAGCATTGAAAAAAAAAACTAAAAATAAAAATAGGGGTGACCCCGATGGGGTCAAAGGTGCTCAGACACTCCAAAGCCTTATATATGTATATATAGGTCCTCTAGTAGTTACATTTAGTGGCTCTCTCTATCGCTTTCCATTCTATTTCCATTTCTATCGCCCGTCGCGTCGTCTCATTCAAATATTTACAATGTTTTCCTCATCCTCGACGGGGATTTTTTTTTCTGGGGTCTAAGGGTCTATGGGGATTTTATTGTGGATTGTAAAATATGTGCAGAAGTGTGTTCGGGGAGATTACAACATTTTTTCAATGGCCAGGCATAAAAAGCGAGGGATTTGTCCGCCGAAAGTGATAAAATAGTAGAGGCAAAATAAGCTCACAGGCTTCTACATGATAAAAACTGACAAAAAATACAACTAAAGTTAGTGAATAATATTTAAAGTAATGGGAGCACTCTTTTTTGGGAAATTCTGACCGAGTTTCCAAGAAGTACTTGCCCTTTTTTCAAGAAGAGTTCCCGCTCGGTGGTCTCTAATCCAGTCATCAGATTTTGGCAAGAGTTTCTCACAAATGCCAATATTTGCGAGTCGAACACTTGAAGTTATTGCCAATATGTGCTCACATACAGGGGGGACTAAAGGAGGAGGGAAATCGAATCGAGGCTCGGGGAGCGAGTCGTAAACAGGAAGGCAGTAACAAGCAGGGAAGTCATTTTATGCGCCGCAAACTTTTTAACATGCCGGAAGCTGAGTTAGCAGCCCAAATGGCACACAAAAAAGGCACAAAAAAGGGGGGTCTTTGCTACCTTTGCGCCTTACCCCCTTGCCATTAACATTTTTGCAAATGACACATGTCAAGTGACATTAACTTTGCGTCAAATGCTGTCGTGGCACAAACAAATAAAGCCAGAATGATGGCAGCACAACACAAAAAAAAAGCACAAAGGGGGGGTTGAGGGTATGATGGGCAGAAATCATCTATCGTTAGGTTACGTTTCGTTGGGTTTTTATGTTTGCCGAACATTTCGTTGAGTGCCGCCAAAGGTTAACTGCCACTGAGAGTGAGAGCAAACATCAACATTATTTTTATATTCATGATGTTGACTTGAAAATCAAGGAGGTTGGAGGCCCGGGAATGCAAATTTACAGGAATGGCAAGGGAAAGGAGGGGTAGGGCTAGGGGAGCTGTGTTATCATTCAATTTGAAGCGCCACTCGATCCGGACAGTATGCTCTTAATTACAGACAACACAGAATTGGATTTTTACCAAAAAAAATGTACCTTGGCAGCTGCAGTTCCACACTGCGTATGAGTGATGTGTTTTTGGTCAAGGTTTTAGGTTGAACTAATAGTATGAAATAGAAATAGTATGATTAATCTCACTATATATCAAAAATTACAATAAATTTTTGTATAGAATCTAAATAACTGTAATGGCTACACTGCGTATGAGTAATGTGATGGTTTTCCATGCATATTAGTATTTATTTAATGGAATATCTATCTTAAAATGACACAAGAGCGAGTGAAAAACAAACAAATAAATAGGACAACAGGGCGTATGAGTTATGGGGTTCAAAAAAGTGCAATTTATTTTTTGGTATCATAAAAATAACCATAAGAATTGGTTATTAAAATGCAAGATTTTTAGCTAAAATAAAAAAAGTATAGACTTTTTGTAAAGAAAACCTCTTCTAACTGGGAGACTACAGTGCGTATTAGTGATATTCATCTTGTAAGTAGCTTATTAATTATTATAAATAAATTAATAAAATAAATAAAATAATGAGAACTTCTTAAGATAATTCTCAACATAAACCATAAAGTTACTACATTTTTAAAACTCATTCAAGTCTTCATTTAGACCACCATGTCGTATGAGTGATGTGATTTCGGGCTGCGACTAAAAAGTATAGCATAGTTTTCAGGGACTTTGAAAAATTCCCATAATAATAAATTTTAAATATTTAAATATTTATTTTCAACATTTATTAAGTACTTGGATTATTTTAAATTACATTTCATATTTCCCCAGCTGGCTGCGAGAATGGCTGCTCACGTCATGGACAGTGTACCCTGGAGAATGGCGAATACCGCTGCGATTGCATTGAAGGATGGGCCGGAAGCGACTGCTCCATAGCACTGGAACTAAATTGCAAGGACAATATCGATAATGATGGCGGTGCGTATAAAGAGTATTTTAAAAATATTAAGAAGTTTTAAATTTAATTTATTTAATTGTAAAATATTATTTTTTTAAAAAATACCTCCTATAGATGGCATGACCGACTGTTCGGATAGCGAGTGCTGCTCGCATCCCGCCTGTTCGGAGCACATTATGTGCCTGTCCTCGAACGATCCTGTGGAGGTGCTGCTCCGTAAGCAGCCCCCCTCGGTCACCGCCTCCTTCTACCAGCGGGTCAAGTTCCTGATCGAAGAGAACTCGGTGCAATCGTACGCCCACATGGACGAGTACAGCGAAAAGTAAGTGATGTGCCTCATATATTCTAGCCTTAACTGTCACCTAGAGAGTCCTATATATAGTCCATATCTTATATATATATATATACGTATATATTCTTAGAGCGCAGGGACTTGAATACCAAAAAGAGGGCTTGCTATTAAGCGATTTTTTGAGTTTGAAAATATTTCTTTAGTTTTCGATTTTTTTTTTTTGGAAACCCCTTTTTGAATTGCAGATAGTGTCTGCCTCAGACTCCAACCGATCGGATATATAACTATTGTATATAGTAGAGAGGTTATAGATCTGCAATTGAAAAAAAAAAATACATTTCAATTTCATTGGAATTGCGTTTGAACTTTTTCCGTTTTCTGTTCCGGTTTCTGTGTGGATTTCTTTAAGCTTAACGGGTGCTATGAAGGGAAAAAGCTCAAATTTATTCTAAATGAAGCCTTAGCGTATGTATGTATGTATATAGAGCCGGATAGATCATTCATCTATAGTATATATACATATATATATTGCATCTTAAGTTCATATGCTTAAACGACAAAAACGAGAAAAAAATAAAAATAAAACAAGAAATTGTTTATTTTGTTTATAATTTTTGTTGTTGTACCAACTTGACACACTACCAGTAGCCTCAAAATCAGATTAAAAAAAAAAGCGAAAAAGCTAAAAGAAAGTAAAAGAAATTTAAAATCTATACCCATTCACATTCCCACAATCCCGTACGCCTCTCTCCCCTCAATGAGTCTATCATTTATGCGCTGAAAAAAATAACCTCAAAATATATTGAGATGAGAATGAAAGAGTCTCCAGACTACAAAAAAAATGTTTAATTTTCTAGTTTTTCGTTTCCCTCTATCTCGCTCTTTTTGTATGTCCTTCCGTTCCGTTTCTACTTCCGTTTCCGTTACTGTTTCATTTCTTTCCGTTCCGTATCCTGCGTTAATCCTGAGTGATTGTTCTCCTAATTTTCTCCCGCCACAAAATAAAAAAAAATTCAAAAAAAAAATAATCAAGGGAGGAGGAAAACGAAAGGACATTTCCCAGTTTGAGCTTTTTCTTTTCTTGCAAAGTCGAGAAGAAAACCGACAACTTCCAGCCGCAAAAAAAAAGAAAACCCGAAGAAAAGAAACTCACAAAAAAAAAGATAAATTTTTTTATAATTTTGTTATATTTTTTTTATTGATTTTCCTAAGTTATCTTTTGCCGCCTCATTTCTCTCTCATCTCTCTCGAGTTGTGGAATCAGAAAACTATATACCATTATGTATCTCTGATGCGATCCGAAGCGATAATATTTGATAGCACTCCATTGAGTTTGTGTGTTGTCTAATGTTTAACCTCCTTGTGTTCGTCTTACCTAAAAAAAAAAAGAACAATATATATAACAAATAAACGAAAGAAAAAAATGTGATATATAGAAATGAAATAAAAAAACAATTTACCAAATCTCCACATAATTTAGGCCTTCATATCGATAAGTAAGTGACTCTGCTAATAAGAACCAAGACCTAGCTACATTATCGATAGTTTACTTTACCTTTGATTTGCTTTCGTTACGTTTCGTTTCAATACAGTACAGTATCTCAGCAGTACAGTCTGTCATTGTATAACTATGTACTAGCCTATGTGTTCAGTTGTTCGGTTGCTATGATTTTCGTTTTGATTTCGAGTCCCACCCGCCGGATAAGAAAGGCCCTCGATAACTGCGCCGATGTCCGACGACTTCCGAAGGAAGTCCCATCCCTAATATCGATTACGATTACATTTGTTTGTTGATTTTTAGTTGATCCCCTATAGTTCGATTTATGTTCTTCAGTTTGCCATTTAACCAACTAACCATACTAAACCAACAACGATGATATATCAGTACCAGTACACCCCGATGATGTCTGCCGATCTCCTTCTATAAGTCTATTGTCTTCGTCTTCGTCCATCATCAGACTAAATGTGTATGTCAAATGTGTGTTACTTTTCTGTTCTTTTCTTTTCTTTGATATTTTTGTAGTCTTCATTTCCGTTATCGTTATCGTTATTGTTTTTCGATTTCCATTTCCGTTTCTGTTCCCACTCTAAGCTATGAAAGTACAATTCTTTACCCTAGGTATGCTAAAAAATGATACAAAAAAACCAAAGAAAAAAAATGAAAATTTCTATCCAATTGTTAAGCAATATCAAAGTTTGATCAATTCGTTAACGAAACGCATTTTTGTCTTTTGATTTCTTTTTTATTGTCCTGTCAATTAATTGTGTACTGTCCTACTCTGTTGCTGTGGCTCGATACCTTCATGTTGTGTGCTAAACCAAAAAACCAAAAAAAAAATATCAAAATCCAAATTTCAACACCAATCAAAATATGCATTTCCTACATGCAAAATTAAAATCTTAAAAAAAAAAAAAAAAATATATGTATCACACAAAAAAAAATCCTACGTTTTCAACCCGTGAATTTGTAGTCTCTTCTGGAGCTCATTCACACCTTGGTAAGTCGAAAAAAAAAAACACCAAAAAAAAAAAAAACATTTCAATAGGAAACACAGACTTGGTAACCAGGAAAGAAAATATTTTTGTTACAGTCGCATCTTTTTTGAGTTTAGTTCTGGAACTTTTCAGTTCTCCATCCGAACACAAAATGCATTCATTTTCAGTTGATTCTTACCGTTTTTGTTTTTCGATTTTTCGAAAAAAAAATGTGCATCCAAAATCACACACACACCAGTAGGTTGCATCTCTCGCATTCATATCCAAAATCATGATTTTCAATCAACTGCAGTTGAAATTTTCAAATTTAAAATTCTGCAATTGACTTTTGTTCCTCTATTAGTTGATATTTTATTTATTTATTTTTTTTTTTGGTTAATTCCCAGGCTACTCGGCCGTATAATAATTGCATTATAATTGTACCAGCACCGGCCCTATAATTCCCCCTCATATAAATGCCATTTTGTTGATTTTAAATTACATTTCAACACACAAAAACAAAAGAATTGCAAAAAATATGAAAAAATACCATTCGAAGCGAGTTCGAAAAGTCAACAAATCATTCATGTAAATAAAACACGACAACATGGGTAAAGACAACAACAAAAAATACAGAAAAAAATTAGCCACGAAAATGCATTCATAATTTTTTATCTCACAGATACAAAAGCACGCACTCCACTCTCAACACATAAATAATAATAAAAAATAAAAAAAATAATAGAGAAAAGAATACATGGACATTGCATATCATGAGTATGTTTTTTTCGTATTTATTTCCATATTAATTTCCATCGTTTTTCGTTAGCATACTTTTTAGGGCAAGACGAGAGTTGAGAATAATCGAATCTCGATTCCTATATATACACACCACCAATCAATATATATTATAAATAAATATATATACGAATAATTGTATGTGTTATGTGTACCGTGTCTATATGTGTATTTCTTTTGATTTTCCGATTTGTGTTTCTCGTTTCTTTTTTTTTTTTGTATCCTTTCAATCAGCCACTGATATTAACATTCATACTAACCCATTTAACCCAAAAAAATATCGATAAATAATCGATAACTCATCCTCAAATATGTGTTTTATTGTTTTATTCATGTTTCTTAAGATAATCATTATTTTTGTATAACTCTTTAGTTAGCATGTGAGCATTTCGAGCTAATTAGCCAAACTATTTAATTTTTCCCGAGGTTCTTCAGACACTTAACCACCACTTTTTCTCACCTTCTCGCTGTCTTACCGCCACTCCAAGTAAAATCCAAATAAAACCAAAAATTAATTGCCCCAAATCGTAATTTGTTTCGTTATGATTTTCCCATTAACGAAAAACCCCTCTCATCTCTTGATATCTTAGAGTTTTACTTTCGATTTTCCGTTCGTTTTTGATCAAAGCTTTTTATGGTAATTCGATTACTCATCAAAATCAAATGGATCACTTTATTGTTTCCCGATACTTTATCGATTAATATTTGTCAATGTTTTGTTAACAAAAAAAAAACCAAAAAAACAGAAACTACAAGGATTACAGGATAAACAGAACAGTCAGTTAGGTGAAAAAAAAAAATAGAAAAATAATAAAGAAAGTGAGCAGCTAACCAAATACCAAGAAAAATACCGAATCAAAGCTATTATAAAACCAAAGAAAAAAATATTTGTACATCCCTATGTGTTATCACTGAAAAAAAAACCGAATAACCAGAAAAAAAAAAAATATGAGAAAAAAAAAAACATCCCAACAAACCCCCAAACGTATCCCTAAATGTCCTAATTGTCTGCGTCTAAGCCATTTGTTTCTATGTTTTCCAAAATACCGACACACTCACACACTACATACACTCACACACTCCATCCATCCGCTCCAAAACAAATCAAAATCTGTGTTTAAAAAAAATGAACAAAAAAGAAAAAAAATAACAAAAAAAAAAGTCAAATTCAAGTGGAAATTTCTTTACAAAATGTTTGTAATGCGAATTTCATTAACAGGGTTTTAAGTTTCTTTTTTAAATCGATTCTTTAATTATTTAGTTTAGATGTATATGAAACTATTTTAAAAAAAAACAAGTGATATATTTTATATGGCTGATATTATTATAGTATTGTATCCTGGGCATCGGTAACCGATGATGTTAATGCAGAATGTCCTTGCAGAAGTCTCTACCCCCCTCGCTTTTTTTATTGTCCAACTAATAATAAACTATGGGCCATAAATAACGATAAAGTCAATTAACCATCGGAATTCGGTTTAAACTTTAAACGCAAATGAACTCCACAAATTATCGGAATTATCTGAATTAATATGCCCAGCTCTCCTGCTCTCCTGATTTAAATTTAGTTTGCTGGGGCATCCATTCCAACCGAGTATCTGATTTCAAGTGTGCCGAATAGCAATTATAAGAAGAAAATCTACAAATCATTCCAAGAAAATATAAAAAGCACAGAAGACATTTCTCTAAGTGTCTTGTTGCTGCCTTGGAAACTGGGTGACTTTGTTGTCGACGGGTTGCTGTTTTTCTTGCCGCTCCGATAAAACGAAATCCGAATAAATGCGATACGGGCGTGTCATGACTCCGAGGGGCACGATACTGGGACTGGGAGTGGGACTGGGACTGGGTCTGAAAGTGGGGCCTGTTGTCAACGTGCGTCTTCTGCTTCGTCCTGAGCATCTTGGGCGTCTTTGTCCTGTTTTTTGTTTTGCTTCCTTTATGCTGCGTCGTGTCCCCTTTTTTTTTATTTGTATCTGGTACTTTTCCACCAAGATAAGGGTATATCTGTTCATCGATGAAATATTTAAAATATATATATTTGTAAAGATGGTTCTTATGGGCATCTCTAATGGATGTATGTAGTTTTTATAACTCCGACTCTATCTTTGATTATTGTTACTACCGGGTAAGTACCGGGTATCTGTAGTCTCCACGCCTATTCTTCCTTGTTTCCTTCCTTTTTTTCGCCTCTCTCCTTTGTAGTGCTCAAGTGGCATCGTTGAAAAGCTGGGGCGTAGTGGAGTCGGAGGCCTGGCGGCTGGGGGTGGCCGAACAAAGGTCCATTGTGAAAAGTTTTCGCTACTTGCAGCGGCAAATGCAAAAACTGTTAACAATAGAAATAATACACGAAGAAAATTCAGTGACGAGGGGTGCGGTATATAGGACGGGCAAAGGACGAAGAACTAGCACAGGACCAACAGGAAGCGGGCATAACCAGAACGGAGACTTACCCGGAGTCAAAAGTTGCCGCCGGAGTGAGCAACAACAGCGTTGACTAAAAATTAAACAATAAACAATGGCGCAGCGACTATAGATTACTTCCTGTTTTGGCTTCCAAAAAAGGGGTTGCTTTCGTCCTTTTTTTTCCACAGCCAGGACCAGGATGGTGAAAAAAGCGCAGAAATTGTAGGGACTGAAATCCCCCTTGACTGACGGCCTGGTTAGGTGTGGCTAGTTGCCCGCTTAAGTGGTTTTCCCACCGCCCTAGTCCTTGCCCCCTAACCCTGCCCTTTCTGCCACATTCCGCTGCCACATTTGTGTATGCAAATCAAGTTGTCTGCTGAAGTCGGGCTAGAGCTAAACTGATTAGTGTCAACTTGCTGGCTGTCATCAAGTGGCTACTGGAGAAAGTAGCTGCCAAGGGGCGTGGTTTTCAACGGGAGGCCCAGCCAAGGGGCAGAGTGCAGGAGCTGTCGCCGACAGTTGCCGGGAAAAGCAGCTTTTTTGCGGCTGCCGCTGTCAAGTGTCTTAAGCGGTTGATCCTTGATCCTTTTTCACTAAAACTGACTAAATGGATTTAGTGCCACAAAAAAGATAATAAATATCTTTAGCATATTTATAAATAAATATAAATATTAATATATTACTAAGATGTGCCTAGACTTGTTACACTCAGTTTCGTCTCAAATTACTGACAGACTTTAGAACTTTGAGTTTTAAAGTGCTTTCGTCACTGATTCTTTTTTGTGTCCAATCCTAGTAACTAATTAAGTCCAAAAACAGTGTCTGGCCTTAGACTTTTGGAGCCTTCCTCATTGAATATATTTTGTTTTCTATAATAGTGACCAGTTTCATCACAAATCAGAGTCTAATTTATGGATTACGCTTAAAAAATCCCTTTAATATATATGGATTTCATTGATAAGTTTCTGTCATAACCATAGTCCGTCACAAATGAGATAAATAGAACAGAACACCGTGCTCTCGTCACTGGTATATGTATCTTGAAAAGCTCCACAAAACCACTGGCCTCTTGCCACGTGTACTCCCCGCTGACCTTTTATTTCCCCAAAAATATATCTCTGAATACGTGAATATACATTTCTGAACATTTTCCCATGGCTCCCGCATTCAAATGCAGATCTAGAAGATATATATTTCAGAAAACATACACACTCTATACGTATTTTCTATAAATTAAAAAGGCGCCAGTCCGAATGCCTTCCAGGCCAGTCATTGTAGTGGTGGTGGCCCTGTTATTTTGAAAGCGTTTTTTTGCGCGAATGATATCAACGTGGCCGTTGTGGCCTTTGTACGGTTGTGCATGTCCTGGAATAGTTATTGTTGTTGTCGCTTCGCTTATCGCCATCCGTTTGCTCAAAAGCGAAAGGACCAAGGACCAAGGACCGGGATCCTGGCGCAAAAAAAGGTGGAATTTACAGCGTACAAGTTGCACATAAACCAAAATTAATACCCCTATAAGTTACAAACGGTCAGAGGAGGAGGAGGGATGGAAGGGATGGGTATCCTACGTAGTTAACCCCCTTTTAAATAATATTTTTATTTTTTTTAATAAAAGCTTAAAGCCAAAACTTGTGTTTAGTTAATTTCACCAAAGTTTCAGCTTCCTTTTGTAAATATTTGGAATTCATATGTTGCTTGTATGTATACATATATGTATTCCTGTCCCGATCGCTGCCAACTTTATGCCAAAGTCCATATATCCAGAGACTCTTGCCATCAAAAATAACAAAAAAATGGAGAAGAAATTCGCGGAATTTTCGCTGCAGTCGCACAAAAAGCGAAACGAGTAAAAAATGTGCAGAGAGAGAAAAAAAAGCAAATATGTTGACGGGCCAAAAGGAAACATTGGCCGGCAGGACATGGGAAAAAAGGATAAAGAGCTGATGGAGGCAGGAGGCCATGCCATGAGGGTGCCATGCCATAGTTATGGTCTGCGGTCGACGGCTTCAACAATCCGCAGGATCCGTATCCATATCCCATATCCCAGGTCCCAGGTCCCAGGTCCCAGGCTGCACTCAATATAATTTAATATTTTTCGATAGCAACAACGGCAGCTGAAAGTAATTACTTTCATGTGAGATTAGATATATTTATGTGTTTGTGCATACATGTCGCTAATTCGACATCAGCGCAAAAATTTTTAATGGCCTGCGGCAGCCCCCAACCCCAACTCCCCCCAGTCATAAGTTGGGTGGTTGAGCTTATAGTTTTTTTTTTTTTTTATACTTTTGACGGTCGCCGCCACATTTAAGTGAAGTGCAAACTGCAAAGCTACAAAACTACAAAACTGGGTTTCGTGCACCATGGATAGACCACTGTAATGGCTTCATATAACTATAAAATGTATAAGCTGTGTGCCATTGTGCCGCCACCGACATGAGAAATGAGTGGGTGTTGTGGCAGCTCGGCAGCTCGGATCGGCTCGGCTTGGCTGCCAAGTTGCAGCTTGCCATCGCATGCGGCCATTGCGGCAAAAGTTGATGAAAACTGTTTTGATTGCGGTATAAAATGGAGGCGAACCTGAATCAGTTCCACCACCACTCGCGTTTTCGGAATGATTATGACCGGAAATGGAACGAATGAGCCCCAGAGCCCTGCCTGCCCTGGCCTGGCCTGGCAATTCTTGGAAGTATTTTATTAACTTTAGCTTTTTGAAAATGACACTAAAACGAGGGCGGCAACAATAAGACCTCATAGAGACTATATATACCATTATACAATAGGTTTGATAACCAGAATTTCTAATTAAATGTAAATACCAGCTTAATATTAATAAAATGAGAGCCTTAGCTATCCCTATTGTAACCGTTTTCAGGGGCATTGCCCACCCAGGTATGGGTGGCAACTCTAATCTTCTTAGGGACAAAAGTGTCATGCAATGTGGAACCCCTTTTCGGTCGGTATCTGGGGGAATTTTCCACTGAAATGCTGCCAAATGAAATTTGTTTTGTGTGCATCAAATTGAACAGCCAAAATGTGGAAAGCGTAGATATCCTTTGCCGTAGATATCCTTTGTGTGTGTGTGTCTCTGCTTTTGCATTCGTATTGGTAAGCTGGCAGCATTAGCCGCCAGGTGGCGCCAGCTAATCTGTAATGAAAAACTGAGCGGCAAAAAGAGGCGGGGGGCCGGGGGCGGTAGAACCCCCGAAAAACTAAATGGAAATGTTGCCAATGAATGGCATTTTATGCAGGCAGGTCTGGTCCTAGCCCCGGTCCTGGCTTGGAACAGGAGTTGCTTACTTAAAGCGACGACACATGGCATGGCATTTACATATCGTCTCTATCTTGGACTTATGCCAGCTCCCCCTATTCCTATAGCTATTCCTGTTTCAATCCTTTTCCCCTGCCTTTCAGCTTTTTCCCTTTTTGGTTTTTTGTGCAGCTTTTATGCAAATTTACAAAGTGCAAATTACACGCTACTAAAGGTTTTCTTTTGCTCTCTCCTATCGGACGATATGCTTCTGCATGTATGTGCATGTATATGCCAGTGTTGGTAAATGGTGAACTTAAAAATTCTATTCAAACTTTTCCATACACGAGGCTTTTCCTTTTGTGAGGCTGTGCGGGTGTCCCTATTTTTAGCTGCAACTCCGTACAATTGCCCCGCAGCAGCTATTTATTTATAATGTTGAAGGATACAATGGGCAAAAATACGCCAAAAATCCAAAATATTTAAATAATTTGGGATATAACGACATTTGAAATAATTTTCCAGCGAAATGAATGCTTAAAACTACTTAGTTTTCAGTAGAAAGATAAAAAATGCTTCAGACCAGACCATTGTCTGGATCCTTTCCCGCCTAAACTTCCTCTTCACTTGGCTTCTTTTCTGCTTTTCTTTACTTTCTTTTTCTTTTCATACTCCATCGCCGCCTTTTAATGAAAAAGGCACAAGATGCAAACAGAAGCGAGAAAAAGAAATGGCGAAAGTGCAGGAAACATTTCATCAGGCAGGCAGGCAGGCAAGCTGGCAGGCCGCACCCCCCAAACTCACAAGTGGCGCCCAACGTGGGGCACCTAAAAGTCTCATCTCTGGCTCTCGCTACATAAAGCACATTTATCGTGGTTACAAAAGCGTAAAAGAAAAGTGTGGCCCAGGGTTTTCGCCTGAAAAATGTTTCAAAAACTGTTTCAGGCTAAATGAACATAAAGCGAGCCACCGTACCGTCCTACTGCCGTACTGGCGCACCACCCAACCCTACCCCAGCCCACAACGCCCCCAAGCATTGGCTTTGTTTTTGTAGCAAGAGCTGCTTTAGCTGCATCCTCGTGGGCGTCATGAAAATAAAGCCAAATTAAAATTATATCCTTTTCTTGCAGTGTATGTGTGTGGGTGAGTGGGCTTGGCACTGTGAGTGAGTCCTGGGTGGTGTCCTTTTGTATGCACAAAAGTCAACTAAGTCGTGCTCAATTTTTATGATGGCAAGACGGCAGCGACCGTCGCCACTTTGTGTGCAGCGGTAAGCCAAGTTAACAGTAAAGGGCTAGATGGCAGGTGGCAAGGGGGCAGGCTCGGTTGGTGCAAATGAATGGCAGCCAGCCGCTTTATGAATGGCCACAAAAATCCACCCGATACCCACTCCAAAAACTGTGTCTGCCATACAAAAACGTGGAAAAGGGGACTACAGAGTGGAGAGTGGGAGAGTGGAGAAAAGAAATTAAATGCACTTCCTTTATGCGCAGGATTCTCATATTTTCCACCAGCCTGCCCCGCTCTACCTCCCTCCCTCGCACACACTCACACACACACACAACGCGCTAATAATGGAAGTGCACTTTTGACACAAAAGGTGCAGTGGCGACAATGCCGGCTCCTGGTTTTTGGTCCTGGTCCTGATCCTGCTCCTGCTTCTCCTCCGGCTTCTGATTTTTTTTTTGCTTTTTTGCGCCTTTCCCCTTTGTTGCCTTTATTGCTCATTCGCTGCAAGGGCGATTAGTCGGTGAAAGGGGGGCGTGGCAGGCAGACAGGACCTTCGCTCGAAGGACGAACATCTTTTGGCAGCTACTGCTGCTGGGAATGAGATTAGAACATTTTTGTGGCATTGCTCTCACTTCATCGGGCGAAGAGGGCAATACCGAGATTGCTTTTTGTGCGCCCCTCCCCCACCCATTCAAGATGCCTCCTCCTGTGTCCTCCTGTGTGGAAGCATCATAATTTTGAGTGGCCTTTGCTGAGCAAGCTGATAATGATGATTGCAACTGGCTGATTGGCTAATTAGCTGATTGAAACACACACTCGACCAGCCACGTCAGCAAGAACTGGTGCTGGAATCCTTCCATTTATTAACACTTGCCAAGTGATTGAAAGGCAGGCGGCAGGTCCTTCAGACATGGCACTTGTGTTGTATTTCCATTCCATTGGCAATAAAATCAAAATGGAAACTCCTCTCATAACCAAATCAAAACGAAACGAATCGAATCGAAATCAGCAGCAAAGCAAAGCAAACAATGCCCAAAGTGCTGAAGACATTCGAGGGTACGCCGAGTATCGGTGGCGTATGAGTGATTTCACCTGGTCAGACGAAGTGGGCATGGCAGTGGGTGCAGGCCAGGTCGCTTTTTGGGGTCAGGAGGAGGCTCTGCTTGGGTGCAGTGCAAATAAATCAAATAAATAATAAATGAAACGAAACGAATCAAATGCGAAATAAAAATCAATGGCACTCGCCACTTGAATGAATTGGAATACACCCACACACCCACTACTTCAAGAGGCAGGAGAGTAGTGGGGAAAAGGATAAACATCCACACACATACACACACATGTCCTGGCACAACCTTCAAGGCGAACAGCCAGACCCAGACCCATACACTTGCAATTTGTTTTTCGGCTTGATTTCAAATAAAATTTTGCTTCATTGCATCGAAGCGAGGCAGCAAAAATGAAAGGCATTTGGGTTGTGGAGAGTACGATGTGTGTGTGCCTCTATGTGTGTGTGTATGAGGGGGCGTGGCCTAGCCCCACACACTCGCCCCACAGTCTTGCGGCGAAAAAAGAAACCTAGTTGGGCATGACTTTTGAGCACGGCTTCGGACTTTGGTCAATTGCAATTAGAAGTCACTGAAGAAGTGCGCTGCTCTCCAAGAATTCCAATGGGCTTCTCCAGCCATTCAGCCATCTGGCTATCCTGCCGCATCCTACTGCCTCATCCTCCTCCTTGGATCCTGGCTGACCTTACAGCCCCGCCCTCTGGTTGTGCCTCATAAAAATGCAGCTGGGCACATAAAACTCTGACCCAAATACTGTACATTATGTGTTTATGTGAACTCTGTCTGTTTTTTTGGGGAGGGAGTGAGGATGTAGGTCCTGGTAGTGGGAGGTCCTGCCAGTGGGCTCAAGGATGAGGAGCAGAAATTGCAACACTTGAAAACTTGAAAATGTTTTCGAGAAGTTGCGCTGGCACAAAAGTTGCAAGAGGCCAACTGCAGTCCTGCCTGCTGCCTGGTGGAGGCGAGTGGGTGGGTGGTGGTGGTGGGTCTGGGCGGCCTAGGGGGACAGATTCCACCCAGAGTTCTGCAGTAATTAGTGCAAACAATTGCGCTCGTTTCCGATATCCTTGGCAACTTTTCTCTAGCGCGCCCCCCCCTTCCTGTCCTATATTTTTGTAGAGCGGCCTCCCTTTGGCATTTTGTTTCAGCCTCGGATCTGAAATCTATATACCCCACATATATATATATATTGGAAATATGAAGTATATTTTGTATACAATTTTTCCTCCCGTCGACTTGTCGCAATAAATTGGCAAACTTGAAATCGGATATCGGTTGGCAGGCGCTTTGGCTGGCATTCCAAGAAAGTGACAAAGAAAAGCGGGTTGCCATAGTTCTTCTTCCAGGAGAAATGTCCTCATTAAATGGAAATGTTAATGCGAAATGAGAATGATTGTCTGGTGGGGGGAGGGGCAGCAGCTGCTACGACTGCCTCATCATCGATGATACGAAAATATATTCTATACTATAATGTAAACAAGTGAGAGAGGGAGGCCATGCCAGAGGACACTGCAAGGGCAACTGCCTCACTTTGCATCCGACCCGTGGAAAGTATCGCATTTCCAGCGGCCCACAATCGATTTTGATATCGGGTCCGGTCCAATGCGTTGTTTTCCGTTTTCCATTTTCCATTTTCCTTTCTTCTTTTCACTCCATTGTTTCGGTTTTGGTTTTAATTTGTGAAGAGCTTGTTGTCTTTTTGGTTTTAGTTGTTTGGCGTTTTCATTTCCACAATCGACTTATCTTTGGCCTTGCTATATTGAGAGGATTATCTATTGATATCGCAGCGATTGAAGTCTATCGATTGCAATCGATTCCATTAGTTTTCTTTCCTTATAATAATCGTTAATCGAATGCATGTTTTTGAAACTTGAATACTCTATCGAATCGATTGGTGGGGCTATAGGTTGTCGCTAATATGGAGTCGATATATTTCCAATTTCCAATATTATATTTTAGTAATATTCATACTGCTCTTGAATAACCATATTTTTTCAAAGCCTACCCAGGAATAGCGATGGGAGTTATGGCCTTCGATAACAGGCCTCCACCAATCGATAAACCATCATCCGTTTTCCGTGCACTCCACCCATCCACCTCACCGTCCTTCATCACACTGTTTCGATCCTATTCGGTATTTTTGGAATTTCGGAGCTTGTGGATAAATGTTGGAGGATCCGAAATAGATTGGCATTCCAGCCTCAATGCCTCTATGCTCCGACTTTCCCCATTGTCTCCAAGCTGCGTGCCAAATGCCATTTGCACTTGCACTCCAGAAACCTACAGAAAAAAAAAGAAGAAAAAATTAAGGAAAGGAGCAACCGACTGCTCATTGTCGGACATTCATTCGATTCATTCCACACACCCACATAGACTCACAGCCTCCCGCAGACCAGACAGACAAACATCCGGAAAGGAGTTGCAATAATTGAATTACCCAAAACCAGGCAAACACTTTGAGGTAGCCCCGCAAAGAATTTCTTCCCCCCAGGAAGCCAAACACACATACAGTTTGAGATACAGATACTACCGATACCACAGACACAAAAGTACAAAAGTAGAGAAGAATTCCTGGCTCCGGCGACAATATCTCCACCCCATCTCATGCTCCCCCATTCTGTCTCTATCTCTCTCTGTCTATCTCTACACACTCCACACCTTCCCTATTTATATATATAACTATATATAATATATATAATCTTTATATAAATCAACCTAGACCTATATACATATAATGCATTTGACCAACAACTACAGCCACAGTTACAAAACGAAACATATAGATATCTAGTGTACTTATTATATAAATATTTTCCAAAATACTTCTTCAAATTTGTGCATACGTTTCTTTATTATTCATTCGGTTTGTTGTCCTTTAGTGCTGCCCGAGTGCTGCGAAATCTAATCGCAGCAGTGTCGCTTTTCAGTTTTCCCCATTTCCATCAACTACAACCAGACCCCACATACAAAATACAAATGCTCAATGTTATCATCACCTTTTCAAAACGTATAATTTCGACCACAAACCTAAATTAGAAAGAAACCAAAATACGATACCTAAATGCTATATAAGTGCCATGTAACTAACAATACTATTTCTATTTTTTGCGCCTCCACCAAATAAATAATAAACAGTCGCGTTTCCGTGATGAGGGGCCAGGTGATCACGCCCCAGGGCCTGGGTATCGTTGGAATTCGAGTGTCCGTGGACCGTGATTCGCGATTTGGATTCACATTGACCCGACAAGGAGGATGGTGAGTACTAAACAGTTGTTTTATTTAATATTTTGTGCGAAAAATACAGCAAAAGTTACAGATTTCAGAGAAATATCTAGAAAATAATACAATAAATATTTATTTTATTTACCTTGAAGGGATTTCGAACCGGGACTTAGTATTCTACTGCCTAACAGACGCTTAACAATCGCGAGCTCAATTATATTCGAAGAAAATATAACTTTAAATACTTTTTTTTGTTTTAAAATTTAAAGAAAGTCGTTCTTTCGAGTCTATACAGACGCGAGTTGATGCCTGTGGACCCTTTACGAAGGTTTAATATTTGTTAACATTTTTTTTTATTCAAAAGAAGAGCCTCTCAAATATGCATATAGTATAATTTTTAAATTTTATTCATTTATATAAGATCATTCTAACCTAAACTTCATAGCATTTTGCTAATATTATTAAAATCGGAGTAGTAGTTGTATTTAAAATACGCTTAGCAGATACTTAACAGTCGCGAGTTCGATCCCGTGCAGTAATTAATATATTGTATAACTTTTTTTTGATTTTTTTTTTAAAGAAAAGTAAGATGCGTATGCACACAATATATTATTTTATACATTTTCTTGGCAAATGCAAATTACTTACGTATGGATGAGTTTGGAAAGTCGTGGGTCGGGTGAGCGTAACTTTTCCGTTGATTAAATTCTGCTGATGGAATCCGCTGATGGCCAGAAGCACTGCCAAGCGGCCAAAAATAAAAACAACAACAGAAAAAAAAAAACGATGAGAAAAATATGTATATGAAAAATGGATAAAGAGATGGGAGGATGGTAAAAAATGCGGAAAAGGTGGATCCAGGCCATCCATGTCGGAGCAAGTTATCATATTTTTAATTAAATCTTTCGCTTTGATGTTGGCGAAAAGTTCTTGGGGCTGTCCTCAAGTTTACACAAGTGGTTAGCATAATTAGAGCAGCAGTGCGTTGATGTCCTGTCGTCCTGCCTTTCGTCCTGTGTGGCTGGACCGCAATATTTCGACAACGATTGGCTTTCAACTGGCAACTGGCATGGCAATCGGTTGGGAGCGAGTGAGATAGTGTGGGGTATTAGTTTCAATTATTTGACATTTTATTCGAATTGCTTTTTAAGCTAAAATGGAAAGGTCCTTTGGATGCGAGTTGTGCAGTATTTTCTCTAATTGAGCCCATCAAAGATGCATAGACAAAATATTTTCTCAACTGTAAAAGGACATTTGTGATTGTGTGAGAGCGAGGAGGAAGTGAGGAGTCCTGCATAGTCCTTGCAGACGATGCAAACGATGCTAACGAAAAAGATGGCGAACAATCCAATATATCTAATATAAATATTTTTGCAGTTGTTTTTCTTTCTGTAAAAAGGATTTCCGTTTGCTGCCATCAGCAACATTGTTTGCTGTCCTTGTTGTTTTGGCATTTTCTTTTTAGCCCAGATTTTCCTCTATATATGTATGTGTGTGTATGTGTTTGTGTTTGTGTATCCTGGCCAATTTAAATAAACATTTCGCACCCGACTTTGTCTGATTTTATTATGGGCAAGCGCAGCGTGCAAACAAAAATCTGTGCTTGTGTGCATCAGACGGACGGAGAACTCCGACTGTCTGATGATTATTTGTGTTTACTTTTCCACACACAAACAGGGACGCACATACAGGACTCTATACAGGACTCTCTACCTTTGTTTATTTCAATCTCGCTTTGGCAAATATTAAGGTATGCCCCGGTATACCTAGTACATTCTCTCTCCTCTGTGATTACAGTTTTTACCTTCATGTGGATGTGGCCATAATTTCTCATTAGCAATGGGCAATGGCCAAGTAAGCGACTGGCTCTCACCAATCGCCCAAAAAAAAATTTCCTGGCCAGGACTCGCCTTCTTATTTATGTATTTTTATTATGACAACTTTGTTGTTATTTATCTTGGGGGTTTCCCTTCTTTTCGAATATTTTTCTTTTCTCTGCCTTTCCTTCTTGTTAATTTTTCCTTCTCTTCTTTTCTTCTCTGAAGGACTTTAAAGTTGTCCCTGTGTGTGTGTCTGTATGCTGGCCTTGTTATTTTTTATGTCTCTGTGGGAGTGTGTGTTGGCCCGCAATAATTCCTGTTTATGTTGGCATTATTTTTCAAGAAAATTGTTTCAAGAATTGATGGCTAAATCTTTTTAGCTTTTTATAATATATTTTTTTTCATTTTTTATTTATTTTTAAAGTTAATATATTTTTTTAACTAAAAATTTAGAGGATTTGCGTCGTTTTCTTGAAGTTGCAGCTGTTGCCTGGAAGAACTTTTCCATTTCTCGGCCCAGTAAGCAACAGTGTGTGGTTGGCCACCCACCTCCCCGTCACACACACTCTAACACACACTCTCTAACACACACATGTGTGCTCTCCTGCAGGATTTTATGGTTTTGTATTTATAATGTTTATTTCAATTCTTGGCTTTTATTACTCGGACTTGGACTTGGTTCTTGTTGCTCCTTTTTCGGGTTGGCGCTCCATTTGTAGTCCTGTTTAATTTTGCGTCCTTTTCGTCCTGCCAGTACCACCCTGCCACCCCCACTATCATGCATTGTTGTTGTCATAGTAATAAAGGTAATAAAAGTCATTATATTGTGCTGCAGGGGATTATTGTTGGCATTTTTTATTGCATAAGTATTATTAGAGTTTGGCCGCCAGAACGTATGTCTCCGTGTGTGTCCTTTCCGCTAAATGGTTGGAGTTGGAGCCACCCCCCCACAACCACTAAGAACCACCCACTAGGCCCTCCCTCCGGTCAGGATCATAAAATCCAATTCAATTACAAATGAATGAATGCAATGCCCTGGCCACTGTGTGTGTATGCCACTGAACGAAATAGTTTCTCTCTCTTAAAGTGGAATATGTAATCAGACTAGCTCACTATTTCGCTCAGTGTAGTGGCCATAAAAGCGGGGAAAAACACTAAAATTAAATTAGCAAAAATTGTAACAAATATTGCAAACAAACGGGTTTGTGTTTGGTTTTGCTGATGCCACTTTATGAGATTTTTAATGAAATGCATCCCCTGTTTATGGACATGTTTATGGGTTCGGCTTTGGTGGCCTTCTTTACGAGCCAATTCAATTGAATGTTTCTCTCATTTAATTGCAAATATCATGTATTTGTATATTTTTGTTTAAAAAATAGAATATATCCCGAGAGGGATAGAGCTTCTTCTTGCACGCTCACAAAACACAATTAAAAATCGCATTAATTAAATATTTCAAAAGCAAAAGTTTTTCGCCATTTCTTGGCCCTCTTAGCCCTGTTGCTAGGCTGCTCTTGTTGTTGCTGTTTTTTTTTTGGCCCTTTTGTTTCTTCAACATCTTCTGCTTCTTGTTGGCCAACAAGTAGAACTTTCTGCAACTTTTCCAGTAACTGCAATGCGAATTTTCTCTTGTAATAAGACAGAGATGGAGGTGGAGGCGGCTTCGCAATCGCCATCATTATATTTAATGCGGCTAACGCATGACTCCTCCGGGGGAGGGGGTCTTAACTTATGCTCTGGTCCTGGTCTCACCATCCCACCCATCCAGCACTCCTCAGACTCTAAAGTTTTTCAATTTCCCACAAACAATCGAGGCATTATCTGAGACGTCCTGCTGCCCCACCTTGCCAAAGGAATCGGAATTAGAAATGAAAAGTACCGGCCAGAGAGAGGGGGGCAGGACTAGATAGAGGGTGGTGGGGAGGGAGCCAAGACCCCCGTCAAGTTCATTAAAATATTAATTTGCATGTTTGCCCAGAAACTTTCGCACTAATTTCGTATTCCGTTTCATATTTGATGGCCGCCCTGAGTCTGACGCATCTCCTCCTTCTCCTCCCTAGGTTTGATGTCCTGGTAAACGGTGGCGGAGCGGTGACCTTGCAGTTCCAGCGCTCGCCCTTCCGGCCCCTGACCCGCACCGTCTTTGTGCCCTGGAACAGGATCGTGGTGCTGCCGCCGGTCCAGATGCAGCTCAGCGATGACGATGAGACCACCAGCAGGAATATCAAGTGAGTTTTCCCAGACTAGATAGTACTAGATAGTCCCCTGTATCCTTTGATATCCTTAATGTTTTATTTTGAAACTCCATTTGCAGGGTGGCACCTCTGAACCCCGCTCTGACGTTCCTCAACTCGATCCACTACCATACCGCCGACGAGGCCAACGATGCCAGCAAGGTGTGCATGGATCACGACCACGAGAAGCTCCGGCCCCAGCTGATCAGCACCTGGATGCCCAACGGCGTGGGAGCGATGCCCGGCAAGCGGGTCATTTTCGCTGAGACCCAGGTGGGTGGCTGTAGATGTCCTCCTCCCTCTTGGGAGTGGGAGACGCCATTCCTAATTAGCAGCTCTGGCAGCAGCTGGCTGGACGCAGCGGCGCACTTTTAATTAATTTAAAGTTTGCCTTAATGACATTATAACTTTGCATCTGGGTGGGCAGAGGGCAGGGGCAGCGGGGGGGGGAAGGATCCTGGGAGGACATTAATTCAGGCGGAGCTGAAAAAGGAATCTCGCCTCTAAGGCGTAATGCGTTTAATTGCAGCCCTCGAACCTGTCCAGCTGCGGTCACCGGCAGACACTTTTCCGTTTCCGGCTGGCCTTTGTATGTCCTTCCCCTCCCCCTCCCAGGACCCAGGACCCTAAGGCCACAAATTATGACTTGAAAGACCTCTAAACCCTTAACCCTTTCTCTGTTTCATCCACAGATTGTCCAGGAATCCATCCAGATACCCGGCTCGGACCTCCACCTGACCTACCAGTCGTCGCAGGCCAGCGGCTACCTGAGCATCGTGCGGATGCGGCTGACGGCGGACACCATACCGCCGACCCTCACACACGTACACGTGGGCGTGGAGATCGAGGGGGCGCTGCACGTGAAGACCTACGAGGCGGACCCCAGTCTGGTGCACACGTTCGCGTGGAACAAGCGCAACGTCTACCGGCAGAAGGTGTACGGGGTGACGGTGGCGAGGATCTCGGTGGGCTACCAGCACAGCACCTGCCAGTCGCCGGTGTGGATCGCCCAGACAGCCAAGCTCCAGGGCTACGACGTGGACATATCGGACATCGGGGGCTGGGGCCTGGACATCCACCACCACTACAACTTCCACGAGGGCATCCTGCAGAAGGGCGACGGCAGCACGCTCCACATGAAGGAGTATCCGCGCACCGTCAAGGTGGTGATGGGCACCGGCCTCCAGCGGCCGCTCACCTGCCCGGACTACTGCAACGGGGTGGCCAAGGACGCCAAGCTACTGACCCCCATCGCCCTGGCCACCGGCCCCGACGGCAGCCTCTACGTGGGCGACTTCAACCTGGTGCGTCGCATCACGCCCGACGGCAAGGTCTTCACCATCCTGCAGCTGAGCGCCACCCAGGTGTCCTACCAGTACTACCTGGCCGTCTCGCCAGCCGACGGGCACCTCTACATCTCCGACCCGGAGCGCCACCAGATCCTGCGCCTGCTGCGCCTCGAGAAGGTCAAGGACCCGAGCATCAACAGCGACCCGGTGGTGGGCAGCGGCCAGCGGTGCATTCCCGGTGACGAAGGCAACTGCGGTGACGGCGGTCCGGCGCTCCTGGCCCGCCTCTCCCATCCCAAGGGCCTGGCCATCGCCGCCGACCGGACCATGTACATCGCGGACGGCACCAATATCCGGGCCGTCGATCCCAAGGGAGTGATCCACACGCTGATCGGCCACCATGGCCACCACAACCACTGGAGCCCGGCGCCCTGCAGCGGCACCCTGATGGCCAACCAGGCCCAGCTGCAGTGGCCCACCGGCCTGGCGCTGAGTCCGCTGGACGGCTCCCTGCACTTCATCGACGACCGCCTGGTCCTGCGACTCACCTCCGACATGAAGATCCGCGTGGTGGCCGGCACGCCGCTGCACTGCAGCAACGGCGGACAGGACGGGCGCGTGAACAAGACCGGAACGGACAACGTACTGGGCACTGTGCTGGCGATGGCCTTCTCGCCGTTCGGTGACCTCTACATAGCGGACAGCGACTCGCGGCGCATCAACTCGATCCGGGTGGTGGACACGGCCGGAAACATGCGTTACTTTGCCGGAAAGCAGGAGGGCACAGGGTGAGTACTCCTTCTCCTCCCGCGAAGGGTCGATAATAATCAGTTACTAGGAGATGTCTGTATGCGATATGGGGGGAGAGGCCATAATTGTGGGTACTAGTGCTGGGGCTTTTGTCGACTTATCAAAGTGCACAGAATGTAAATAATTCCGGGGAGCATTCCGAGGGGGTGGAACGGGAGCGGGCATAGCCTCGATGGTGTATTCCGGGTATGTGGTCGGAATACCCGACTATTGCATTCTTAGTTGTTTTATGCTCGCAAATATTGACTGGCTACTGGGTCAACATAACAGGGAATTTGGTCAGCAGGCCGCTGGCCAAAAACCGAATAGAGCGGAACTGCAAAAAGGGATGAAGGACGTAGAGGTACTGGCGGAGTGGTCGGGTTGACTCCACTTCCCGGACTTGTTTATGCGCATACTTGACCCAATTAAGTGAGCTCTGGGCTATTTGCATATTGCCGAACGATATCAGCCAATTTTTCAAAATGTCTACCAAACGACACAGGGGGATACCGAAAGGGATAGCAAATAGAACGAACGAAAGAGAGGGGTATAGTAGAGTGTGGAGTGTAGAGTGGGGCATAAATAATAAAAATTCAGCAAGAGAAGCACAAAATTGCCAATGCACCAAAACGGCCATAAATGTCAGGCCAACTAGGCAATACCCCCCAGAGTATGTCTCTCTGGCTCTTTCCCTCCTTTGACATGCCTCTCTCTTTCGCACTTTTTCCAACATGGCCAACATGGTCAGCATGTGTGTGTGTGTCAGTGTGTGTGTTAACTTTATTCGACTTTATTAACCCATTTTGAAGGCATCGAAAACGGTGACCAGAAATTAATTGGAATTCTCACATTGGGGAATTTCATTGTCTGATTTTTCATGGCCCCACCAGTATATAGCTTCATACTATATGCTATATACCCCTACTGGTATATGGGAGTGTAGTGTTCCAGTGGCACTAAAGCCATTTACATTTTGTGCATTGATTAAATCGGGGCGAGCGGAGGGCAGAGGGTGCGGCAGGCACTCAGTTCAGTCAATGAACTTCAATTCCAGCCCCAAGTGCAATAATTTGACGGCATTTTGATGGAGAAATATGGCAATGCTATTGTTCAGGGTTGGTCAGCCTAAAGAGCTATGAAGCTTATGAGTTAGTGTTGTAAAGTAATCAATGAAACTGGTTTTATTTGAGGCTAAACTTTAGCAACTCTATCAGTTAAGGCTAAGTAGGCAACTAACTATTATTTGACGAAAGGAATAGTTATCTAATACTGGTCAGCCTTAGAAGCTAATAAATTATTAAACCAGTGTTGTAAAGCAGCAAATGAAATGGGCTTTAATAGAGACTTTCCAACACTTTCAGCTAAGACCTACTAAACGAATGATACTATTTTGAGGGAAGAAGTGATATTATATAGTTATTTTAACCTACCTAAACTAAAAGCTCACAAATTACTAAGCTAGTGTTGTTAAGTACATGAGACTTAAAATAAAGTATCCACGGCCTCAACTAGTGCTACAAAGCCCCATTAAAACCCCGCTTCAAATTGCACTTACCAACACTCCATCCAGAGTACATCAAACCAATTAATTCGGTTTGTTGAGTGGCAGAAGAATTAAAAATAAAAGCAGAAGGACTCTAGACTGAATATTTGGACTCACTGTTGATTTTAGCAAATAGAATTTCTGCTGCTTGCCGCTGGAAGGACCAGGGGTCATGTGAATGGCGTCAGGTGCCAGCAAGGGGCAAGACGTAGCTACTCAGATGCCTTCAAGTGGGCGTGGCCGGCAGACGTGGCAAAGTAATTAGCGGCCGTCGCGCCACAGACAGAAACTATAAATCAACTTTTCACTCTCTTTTTCTCCATCTTTTTTTTGGGAAAATAAAGGGGGGAGTACGACTGGCAAGGGTTAAGGGTTGGGGGTTGGGGGGCGTCCGTGTCTGTTGCGTGGGCGTGGCAGCGATAAGCGGCGACCGTAGCCCGCTTCACTTTAGACTGTTTATCGAACAAACAATGTCATCATAAATATGCGTCCCAAGCAGGAGAACCGGGCAGCCAGTCGGGCATAGGCTGGCTGGCTGGCGCAAAAGGGTTAAGCAACGAGAGGATGGGGAGGGGGTGTGCCGGCCAAGGGTTAAGGGTGTGGACTGGCTAGATTAGAAAGGATATGAAAGGATATGGGTCGTTTAATTTATCAAACAAGAACACGAACGAGTATCAGCTTTCCATTACAAGCCATGGCATTTATTTCTTAAATTCTTTTAACTTAAATATTAAATATTAATTACTTAAATTATTTATAAATAATTACTAACCTTACTATATTTTCCTATCCAGATCCCAGACCTGTGAATGCGCCATCGGTGGCGGCAGCAACGGCAGCTCCGCTGGTGTGGGTCATGGCGCCGGTGGCGCCTACTCCACCACCGTGAATCCCACGCGAAATAATGGCGGCACCACGCCCACCACCCCCTCGGGCGGAAACGGAAGCGGAAACGGAAATGGCAGCGGTTCGTCGGCAACTTCGGGCGCCTCCGGCAGCAACGGTCCCAGCAATGGCAATGGCGGCGGTGCCTCTGGCGGCAGTGGTGCGTGCATCTGTGCCGGCGGCATTGGCTTCTCGACCGGATCCGGCTCGATCTCCGGCAATGGAGCGGGCGGCACCCTGGCCAGCATCGTCGGCGGCGGCGGTCTGATGTCCACCGGACCCACCACCACCACCACTGTGCTGTTGGGCGCCAAGACCACAGCGTCGGGCATCGGTGGGGTCGGCGGTGCAGCGACCTTGAACGATGACGGTACACTGAGCAATGCGGAGACCCTGCTCTCCTCGAATGCCCGATTCCAGGCTATATCCGCCATAGCAGTGGCCCAGGATGGTGTCATCAATGTGGCTGATCAGGGTGAGTTTATGTTTTTTTTTTATATTTATGGTATAATGTTCTATTATAATGGTGATTAGGGGAGTGGGGAAGAGGTATACTGACTTGTTGGTGGAAAATGAGATTAGGGTTCTTAAAAGGAGAATGTAATATGGGCTGAGAGTAAAATTCAGACTGATTATAAGTTTTTTGAGGTTTACTTTCCTTACCAGAATATTCTTATAGCCATTTATCTGTCATATTTGGAAGAATAATCTATAGAGAACTATTATTAGGATTATTAATGATATAAAATTCGATTACAATAGAGATTATGGTAGCGGGTAAAGGGTATATAATCTTGTTAGCGAAAAAAATGATTGCAGAACTTTAAATGAGGGTATAATAGGTTCTGAGAGTTAAATTCAGACGGATTATGAGTGTTTTAAGACACTATAGTTTAACTATATAACTTTACTATACTATTACTTTACTAAACTTTTATTTGGAAGTAAATTCTTTAGATAAATATTATATCTAATAAGCCCTTCTTACTAAAATAATTTATGATACATTGTTCTATTATAATAGTAATTATTAAAGCAGGCCAAGGCTTGTTGGTGAAAAATAAGATTAAAGAACTTGAAAGGGCTGTTTAATATAGGCTCTGAGCAAAATTCAGAAAGATCAGAAGTAGTTGAAGAAAAAAAACCTACATTCATCCCAAGCCCATGTTGTTGCGGCAACTGTCATCTGATATAGGAAATTTGTCATCTTCTGGGCCCACACCCATATCCTTTAGGTGGGTGTGTGTGTTTCTTTTGTATACAACTACAAACACACAGACATAAGAACAAGAACAGCAAGAATACAATTGCATGGAAAATGGAACATTTCCTTTGGCAAATTTTCCTCAGCTGGCACTTGTTCCCTTTCTTTTCATTCGCTTCTTCATCTTCCCTTTCATCTGGTACTTTGGTCATAGAGAGAAAAATAGAAAATGTTAAGTGAAGGGAATAGAAGAACAGTAACCGGAAGTTGAATTTCAACATATTGCGAAACACACACACACACAAAGAGAGAACCACAACAACGGTACACAGAAATACAGTTATAATAATGACAGAATTTTTGTTGTAATTGGCCATTACGAGGGGCATGGAGGGGGGGAGGATGTGGAGAAAAAAAAAGGAAAAGCGAAACCAATTTCCGTAACAATTCGAACGAGGACAAATTAGGAAGTACTCTCCTCCTGGTACTTGTATATATATATATTTTTGGATATATATATATATATATAGGAGAATTCCCCAGGTAACTGTAGGAAACACACAAAACAAAATGGCCGCCAATAAATTGTAAGGAAGAGGAAGAAAAGCCGTTATAAAAGCGAAAAACGAAAAGCTCAGAAGGCACGGAAGGTATAAATTTGAGTGCATTAGTGGAGCGTAATTTGATAAGACCAGAAACGTAATTAATAAATTTCCACAAGGGTACAAAAAAGGTAGGCCAAGAGGAGGGCCAGAGTCTAGAGTCCCCATCCCTCCCCATCCCCTTCCAAAAAATACAGTGGGTGGACAAAAGGGTGGATCATCATCATCATCATCATCGTCGCCCGGCAAAGTTGCTGTGGAAATTAATGAAAAGGCCCGGCCCAGAGATGAAGCCGTGGAAAGCAAATCAATGGCTATAATTAATCAAGTTTTAGTCTGTGTTGGTAGTGGTGGTGGTGGTGCACACGTGTGAGTGATGGCTCTCTGTATGTGTTCTCTGTTAGTATTGGTGTGAAAAGCGAAAAAGTGAAAATCAATCTTATTACCTACGCGGCTTCCAATTGGCAAAACTTTGCACGTCCTTCCACAAAAAAGGACTCCCCCCCCTTTGCAAAAACATTAATCAACCGAGAGAGAGAGAGAGAGAGAGGGAGAGTGTGTGTGAGCAGACAAGAGACATACAAATGTACGAATTTTAGATCCTTTTTTCCCACCATACCCCTAAGGGGTTGCCCTCCAAAACGTAAATAAGCTTCATTAGCAGCTCTCGCACCTTAAGTGGCCTGCCTCTGTCGTCCTTCGGCGAGTGGTGAGTGTTTGTGAAAAATTATTGCATTAATTGTAGTGCCAGGATGCAGGATACAAGAAGGATATAAATATTAGGAACCTTTTAGGGGGTAGCAGTACAATGCAATGTCCTTTTTAAGAAGTCTTAGGTTCGTAGTAGGAGTTATAAAGTCTTCAGATCTTTGTGTTAGGAACTATAGTGTTTATAGTATAGGAACTATCTCCTTGCTATATACTTATTTTACATCCTTTGACCATTTATGCAGTCTATAGAGGTCTAGATGTAGATTTCTACTTCAAGAACCTTCATAGAAGAGTTTTAAAACAGACTCTCTTCCAAAACTACTTTCAAAGTATATATTTTAAAAACCTATAAACTTCCTTGAAGAAAAAATCTTTATTTTGATCCTTATTGTTATCCTTAAAGCTGAAACCCAAAAAATATAATCCCCTCGCCATGGCCAGCCTCCCACTTTTCAATCCTCAACATTTTTCCGCCCATCGATATCAATTTGGCCAGCGATTTGGACATATGCCAGCTAGCCATGACGACTGTTTAAAACTCGGGACTCGGGACACTGGCAGGACACCTCCCCCGTCGCGGTCTAGGGGGTCTAGGGGTACTGGGCTGTCCTTCTGATGGAGGAGCAAACATTCGGCGACACAATGGCAACAACCCTTTGCACTGGGCACAAACAAGTTGTTCAGTTTATGGGGTCATTACCATTACATTACATTACAACTCACCCACATACATACACGCATATGCCTTGTAGAGCAGGGGCACGGGGGCAGAGGTCGAGGAGGTGGTGGGTGGCCACCAACCTCCGGCTGAGCGTCACACATTTATTGCATTGAAATTCGCTCAATCGCTGGCCTGGCGCTCTGCCAATTCGAATCCAATGCCAATGGCCCGGCTTACAACTGGCTACACTGACAAAAATCAAAGACTTAAATCCTGGAGAGTAATACCCACACAAAAGATAAGTTTCTTTCAGTGTTTCAGCGAAAACCCGAAACCAAAATGCTCCTCTAAAATGAGACCATAATGGCTTACGCTCCAACTGCAGAGAAATGTGGGCGTTCGCTCGGTCATGTGTCTCCAGGATGGAATGGCGCGGCATCCATACGGCAGCCTGAGCTCTATGTGTCCTGTGTCCCATGTCCCAGGTCCTAGGTCCTAGGGTAAATGAACTGTAACGCAATCAAATCAACACTGCCCTCACCGCAAGCCAAACAGCCAAAACAGCAATACCAAATACCAGAAAAGGCAAAGCCACCAGCCACCATCCAGGGTCAGAGCCAGAGCTGAAGCTGGAGCTGGAGCTGGAGCCAAAGCAGGAAAAGCAATAAGAATAACCCACAATGTATTTAATATTTTTATTGTGATATGTGAGTCGGAGAGACCAATGGCACATAATTCGCAATCAGCGGTGAATTGTTGCATACAATAATTGTGCGAAATTGATGTTTATGGGGTTGGGTTTCAGGGCAGTAGGGTGGGGTGGGCGAGTGGGGTCTTTTCTAGTGTTTTTAGATGATAATTATAAACATGACATGGTTATATTCGTTTGAAAACTAAGGAGTTTCTTCAGAAAGGGTCTAATAATAAGGACACAAGGATGCAAGACATACTTTCTTTTATCTTAGAGATCCCCTCCGTTTTATTCTTTTCAATTATTCTAAGAGGTTTCATTCTAAACTGTCTACTTAAGGACAGGTGGGCATGGGGCATACTTTCTTCTACCATATCTTGGAGATTCTTCATTTTTTACTTCAAAACCCTACTGGGAGAGAAGGATGAGACTTGACAGAGTTATACTAGCTGAAAATGTAAGAAAACTCCTGAATAGAGAGCCTTTTAATTGCGAAAGGGACAAGCGGACATGGGGCATACTTTCCACTATGTATAGAGATTTCTTAAAGAGCCCCTACCCTTTACTTCATACTCTACTAACGGAGTTGGATGTCTGGTAGTGTATTCAGATAATATATTCTTTTAAAATATAAAGAGCATTGCAATATAAAAGAGTCTTGTAAAGAACAAACGGACATAGGGAATACTTCATTAGATCTTCCTTTAGATCCCCTACCTTCACAAACTACTGGAATTCTTGTTGTAGTGCTTACAGATGTTATTTTTGGACATATTCCCTTAAAAATTCTCCTAACGGACATGGGGTATCCTACCCACCTGGATATCCCCCACCTTCCACCTTATCCAGCTATCCAAACCTAGCTAGAAACAAGAAAAATAATAAACTCCCAAGACCTGGACTCTATTTATCATAAAAAGTATACCATTTTTGGTTGTGGTTTTGCGGGCAAGTTTCGCCAGCAATGATGTAAAGTTAATGTGCTCTTGAGATCCGTTCCTGCCCCAGTTGGTTTCTTAGACAAAACGTTGTCATCTTTCCCAGTCCACAACCAATGGAGAGTCTCCACTACCCAGTCCATAGTCCATATAGCCCCCCTTGCTTGTTTGCAATGCAAAGCCATCCAGGGGATGAAGAACCGGCAAGTGAGACGGAAGGCAAGCAAATTTATGCAAATCCAAAGCGATTTTCAACACTAACTAAAATGAAACGCTTCTCTGGTTCTGGTTCTGGTTCTAGAGCTGGCTATGGCTATGGACGCGTACTGGGAGGTGCTGAAGCAAATTGCACAAAAATACTTAAGACAGTCGCCCGGAAAACATGCCCACACCATTTTGTATTTGTGCATTTGCAGTGATTCATTCAAAAGCTGAAAACTGCTGGAAAGTCCTTCCCTCTATTGGGGAGGGAAGAACAGTAAAAACAAACAGCTGCAGGAACTTGGCGTTTAGCTTAAGCAAATGATCAACAAACCCCGAAAATGGACAGCAGAGGAGGTAGGGACTCGAATTCAGATGCAGATGGAGATGCAGATTCAGATTAAGACCGACTGGGGCCATAAAGGAAGTGCGAATAAATTTGATGACCAGTTAAAAGGAATTGAGTCCAAGGAGCAGGCAACAAGGAACAAGGAGCAGGGACTAAATGAGTCAATTATCTGGGCACTGGGGTGTCGGGATACTGAGCGTGGGGAGGAGGACGAGTGCAACTTTTTTTTATGGCCCCGCGGAGCAGAGTGTAATCAAAAGCCAACAAAAAAGTGTGGCCATAAAGAGCGAAATCACTTGATAAGCTCCAGGTGTGCACACTCCTGCGAAGGCGAATGTCCTTCGACTTTATCGACTTCTCTTTTGGGCTAAACCCCTCCGCTTTTCTTCTCATTTCAGGATCCCTGCATGTCCTGGCCTTGGAACACTACCTGCCATCGCACGACGAGAACGGCGAATTCCACATCCCCTTCCCGCCGTCCAGCGAGATCTACGTCTTCAATCGTTACGGCCAGCATGTGGCCACCAAGGACCTGACCTCCGGCAAGACCCGCTACAGCTTCCTGTACTCCAAGAACACCAGCTTCGGGCGGCTGTCGACGGTGACCGATGCCTCCGGCAACAAGATCCAGTTCCTGCGCGACTACAGCAACGTGGTGAGCTCCATCGAGAACACGCAGGACCACAAGTCCGAGATCCAGATCAACGGCATCGGCATCATGACCAAGCTGAGCGAGAAGGGTCGCCAGGAGATCGAGCTGGACTACGACAGCAACACCGGGCTGCTCAACTCGCGCTCCTCCGGCGGCGAGACGTACATCTACCAGTACGACGAGTTCGGCCGGGTGACCGGCATGATCCTGCCGAGCGGCGAGATCGTTAGGATTACCTCACAGCTGGCGGACAGTCAGGGCCTGACCGTCTACGTCCACGCCTCCGTGGAGTCCTTGTTCTCCCGCGAGCGCATCTCCGGCGAGGCCAACGAACTGCTCGTCCTGGGCGGAGTCCGGTCCACGTTCCTCAAGCGCGGCCAGGCCCACGCCGATGCCGAGCTGAAGGCCAACAACACCCTTGTCATCCACGGCGACAACGGCGTGGTGGTGGAGTCCTCCGCCGTCGCCCGACACCCACTGCTGGAGGCGGCCCTGCCCGTCGAGGCCGAGATGCTGGCCATGTGGTCGCACCAGAGCGTCACCATGGGCGAGGGCCTGACCAACTCCATGTACTCCGTGTACAGCCTGGTGGGCGACGTGCGGAACCCCCAGCAGACCCTCAACCGGGAGATCTGGGTGAACCAGTCGCGGGTGATCGGCGTGGAGTTCGACCAGTTCACCAACCGAGAGACCTTCTACGACGCCCGGCGCACCCCCATCCTGATCGTGGCCTACGACCAGTCCGGCCTGCCCAAGAGCTACTACCCCACCAACGGCTATCCGGTGAACATCACCTACGACCGCTTCAACCGCGTCGAGGGCTGGGCCTGGGGTCCCGCCGAGCTCAAGTACAGCTACGACCGGCACGGCCTCCTCTCGGAGATCACCTCACAGCAGGACGGCATCGTGTCCTTCGTCTACAACGACTGGAACCTGGTCTCTGAGATCGGACTGGCCAGCCAGCGCAAGTTCGTCCTGCAGTACGACGACGCGGGAGGTTTGCGGCACGTGGTCCTGCCCTCGGGCACGCGGCACAGCTTCAGCATGCAGACCTCGATCGGCTTCATCCGGTGCACCTATACTCCGCCGGGCAGCACACGGGCCTACCTCCAGCACTACAGCCACGCCGGAGCCCTGCTGCAGACCATCCTGCCCGGAGACGGAGCTCGGATCGTGTACCGCTACAACGCCGCCGGCCAGCTGACGGAGGTCGTCCACGGCGATGGCCGGAGCGAGTTCCAGTACAACGAGGCCACCGGCATGCCGAGCACGGTGTCGCATACGGAGCGGGAGCTGGAGTACCGCTGGGACTTTGAGTACTCCGCCGGGCTGCTGTCCGAGGAGCGGATCGACTACGTGGCCAAGACGGGCCTGAGCAACGCCAAGTTCAGCTACGAGTACGACTCCCAGCTGCGGGTGGTGGCCCTGCAGGGCAGGATCGGCGGCCAGAGCCTGCCCTCGCAGGCCTTCGCCTACGATCCTCGCACCGGACGCCCCAGCCTGATCGGCCAGTTCCGGTTTTCGCAGCCGGCCCAGAACCAGACGCAGCTGCACGACGGCACCGCCAGCTTCACGCGCACCGTGGACGGCCGCTTCCAGACGCAGCGCATGGCGCTGGCCATCCACCGGCTGGAGGTGTTCCGCATGGAGTTCTCCTACGGAGTGCACGGCAGGATCTCGCAAACGAGGACCTACACGAGGAACATGGCGGTGAACAGCTACACGAATGTGAAGAACTACACGTGGGACTGCGACGGGCAGCTGGTGGGCGTGGAGGCCCAGGAGCCGTGGGGCTTCCGCTACGACGACAACGGTAACCTGCTTTCCCTCACCTACCGCGGCAACACCATCCCCATGGAGTACAACGCCCAGGACCGGATCGTGAAGTTCGGCGAGGGCCAGTACAAGTACGATGCCCGCGGCCTGGTGGCCCAGAACGCCCGCGAGGAGCGCTTCCACTACAACACCCAGGGTCTGCTGGTGCGGGCCTCGAAGCGGGGTCGCTTCGACGTGCGCTACTACTACGACCACCTGAAGCGCCTGACCACCCGCAAGGACAACTTCGGCAACGTGACCCAGTTCTTCTACACGAACCAGCAGCGGCCCTACGAGGTCAGCCAGATCTACTCGCCGCGCGACGGCAAGCTCATGTCCCTGACCTATGACGACGTGGGCCACCTCATCTACGCGCAGGTGTACCGCCACAAGTACTACGTGGCCACCGACCAGAGCGGCACGCCCCTGATGCTCTTCAACCAGTACGGCGAGGGCATCCGCGAGATCATGCGCTCCCCCTTCGGCCACATCGTCTACGACTCCAACCCGTACTTGTATCTGCCCATTGACTTCTGCGGCGGCATCCTCGACCAGGTCACCACCCTGGTGCACATGGGCGACGGCCGGGTCTACGATCCCCTGATCGGCCAGTGGATGTCGCCCGACTGGCAGCGCGTCGCCGAGCGGATCATCACCCCGACCCGCCTGCACCTCTACCGGTTCAACGGCAACGATCCCATCAACGTGGGCCACGAGCGCCACTACCCCGAGGACTTTGCCGCCTGGATGAAGACGCTGGGCTACAATGTGGGCAACCTGGTGCCCCAGCTGGCCCGCAACCTGTGGCAGCCGCCGGCGCTGTGGGGTCGTCCGCCCGCCAACCCGGTGGCCCTCAATCTGCGTCGGCCCTTCGACAACATACCCACGATGGCGGTGGAGAGCGGCTTCCTGGCGCACCTCAACATCCGCCGTATGTCCGACTTCGAGCAGCTATCGGCGCCTCCGAGGTCGGCGCTCAAGTGCGACGTAATGGACCCGTCACCGCGTTCGATCGGCTCGGACACGGAACCGCCGTTCGGCAAGGGCATTGTGGTGTCCCGCACGGCCGACGGCCAGGCGATTGTGTCCAGTGTGCCGGCGGCCAATGCCATCTACCGGGACGTCTACACGAGCGTCTTCAACCGGTCCAAGCTGCTGCCCTTCACGTTCGTGGTGCACAACGCCCAGCAGGACTCGTTCTTCTTCGTGAAGGAGGACGCCTGGCGCGCCACCGAGGACCGGCAGCAGCTGAAGCGGCTCCAGGGCCAGGTGAACACCACCTTCCACGAGATCACCCGCGAGAGTCCGGTGGGCGGTGCCGGCGGCCAGTCTGGCTCCAGCGGCTCGGCCTCATCCTCCTCCTCCTCCTCGAGCGCCTCGTCGGGCGGCAACTACCTGGACGTGAAGATCCATGGGGCGCACGCCATCATCAACCTTCGGTACGGCACCACCGTCGCCAAGGAGCAGCAGCGCCTGATGCACCACGCCAAGCTGACGGCAGTGCGGAAGGCGTGGCACCGCGAGAAGGAGGCGCTGCGCAGCGGCCTCACCACCGCCCTGGAGTGGAGCCAGCAGGAGAGCGAGGAGATCCTGAAACAGAGCTACGCCAACAACTACGAGGGTGAGTACATCCACGACGTCGCCCTGTACCCGGAGCTGGCGGAGGATCCCTACAACATCAAGTTCGTGAAGAAGAAGGGCGCCACCGGCGGTGCGGCGGGGGTGCCCAACTCCCGACGACGCCGAAGATCCACAGACTCGCAGACCTCGTCCTCGTCCGACTGTTAGCTCGCGGCGATCCGACCAGGAGGCCAGGAGGCAGCCACCCTCAACTAGAAAGCGCGGAGAAAGGCGCCGAGGAGGAACAGTGAAACCGAAGAACAGGAGACATAATTATTTATATTTATACATATAGATATATATATATATATATATATACTCGTATATATATATATATACTCGTATATATATATATATAAAATAGTGCATAAATCTATGTTATCGAACCAGTTTTTTGATGTCAAGGAACATTATATATATACACGTATACATAATATTTTTTTTTTTATTGTTAGCCACTAGAGAAAATAGAAGGATAATGGAGAGATGAGGAAGCGACATGCCAACATAATCCCATGTAGCTGCATGTGCGTGTATATGTGTGTGTGTGTGTGTGTGTGTGTGTGTCGTGAGCTAAAGATACAGATACAGATACCGATACAGATACAGATAGAAGCACGGATACAAGAGTTATAGATATACAGATATATATATAAAGGATAGCATAGTGTAGTAGTCATATGAAGCATAATGCGTACCATACTTACCGACATATGTACATGCATACTCACCACAATAAGGGGGGAGCGGGGCTATTTAGGAGGGGACTACATATTAGAACAGGGGGAGGGGGAGGGCGATCTGGAACGAAGGTGTATCTTTTTTTCGTGGTACTCGAGCTTTTTGAGACTGGCATAGTTTTAAACAAAAAAACACAAAACCCACACCACATACCACATACCACCCACGGGGACTGAACGACGGACATAAAGCCGATCCCGACGGATCCACCCAACCACAGATTGTACATATACGAGGCAGAGATGGGGCGGGGCGGGATGGACGGCTGGGAGACCAAAAACACACACATACAGCCTACACTAAACAACCAGTTCTGGGGTTGTGGGAGATTTTTGCTTAGCGAAAGCTTTCCCTCATTTGCTTTGCACAGTGTCAGCTTCAAAAATTCATTCTGCAAAAAAAAATTAAGAAAACCTAAGAGAAGAGGAAACAAAAAAACGATTAACCTAATTATTAAATTTAAAAAAAATGGAACAAAAATCTAGCTGCTAGGCAAAAAATGTTTTTTTTTTTTTTATTATTAAATTATATGAATGGATATAAATAAATATATATAAATATATATATACAATTAATTGAGAAACACACACACATATTTATAGAGAGAAACCTATAGCTGTAATGTCCTGATAGATAAGTTTAAGTTTTTTTGTCCTACTTAATTAATTAATTTATTCATAACTATTGTTCGTGGCCGAGGCAAGGGTAACGGGAGGAGAAACCACACAAAAAAATATTTAAAATCGAAGTGGAGTCGTATTAAAACGAATTAATTTTAATGATACGTATTAATGCTATTATTGTATGAGAATTGTGAAATGTTTTGTTATTATTTGTAAGTCTGCTTCTTCGAGAAACCACCCAGCTCAATGCGGCCCAATAAAATCACTCTCAAATAAAGCTTAACAGCAAAATAAAGAATAAATAAAAACCAGTATTACAAAAAAAAAAAACAAGACGAAACCGAAAATGGAGCGGAAACTGAATATATAGAGATATATATGATTTCAGCTGGGAACCTTGAAACTCGAACTAACAAAATTGTTTCCGTCCAATTGAAATCGCCATTATCGCCAGCAGACCAGATTGAGATTGGGATATATTGGGACGACCGTTTCCACACTAATTAGAGATGCCAATTAAAGTCGAATTATTTTGAAAATTATCAATTCGCTTCGCTTGACAAAAACAAAATGAGTCCTAAAGACGAAACCTTTGCTACAGCTCGAATTTCAATTGTTTTCCATGAATTGGTGCTTATCGAATTTATTGCCACACAACTATAATTGTAGGTCCTATAGTTGGGAAGTGTAAGTGGGGTGTATCGTGTTTCCTTGCCTCCTAGAACTTAAGCCAATAATTGCTAAAAACTAAAAAAAAATATTACAAAAAAAAAAGAATCCGTAGTTGGAAGGAAAACAAAAAGATTGCTGAATTAGTTGCGAACAAAAAAGCAAGAAAACGAAATTTTATAAAAATTACCAACCCAAAAAACCAGACCACTAACAAACGAGGCCAAAAAAGCGATCGATCGGAGATACTCGAAAGAATACTGAATTATAAGGAAAAAAAAATACTAAACAAAATACGAGCCAGCCAAGTTAGAACGCAGCTTAGAGCAAGCGAGTGTCCGTATGAGTGTCAGTTGTCAGTGTCCGCTTGCGAGAGGGTGTCCGTGTGAGATGAAGCGTTATATCAAAAAATATGAAAGAGAGGCAGGCGAGTGCGGAATATATGTGTATATACTAAGGCTAATCAAGGTAAACTAGTGTTATATCGTATATAGCACCCTGCATCGTAATCTACATAGATATTATATTAAAGTAAAACAAAAATTTAATAATAATACAGACATTTTTTTGTGCTTTTTTTTTCTTCATCGTTGTCGCGCCTAACTAGATGTAAAATAAAAAGAGACAAACTATTGGATAATATACATAAATATATATGGATATATGAGTGTATATGTGTACGATTAGTGCTATGTAGATGTACGATGTACGATGTGTGCGGGGTACCACTGTACTTTCCGCTCGAATTTTCTCCCATCTGGTTTTTGATTCGTTTCCGTTTCCGTTTCGTTGATTGGCAAACCAAAACAATTCGAAAAAAGAGCAGGAGTCAGTTACCTATTAGATTTGGCAAAAATGAATACAAAACAAAAAACAAAATGAAACTGCTTCAAAAGCAAAAAAAAAAATAAAATAAAAGATAAATAAATGGCACACTAAAAATTAATATTATGAACTAGAGCATACTATGAAATGGCTTGAAATGAATTAAAAACCTACAAAATAAAAAAAAATAAAAAACCAAAAGAAATTAAGAAGAGCAAGCAGCAAACAAATATTTATATGTACATAACTGGATGAAACCTAGTATTTTAGTGTATTTATGTTAGAGCTACACCAACTTCATCTTGAAACATCCAAAAAGCTAATGGTAAAGTCGATAAAGGACGAAAATCATGCTGGGAATGGATGTGGAAATATTTAGCAAATAAAGAAACAGGGAAACAATTGAGATAAATTAACATTTAAACGTTTTGCACACCACAGACAGACAGACAGACAGAATAAATACCACAAGCTAAGCCACTGGAACAGAACAACACTTACACACACCGCTCTACAGAAACAGACACGATACAAAATACTAGAAATACTAGAAATACAAAAATACAGAAAAAGCACTCGACAGCAAAGCAAACAACAAAATTTAGCAACAACAAGAATTTATGAGATATAATAAATAAACAAATAAACAAAGGTAAATGGTAAATGGAAAATAAACCAACCAAAAGGCAGCAAAAGTTGAAACACTTAATATTAAAAAAATAATGAAAAACAAAACAAAAATTATATTTATTAGAAAAAATAGCAGTGGGTCGCCTTGCCCTCGAGAATCTGTAGTATATCGAACTATGTAATTCACAAAATAGTAAATAAACCGAGGCAAAATATTGTAGGGCAAATTCAAACTAAAAACTAAACAAAAAACCAAAATCGATAACGATTAACGATAACGAAAACGAGAGAACCCTAACATTTTTTTTTTGTCTGTGTAAGCTTAGTGGAGTATGGTCGGCTGGGGGAGAGGCTGGAGGGCTGTATGGTGGATGGATGGTATGGGGGATGTGCTAGTCGGTAGGTGGGTGTGTCTGCTTCACACCGATAACACCTCCTGCCCTGCCCTGCACCACCCCAACCCGCCCCCCTACAAATGGCTAAAGCAAAACGATAAACGATAACCCAAAATCCCATTCATCACCTAGATCCCCTAGGCATATGCATATATATACATATATATATCTAACGGTAAATGAACAATTATATATGGCATTATATTACCAACAGCAAGAAAAAGAAAAATAATGATAATGATATAATGATATACCATATATGTAATAATGATTTCAGCGCGAAACGAGAATATTTTAAGCGTATTAAGTTGAACTATATTAAATATATATATATATATATACATATATCTATATATATACAAAAATATATATATAAAGAAACAAAAAAAAAATGCGAAAAGCTATAAAAATAAACCAAAACAAAAAAAAAAAAAAAAACCAACCACACACACAACACAACTTCTGAGGATATCAAGGGTCTAAGAATAAATAAAAACTAATGAATTAATTAAAAATAAATAAATGAATATGAAAACTAAATGTGAAAAAATATCAAAGTGTTTTTATTTATGGATAAAGCTTTTGGGTTTTAAGTTTCTGTTTCAGAACTTTTTTTTGGAAAGTTTTCAGGAACAAGGTATTAAAGGTAAAGTATAAGATTATTAAACATGTCATACCATACATTATTACACCAAAACCTTTAAGTTTAAGATATCAATCTATTAACTTTAAAAAACAATTTTTGAAATTTTGAATCTATTTTCCAAATAAAACCGCTTAGTACTTGAAATTACCATCCAATTTTCTAGACAAACCCCAACTTTTATGATCAGAATCTTTATTAATTGGAATATTTTTTTGGAAAATGTTACTTATAATGTTTCTATTGTAATTTAATTAAGTCGGATCCTTCCTGATCCTTCCTTTTTGAGTTTTTTTTTTCCAGCATTTTGTTAGCTTTGTTGTTCCATTTTAATATTCCGTATCGAAACTGCTGGGGGGGACTTTGACTTTTGGCACTTCTTCCCAGCAGTTTTTGTTTTCTTTTTTTTTTGGCTGGGTGTCAGGTCTAGGCTAGAAAACAGCTCTCGGTGCAGCAACGCATACTGATGACTGGAAGGACGACAAGGACGATGATGGAAGGAGAGGATGAGGATGAGGACGAGGACGAGGACGACGATGAGGATGGGGATGCCTGCAAGTCTGTAATTGAAATGCAGAAAATGGAGAGCAGCCCCCCCAAAACAGCCTCGACCCGTTCAGGTGAGTGCCACGCCCCCTGTGTCCGCCCAGCTTGTGTTGAAGATAAATAATGCAGCAGGAGCTATGCCGGCAGAAGGAGAAGCAGAAGGAGCACAGGATGCTTTCTTCATCTGTCTCGGCCTGAGCCGCTGTTGACACATAGTTTGTAGTTGGTAAACAGGCAACACACAACTGCTCAACGAGCACCTGAAGATGCTTTGTATAAATTTGAATATTTAACTGCAGGTGCAGGATAGATGCACAAGGCAGTAGCAGTAGCAGGAGCACAAGGCACAAGTCTGAGGCTGAGGCTGAGGCATTGCCGCTGGCAGTTGCAGTAGCAAGTTGCAGTAGCAGTTCGGTTACTAAGGCACGAGCCCCAGCATTTCACTTAAATCCAGTGCAGCTGCAGCTGCTCAGGGCGAGCCACGGAGTGAGGGTTTAGGGCCAAATCTTTTGGCAAATTCAGACAAACCCTCCTCCTCCTCCTCCTCCCCATCATCCTCTTTGAAGCCTGAACGAAGCCAGCTCCCTCCAGCCCCCCAAAACTCATTTGGCATGCATGTGTGTCAACGCTCTGGCCAAGACATCCACAGCCACACCATCTAGGATGATTTTTATGTATGCATTTCGGGGCTTAACTTCCTTGGGTGGCACAACTAGCTCCTCGTGCCGCGTCTGCCCTTCCAGCCACGTTTCTCCCACGCTTCAGTGGCCATAATGCCTGGGTACTTCGATTCGGGAATACAATTGCTAACTTGGCAAAGTGCTTTATTCTTTAAAATACTTGCTCAGGTCATTATGGTTTGTGGTTGCAGATAGGTGTAGATAGATTTAAGATACTTTGTTGTTCTAAGATCGTTCTAAGATTGGTACTTATAGAGGATACATTTTAGAGTCTTCCGAGATTTATCATAAAACTAGGATGAAAATTGCTGCTCAATATTATAATTCGTACTTTCCTCTTTGAAATCTATTTAAAAACGGACAATCATTTTAGAGATCCAGAGTGGCAGATTGGCGGGCAAAGGATCTACGATTCATAAATGGTATTCCGTTTTTGAATCGGTTGCGAAGTAGTTAAGAAATTCACTAAAAACTGGCCAAAAGCAAGAATTATCACTTTTCCAAGGGGTAGCATCAAGATTTTGGCCAGAACCTTTGCCAATTTTTTATTTTGGGTTTTTTAGACATCCTGGGATGCAGATTGGCGGGCAAAGGATCTACGATTCATAAATGGTATTCCGTTTTTGAATCGGTTGCGAAATAGTTAAGATATTCACTAAAAACTGGCCAAAAGCAAGAATTAACACTTTTCCAAGGGGTAGCATCAAGATTTTGGCCAGAACCTTTGCCAATTTTTTATTTTGGGTTTTTTAGACATCCTGGGATGCAGATTGGCCGGCAAAGGATCTACGATTCATAAATGGTATTCCGTTTTTGAATCGGTTGCGAAATAGTTAAGAAATTCACTAAAAACTGGCCAAAAGCAAGAATTATCACTTTTCCAAGGGGTAGCATCAAGATTTTGGCCAGAACCTTTGCCAATTTTTTATTTTGGGTTTTTTAGACATCCTGGGATGCAGATTGGCCGGCAAAGGATCTACGATTCATAAATGGTATTCCGTTTTTGAATCGGTTGCGAAATGGTTAAGAAATTCACTAAAAACTGGCCAAAAGCAAGAATTAACACTTTTCCAAGGGGTACCATCAAGATTTTGGCCAGAACCTGGGCCAATTTTTTGTTTTGGGTTTTTTAGACATCCTGGGATGCAGATTGGCGGGCAAAGGATCTACGATTCATAAATGGTATTCCGTTTTTGAAACGGTTGCGAAATAGTTAAGATATTCACTAAAAACTGGCCAAAAGCAAGAATTAACACTTTTCCAAGGGGTACCATCAAGATTTTGGCCAGAACCTGGGCCAATTTTTTGTTTTGGGTTTTTTAGACATCCTGGGATGCAGATTGGCGGGCAAAGGATCTACGATTCATAAATGGTATTCCGTTTTTGAAACGGTTGCGAAATAGTTAAGATATTCACTAAAAACTGGCCAAAAGCAAGAATTAACACTTTTCCAAGGGGTACCATCAAGATTTTGGCCAGAACCTGGGCCAATTTTTTGTTTTGGGTTTTTTAGACATCCTGGGATGCAGATTGGCGGGCAAAGGATCTACGATTCATAAATGGTATTCCGTTTTTGAATCGGTTGCGAAATAGTTAAGATATTCACTAAAAACTGGCCAAAAGCAAGAATTAACACTTTTCCAAGGGGTACCATCAAGATTTTGGCCAGAACCTGGGCCAATTTTTTTGTTTTGGGTTTTTTAGACATCCTGGGATGCAGATTGGCGGGCAAAGGATCTACGATTCATAAATGGTATTCCGTTTTTGAATCGGTTGCGAAATAGTTAAGATATTCACTAAAAACTGGCCAAAAGCAAGAATTAACACTTTTCCAAGGGGTACCATCAAGATTTTGGCCAGAACCTTTGCCAATTTTTTATTTTGGGTTTTTTAGACATCCTGGGATGCAGATTGGCCGGCAAAGGATCTACGATTCATAAATGGTATTCCGTTTTTGAATCGGTTGCGAAATAGTTAAGAAATTCACTAAAAACTGGCCAAAAGCAAGAATTATCACTTTTCCAAGGGGTAGCATCAAGATTTTGGCCAGAACCTTTGCCAATTTTTTATTTTGGGTTTTTTAGACATCCTGGGATGCAGATTGGCGGGCAAAGGATCTACGATTCATAAATGGTATTCCGTTTTTGAATCGGTTGCGAAATAGTTAAGAAATTCACTAAAAACTGGCCAAAAGCAAGAATTATCACTTATCCAAGGGGTACCATCAAGATTTTGGCCAGAACCTGGGCCAATTTTTTATTTTGGGTTTTTTAGACATCCTGGGATGCAGATTGGCGGGCAAAGGATCTACGATTCATAAATGGTATTCCGTTTTTGAAACGGTTGCGAAATAGTTAAGATATTCACTAAAAACTGGCCAAAAGCAAGAATTAACACTTTTCCAAGGGGTACCATCAAGATTTTGGCCAGAACCTGGGCCAATTTTTTTTTTTGGGTTTTTTAGACATCCTGGGATGCAGATTGGCGGGCAAAGGATCTACGATTCATAAATGGTATTCCGTTTTTGAATCGGTTGCGAAATAGTTAAGAAATTCACTAAAAACTGGCCAAAAGCAAGAATTATCACTTTTCCAAGGGGTAGCATCAAGATTTTGGCCAGAACCTTTGCCAATTTTTTATTTTGGGTTTTTTAGACATCCTGGGATGCAGATTGGCGGGCAAAGGATCTACGATTCATAAATGGTATTCCGTTTTTGAAACGGTTGCGAAATAGTTAAGATATTCACTAAAAACTGGCCAAAAGCAAGAATTAACACTTTTCCAAGGGGTACCATCAAGATTTTGGCCAGAACCTGGGCCAATTTTTTGTTTTGGGTTTTTTAGACATCCTGGGATGCAGATTGGCGGGCAAAGAATCTACGATTCATAAATGGTATTCCGTTTTTGAATCGGTTGCGAAATAGTTAAGATATTCACTAAAAACTGGCCAAAAGCAAGAATTAACACTTTTCCAAGGGGTACCATCAAGATTTTGGCCAGAACCTGGGCCAATTTTTTATTTTGGGATTTTTACAGATCTTGGGATGCAGATTGGCGGGCAAAGGATCTACGATTCATAAATGGTATTCCGTTTTTGAATCGGTTGCGAAATAGTTAAGATATTCACTAAAAACTGGCCAAAAGCAAGAATTATCACTTATCCAAGGGGTACCATCAAGATTTTGGCCAGAACCTGGGCCAATTTTTTTTTTTGGGTTTTTTAGACATCCTGGGATGCAGATTGGCGGGCAAAGGATCTACGATTCATAAATGGTATTCCGTTTTTGAATCGGTTGCGAAATAGTTAAGATATTCACTAAAAACTGGCCAAAAGCAAGAATTAACACTTTTCCAAGGGGTACCATCAAGATTTTGGCCAGAACCTGGGCCAATTTTTTATTTTGGGTTTTTTACAGATCTTGGGATGCAGATTGGCGGGCAAAGGATCTACGATTCATAAATGGTATTCCGTTTTTGAATCGGTTGCGAAATAGTTAAGATATTCACTAAAAACTGGCCAAAAGCAAGAATTAACACTTTTCCAAGGGCTACCATCAAGATTTTGGCCAGAACCTGGGCCAATTTTTTGTTTTGGGTTTTTTAGACATCCTGGGATGCAGATTGGCGGGCAAAGGATCTACGATTCATAAATGGTATTCCGTTTTTGAAACGGTTGCGAAATAGTTAAGATATTCACTAAAAACTGGCCAAAAGCAAGAATTAACACTTTTCCAAGGGGTACCATCAAGATTTTGGCCAGAACCTGGGCCAATTTTTTGTTTTGGGTTTTTAGACATCCTGGGATGCAGATTGGCGGGCAAAGGATCTACGATTCATAAATGGTATTCCGTTTTTGAAACGGTTGCGAAATAGTTAAGATATTCACTAAAAACTGGCCAAAAGCAAGAATTATCACTTTTCCAAGGGGTACCATCAAGATTTTGGCCAGAACCTGGGCCAATTTTTTTTTTTTGGGATTTTTACAGATCTTGGGATGCAGATTGGCGGGCAAAGGATCTACGATTCATAAATGGTATTCCGTTTTTTAAACGGTTGCGAAATAGTTAAGATATTCACTAAAAAACTGGCCAAAAGCAAGAATTAACACTTTTCCAAGGGGTACCATCAAGATTTTGGCCAGAACCTGGGCCAATTTTTTTTTTTTGGGTTTTTTGACATCCTGGGATGCAGATTGGCGGGCAAAGGATCTACGATTCATAAATGGTATTCCGTTTTTGAATCGGTTGCGAAAATAGTTAAGATATTCACTAAAAACTGGCCAAAAGCAAGAATTAACACTTTTCCAAGGGGTACCATCAAGATTTTGGCCAGAACCTGGGCCAATTTTTTATTTTGGGTTTTTACAGATCTTGGGATGCAGATTGGCGGGCAAAGGATCTACGATTCATAAATGGTATTCCGTTTTTGAATCGGTTGCGAAATAGTTAAGAAATTCACTAAAAACTGGCCAAAAGCAAGAATTATCACTTTTCCAAGGGGTAGCATCAAGATTTTGGCCAGAACCTTTGCCAATTTTTTATTTTGGGTTTTTTAGACATCCTGGGATGCAGATTGGCGGGCAAAGGATCTACGATTCATAAATGGTATTCCGTTTTTGAAACGGTTGCGAAATAGTTAAGATATTCACTAAAAACTGGCCAAAAGCAAGAATTAACACTTTTCCAAGGGGTACCATCAAGATTTTGGCCAGAACCTGGGCCAATTTTTTGTTTTGGGTTTTTAGACATCCTGGGATGCAGATTGGCGGGCAAAGGATCTACGATTCATAAATGGTATTCCGTTTTTGAATCGGTTGCGAAATAGTTAAGATATTCACTAAAAACTGGCCAAAAGCAAGAATTAACACTTTTCCAAGGGGTACCATCAAGATTTTGGCCAGAACCTGGGCCAATTTTTTTTTTTTGGGTTTTTTTGACATCCTGGGATGCAGATTGGCGGGCAAAGGATCTACGATTCATAAATGGTATTCCGTTTTTGAATCGGTTGCGAAATAGTTAAGATATTCACTAAAAACTGGCCAAAAGCAAGAATTAACACTTTTCCAAGGGGTACCATCAAGATTTTGGCCAGAACCTGGGCCAATTTTTTATTTTGGGTTTTTTACAGATCTTGGGATGCAGATTGGCGGGCAAAGGATCTACGATTCATAAATGGTATTCCGTTTTTGAATCGGTTGCGAAATAGTTAAGATATTCACTAAAAACTGGCCAAAAGCAAGAATTAACACTTTTCCAAGGGGTACCATCAAGATTTTGGCCAGAACCTGGGCCAATTTTTTTTTTTTGGTTTTTTTGACATCCTGGGATGCAGATTGGCGGGCAAAGGATCTACGATTCATAAATGGTATTCCGTTTTTGAAACGGTTGCGAAATAGTTAAGATATTCACTAAAAACTGGCCAAAAGCAAGAATTATCACTTTTCCAAGGGGTAGCATCAAGATTTTGGCCAGAACCTTTGCCAATTTTTTGTTTTGGGTTTTTTACAGATCTTGGGATGCAGATTGGCGAGCAAAGGATCTACGATTCATAAATGGTATTCCGTTTTTGAATCGGTTGCGAAATAGTTAAGATATTCACTAAAAACTGGCCAAAAGCAAGAATTATCACTTTTCCAAGGGGTACCATCAAGATTTTGGCCAGAACCTGGGCCAATTTTTTATTTTGGGATTTTTACAGATCTTGGGATGCAGATTGGCGGGCAAAGGATCTACGATTCATAAATGGTATTCCGTTTTTGAATCGGTTGCGAAATAGTTAAGATATTCACTAAAAACTGGCCAAAAGCAAGAATTAACACTTTTCCAAGGGGTACCATCAAGATTTTGGCCAGAACCTGGGCCAATTTTTTTTTTGGGTTTTTTAGACATCCTGGGATGCAGATTGGCGGGCAAAGGATCTACGATTCATAAATGGTATTCCGTTTTTGAATCGGTTGCAAAATAGTTAAGATATTCACTAAAAACTGGCCAAAAGCAAGAATTAACACTTTTCCAAGGGGTACCATCAAGATTTTGGCCAGAACCTGGGCCAATTTTTTTTTTTTGGGTTTTTAGACATCCTGGGATGCAGATTGGCGGGCAAAGGATCTACGATTCATAAATGGTATTCCGTTTTTGAATCGGTTGCGAAATAGTTAAGATATTCACTAAAAACTGGCCAAAAGCAAGAATTAACACTTTTCCAAGGGGTACCATCAAGATTTTGGCCAGAACCTGGGCCAATTTTTTATTTTGGGATTTTTACAGATCTTGGGATGCAGATTGGCGGGCAAAGGATCTACGATTCATAAATGGTATTCCGCTTTTGAAACGGTTGCGAAATAGTTAAGATATTCACTAAAAACTGGCCAAAAGCAAGAATTAACACTTTTCCAAGGGGTACCATCAAGATTTTGGCCAGAACCTGGGCCAATTTTTTTTTTTGGGTTTTTAGACATCCTGGGATGCAGATTGGCGGGCAAAGGATCTACGATTCATAAATGGTATTCCGTTTTTGAATCGGTTGCGAAATAGTTAAGATATTCACTAAAAACTGGCCAAAAGCAAGAATTAACACTTTTCCAAGGGGTACCATCAAGATTTTGGCCAGAACCTGGGCCAATTTTTTTTTTGTTGGTTTTTAGACATCCTGGGATGCAGATTGGCGGGCAAAGGATCTACGATTCATAAATGGTATTCCGTTTTTGAATCGGTTGCGAAATAGTTAAGATATTCACTAAAAACTGGCCAAAAGCAAGAATTAACACTTTTCCAAGGGGTACCATCAAGATTTTGGCCAGAACCTGGGCCAATTTTTTTTTTTTTGGGTTTTTTAGACATCCTGGGATGCAGATTGGCGGGCAAAGGATCTACGATTCATAAATGGTATTCCGTTTTTGAATCGGTTGCGAAATAGTTAAGATATTCACTAAAAACTGGCCAAAAGCAAGAATTAACACTTTTCCAAGGGGTACCATCAAGATTTTGGCCAGAACCTGGGCCAATTTTTTTTTTTGGGTTTTTTAGACATCCTGGGATGCAGATGGGCGGGCAAAGGATCTACAATTCATAAATGGTATTCCGTTTTTGAATCGGTTGCGAAATAGTTAAGATATTCACTAAAAACTGGCCAAAAGCAAGAATTAACACTTTTCCAAGGGGTACCATCAAGATTTTGGCCAGAACCTGGGCCAATTTTTTTTTTTGGGTTTTTTAGACATCCTGGGATGCAGATGGGCGGGCAAAGGATCTACAATTCATAAATGGTATTCCGTTTTTGAATCGGTTGCGAAATAGTTAAGATATTCACTAAAAACTGGCCAAAAGCAAGAATTAACACTTTTCCAAGGGGTACCATCAAGATTTTGGCCAGAACCTGGGCCAATTTTTTATTTTGGGTTTTTTAGACATCCTGGGATGCAGATTGGCGGGCAAAGGATCTACGATTCATAAATGGTATTCCGTTTTTGAATCGGTTGCGAAATAGTTAAGATATTCACTAAAAACTGGCCAAAAGCAAGAATTAACACTTTTCCAAGGGGTACCATCAAGATTTTGGCCAGAACCTGGGCCAATTTTTTTTTTTGGGTTTTTTTAGACATCCTGGGATGCAGATTGGCGGGCAAAGGATCTACGATTCATAAATGGTATTCCGTTTTTGAATCGGTTGCAAAATAGTTAAGATATTCACTAAAAACTGGCCAAAAGCAAGAATTAACACTTTTCCAAGGGGTACCATCAAGATTTTGGCCAGAACCTGGGCCAAATTTTTTTTTGGGTTTTTAGACATCCTGGGATGCAGATGGGCGGGCAAAGGATCTACAATTCATAAATGGTATTCCGTTTTTGAAACGGTTGCGAAATAGTTAAGATATTCACTAAAAACTGGCCAAAAGCAAGAATTAACACTTTTCCAAGGGGTACCATCAAGATTTTGGCCAGAACCTGGGCCAATTTTTTTTTTTTGGGTTTTTTAGACATCCTGGGATGCAGATTGGCGGGCAAAGGATCTACGATTCATAAATGGTATTCCGTTTTTGAATCGGTTGCAAAATAGTTAAGAAATTCACTAAAAACTGGCCAAAAGCAAGAATTATCACTTTTCCAAGGGGTAGCATCAAGATTTTGGCCAGAACCTTTGCCAATTTTTTATTTTGGGTTTTTTAGACATCCTGGGATGCAGATTGGCGGGCAAAGGATCTACGATTCATAAATGGTATTCCGTTTTTGAAACGGTTGCGAAATAGTTAAGATATTCACTAAAAACTGGCCAAAAGCAAGAATTAACACTTTTCCAAGGGGTACCATCAAGATTTTGGCCAGAACCTGGGCCAATTTTTTATTTTGGGTTTTTTAGACATCCTGGGATGCAGATTGGCGGGCAAAGGATCTACGATTCATAAATGGTATTCCGTTTTTGAATCGGTTGCGAAATAGTTAAGATATTCACTAAAAACTGGCCAAAAGCAAGAATTAACACTTTTCCAAGGGGTACCATCAAGATTTTGGCCAGAACCTGGGCCAATTTTTTTTTTTGGTTTTTTAGACATCCTGGGATGCAGATTGGCGGGCAAAGGATCTACGATTCATAAATGGTATTCCGTTTTTGAATCGGTTGCGAAATAGTTAAGAAATTCACTAAAAACTGGCCAAAAGCAAGAATTATCACTTTTCCAAGGGGTAGCATCAAGATTTTGGCCAGAACCTTTGCCAATTTTTTATTTTGGGTTTTTTAGACATCCTGGGATGCAGATTGGCGGGCAAAGGATCTACGATTCATAAATGGTATTCCGTTTTTGAAACGGTTGCGAAATAGTTAAGATATTCACTAAAAACTGGCCAAAAGCAAGAATTAACACTTTTCCAAGGGGTACCATCAAGATTTTGGCCAGAACCTGGGCCAATTTTTTGTTTTGGGTTTTTTAGACATCCTGGGATGCAGATTGGCGGGCAAAGGATCTACGATTCATAAATGGTATTCCGTTTTTGAATCGGTTGCGAAATAGTTAAGATATTCACTAAAAACTGGCCAAAAGCAAGAATTAACACTTTTCCAAGGGGTACCATCAAGATTTTGGCCAGAACCTGGGCCAATTTTTTTTTTTTTGGTTTTTTAGACATCCTGGGATGCAGATTGGCGGGCAAAGGATCTACGATTCATAAATGGTATTCCGTTTTTGAAACGGTTGCGAAATAGTTAAGATATTCACTAAAAACTGGCCAAAAGCAAGAATTAACACTTTTCCAAGGGGTACCATCAAGATTTTGGCCAGAACCTGGGCCAATTTTTTTTTTTGGGTTTTTAGACATCCTGGGATGCAGATTGGCGGGCAAAGGATCTACGATTCATAAATGGTATTCCGTTTTTGAATCGGTTGCGAAATAGTTAAGATATTCACTAAAAACTGGCCAAAAGCAAGAATTATCACTTTTCCAAGGGGTACCATCAAGATTTTGGCCAGAACCTGGGACAATTTTTTTATTTTGGGATTTTTACAGATCTTGGGATGCAGATTGGCGGGCAAAGGATCTACGATTCATAAATGGTATTCCGTTTTTGAAACGGTTGCGAAATAGTTAAGATATTCACTAAAAACTGGCCAAAAGCAAGAATTAACACTTTTCCAAGGGGTACCATCAAGATTTTGGCCAGAACCTGGGCCAATTTTTTTTTTTTGGGTTTTTTAGACATCCTGGGATGCAGATTGGCGGGCAAAGGATCTACGATTCATAAATGGTATTCCGTTTTTGAATCGGTTGCGAAATAGTTAAGATATTTACTAAAAACTGGCCAAAAGCAAGAATTAACACTTTTCCAAGGGGTACCATCAAGATTTTGGCCAGAACCTGGGCCAATTTTTTTTTTTGGGTTTTTTAGACATCCTGGGATGCAGATTGGCGGGCAAAGGATCTACGATTCATAAATGGTATTCCGTTTTTGAATCGGTTGCGAAATAGTTAAGATATTCACTAAAAACTGGCCAAAAGCAAGAATTAACACTTTTCCAAGGGGTACCATCAAGATTTTGGCCAGAACCTGGGCCAATTTTTTTTTTGGGTTTTTTAGACATCCTGGGATGCAGATTGGCGGGCAAAGGATCTACGATTCATAAATGGTATTCCGTTTTTGAATCGGTTGCGAAATAGTTAAGAAATTCACTAAAAACTGGCCAAAAGCAAGAATTATCACTTTTCCAAGGGGTAGCATCAAGATTTTGGCCAGAACCTTTGCCAATTTTTTATTTTGGGTTTTTTAGACATCCTGGGATGCAGATTGGCGGGCAAAGGATCTACGATTCATAAATGGTATTCCGTTTTTGAAACGGTTGCGAAATAGTTAAGATATTCACTAAAAACTGGCCAAAAGCAAGAATTAACACTTTTCCAAGGGGTACCATCAAGATTTTGGCCAGAACCTGGGCCAATTTTTTTTTTTGGGTTTTTAGACATCCTGGGATGCAGATTGGCGGGCAAAGGATCTACGATTCATAAATGGTATTCCGTTTTTGAATCGGTTGCGAAATAGTTAAGATATTCACTAAAAACTGGCCAAAAGCAAGAATTATCACTTTTCCAAGGGGTACCATCAAGATTTTGGCCAGAACCTGGGACAATTTTTTATTTTGGGATTTTTACAGATCTTGGGATGCAGATTGGCGGGCAAAGGATCTACGATTCATAAATGGTATTCCGTTTTTGAAACGGTTGCGAAATAGTTAAGATATTCACTAAAAACTGGCCAAAAGCAAGAATTAACACTTTTCCAAGGGGTACCATCAAGATTTTGGCCAGAACCTGGGCCAATTTTTTTTTTTGGTTTTTTAGACATCCTGGGATGCAGATTGGCGGGCAAAGGATCTACGATTCATAAATGGTATTCCGTTTTTGAATCGGTTGCGAAATAGTTAAGATATTTACTAAAAACTGGCCAAAAGCAAGAATTAACACTTTTCCAAGGGGTACCATCAAGATTTTGGCCAGAACCTGGGCCAATTTTTTTTTTTGGGTTTTTTAGACATCCTGGGATGCAGATTGGCGGGCAAAGGATCTACGATTCATAAATGGTATTCCGTTTTTGAATCGGTTGCGAAATAGTTAAGATATTCACTAAAAACTGGCCAAAAGCAAGAATTAACACTTTTCCAAGGGGTACCATCAAGATTTTGGCCAGAACCTGGGCCAATTTTTTGTTTTGGGTTTTTTAGACATCCTATTTTTTATTTTGGGTTTTTTAGACATCCTGGGATGCAGATTGGCGGGCAAAGGATCTACGATTCATAAATGGTATTCCGTTTTTGAAACGGTTGCGAAATAGTTAAGATATTCACTAAAAACTGGCCAAAAGCAAGAATTAACACTTTTCCAAGGGGTACCATCAAGATTTTGGCCAGAACCTGGGCCAATTTTTTATTTTGGGTTTTTTAGACATCCTGGGATGCAGATTGGCGGGCAAAGGATCTACGATTCATAAATGGTATTCCGTTTTTGAATCGGTTGCGAAATAGTTAAGATATTCACTAAAAACTGGCCAAAAGCAAGAATTAACACTTTTCCAAGGGGTACCATCAAGATTTTGGCCAGAACCTGGGCCAATTTTTTTTTTTGGGTTTTTTAGACATCCTGGGATGCAGATTGGCGGGCAAAGGATCTACGATTCATAAATGGTATTCCGTTTTTGAATCGGTTGCGAAATAGTTAAGAAATTCACTAAAAACTGGCCAAAAGCAAGAATTATCACTTTTCCAAGGGGTAGCATCAAGATTTTGGCCAGAACCTTTGCCAATTTTTTATTTTGGGTTTTTTAGACATCCTGGGATGCAGATTGGCGGGCAAAGGATCTACGATTCATAAATGGTATTCCGTTTTTGAAACGGTTGCGAAATAGTTAAGATATTCACTAAAAACTGGCCAAAAGCAAGAATTAACACTTTTCCAAGGGGTACCATCAAGATTTTGGCCAGAACCTGGGCCAATTTTTTGTTTTGGGTTTTTTAGACATCCTGGGATGCAGATTGGCGGGCAAAGGATCTACGATTCATAAATGGTATTCCGTTTTTGAATCGGTTGCGAAATAGTTAAGATATTCACTAAAAACTGGCCAAAAGCAAGAATTAACACTTTTCCAAGGGGTACCATCAAGATTTTGGCCAGAACCTGGGCCAATTTTTTTTTTTGGGTTTTTTAGACATCCTGGGATGCAGATTGGCGGGCAAAGGATCTACGATTCATAAATGGTATTCCGTTTTTGAAACGGTTGCGAAATAGTTAAGATATTCACTAAAAACTGGCCAAAAGCAAGAATTAACACTTTTCCAAGGGGTACCATCAAGATTTTGGCCAGAACCTGGGCCAATTTTTTTTTTGGGTTTTTTAGACATCCTGGGATGCAGATTGGCGGGCAAAGGATCTACGATTCATAAATGGTATTCCGTTTTTGAATCGGTTGCGAAATAGTTAAGATATTCACTAAAAACTGGCCAAAAGCAAGAATTATCACTTTTCCAAGGGGTACCATCAAGATTTTGGCCAGAACCTGGGCCAATTTTTTATTTTGGGATTTTTACAGATCTTGGGATGCAGATTGGCGGGCAAAGGATCTACGATTCATAAATGGTATTCCGTTTTTGAAACGGTTGCGAAATAGTTAAGATATTCACTAAAAACTGGCCAAAAGCAAGAATTAACACTTTTCCAAGGGGTACCATCAAGATTTTGGCCAGAACCTGGGCCAATTTTTTTTTTTTGGGTTTTTAGACATCCTGGGATGCAGATTGGCGGGCAAAGGATCTACGATTCATAAATGGTATTCCGTTTTTGAATCGGTTGCGAAATAGTTAAGATATTTACTAAAAACTGGCCAAAAGCAAGAATTAACACTTTTCCAAGGGGTACCATCAAGATTTTGGCCAGAACCTGGGCCAATTTTTTTTTTTTGGTTTTTTAGACATCCTGGGATGCAGATTGGCGGGCAAAGGATCTACGATTCATAAATGGTATTCCGTTTTTGAATCGGTTGCGAAATAGTTAAGATATTCACTAAAAACTGGCCAAAAGCAAGAATTAACACTTTTCCAAGGGGTACCATCAAGATTTTGGCCAGAACCTGGGCCAATTTTTTGTTTTGGGTTTTTTAGACATCCTGGGATGCAGATTGGCGGGCAAAGGATCTACGATTCATAAATGGTATTCCGTTTTTGAATCGGTTGCGAAATAGTTAAGATATTCACTAAAAACTGGCCAAAAGCAAGAATTAACACTTTTCCAAGGGGTACCATCAAGATTTTGGCCAGAACCTGGGCCAATTTTTTGTTTTGGGTTTTTTAGACATCCTGGGATGCAGATTGGCGGGCAAAGGATCTAAGATTTATAAATGGTATTCCGTTTTTGAATCGGTTGCGAAATAGTTAAGATATTTACTAAAAACTGGCCAAAAGCAAGAATTATCACTTTTCCAAGGGGTAGCATCAAGATTTTGGCCAGAACCTGGGCCAATATTTTATTTTGGGTTTTTTACAGATCTTGGGATGCAGATTGGCGGGCAAAGGATCTACGATTCATAAATGGTATTCCGTTTTTGAATCGGTTGCGAAATAGTTAAGATATTCACTAAAAACTGGCCAAAAGCAAGAATTATCACTTTTCCAAGGGGTACCATCAAGATTTTGGCCAGAACCTGGGCCAATTTTTTATTTTGGGATTTTTACAGATCTTGGGATGCAGATTGGCGGGCAAAGGATCTACGATTCATAAATGGTATTCCGTTTTTGAATCGGTTGCGAAATAGTTAAGATATTCACTAAAAACTGGCCAAAAGCAAGAATTATCACTTTTCCAAGGGGTACCATCAAGATTTTGGCCAGAACCTGGGCCAATTTTTTTTTTTGGGTTTTTTAGACATCCTGGGATGTAGATTGGCGGGCAAAGGATCTACGATTCATAAATGGTATTCCGTTTTTGAATCGGTTGCGAAATAGTTAAGATATTCACTAAAAACTGGCCAAAAGCAAGAATTAACACTTTTCCAAGGGGTACCATCAAGATTTTGGCCAGAACCTGGGCCAATTTTTTATTTTGGGATTTTTACAGATCTTGGGATGCAGATTGGCGGGCAAAGGATCTACGATTCATAAATGGTATTCCGTTTTTGAATCGGTTGCGAAATAGTTAAGATATTTACTAAAAACTGGCCAAAAGCAAGAATTAACACTTTTCCAAGGGGTACCATCAAGATTTTGGCCAGAACCTGGGCCAATTTTTTGTTTTGGGTTTTTTAGACATCCTGGGATGCAGATTGGCGGGCAAAGGATCTAAGATTTATAAATGGTATTCCGTTTTTGAATCGGTTGCGAAATAGTTAAGATATTTACTAAAAACTGGCCAAAAGCAAGAATTATCACTTTTCCAAGGGGTAGCATCAAGATTTTGGCCAGAACCTGGGCCAATATTTTATTTTGGGTTTTTTACAGATCTTGGGATGCAGATTGGCGGGCAAAGGATCTACGATTCATAAATGGTATTCCGTTTTTGAATCGGTTGCGAAATAGTTAAGATATTCACTAAAAACTGGCCAAAAGCAAGAATTATCACTTTTCCAAGGGGTACCATCAAGATTTTGGCCAGAACCTGGGCCAATTTTTTATTTTGGGATTTTTACAGATCTTGGGATGCAGATTGGCGGGCAAAGGATCTACGATTCATAAATGGTATTCCGTTTTTGAATCGGTTGCGAAATAGTTAAGATATTCACTAAAAACTGGCCAAAAGCAAGAATTATCACTTTTCCAAGGGGTACCATCAAGATTTTGGCCAGAACCTGGGCCAATTTTTTGTTTTGGGTTTTTTAGACATCCTGGGATGTAGATTGGCGGGCAAAGGATCTACGATTCATAAATGGTATTCCTTTTTTTGAATCGGTTGCGAAATAGTTAAGATATTCACTAAAAACTGGCCAAAAGCAAGAATTATCACTTTTCCAAGGGGTAGCATCAAGATTTTGGCCAGAACCTGGGCCAATTTTTTATTTTGGGATTTTTACAGATCTTGGGATGCAGATTGGCGGGCAAAGGATCTACGATTCATAAATGGTATTCCGTTTTTGAATCGGTTGCGAAATAGTTAAGATATTCACTAAAAACTGGCCAAAAGCAAGAATTAACACTTTTCCAAGGGGTAGAATCAAGATTTTGGCCAGAACCTGGGCCAATTTTTTTTTTTTGGGTTTTTAGACATCCTGGGATGTAGATTGGCGGGCAAAGGATCTACGATTCATAAATGGTATTCCGTTTTTGAATCGGTTGCGAAATAGTTAAGATATTCACTAAAAACTGGCCAAAAGCAAGAATTATCACTTTTCCAAGGGGTAGCATCAAGATTTTGGCCAGAACCTGGGCCAATTTTTTATTTTGGGATTTTTACAGATCTTGGGATGCAGATTGGCGGGCAAAGGATCTACGATTCATAAATGGTATTCCGTTTTTGAATCGGTTGCGAAATAGTTCAGATATTCACTAAAAACTGGCCAAAAGCAAGAATTAACACTTTTCCAAGGGGTACCATCAAGATTTTGGCCAGAACCTGGGCCAATTTTTTGTTTTGGGTTTTTTAGACATCCTGGGATGCAGATTGGCGGGCAAAGGATCTACGATTCATAAATGGTATTCCGTTTTTGAATCGGTTGCGAAATAGTTAAGATATTCACTAAAAACTGGCCAAAAGCAAGAATTAACACTTTTCCAAGGGGTAGAATCAAGATTTTGGCCAGAACCTGGGCCAATTTTTTTTTTTGGGTTTTTTAGACATCCTGGGATGCAGATTGGCGGGCAAAGGATCTACGATTCATAAATGGTACTCCGTTTTTGAATCGGTTGCGAAATAGTTAAGATATTCACTAAAAACTGGCCAAAAGCAAGAATTAACACTTTTCCAAGGGGTACCATCAAGATTTTGGCCAGAACCTGGGCCAATTTTTTTTTTGGGTTTTTTTAGACATCCTGGGATGCAGATTGGCGGGCAAAGGATCTACGATTCATAAATGGTATTCCGTTTTTGAATCGGTTGCGAAATAGTTAAGATATTCACTAAAAACTGGCCAAAAGCAAGAATTAACACTTTTCCAAGGGGTACCATCAAGATTTTGGCCAGAACCTGGGCCAATTTTTTTTTTGGGTTTTTTAGACATCCTGGGATGCAGATTGGCGGGCAAAGGATCTACGATTCATAAATGGTATTCCGTTTTTGAATCGGTTGCGAAATAGTTAAGATATTCACTAAAAACTGGCCAAAAGCAAGAATTAACACTTTTCCAAGGGGTACCATCAAGATTTTGGCCAGAACCTGGGCCAATTTTTTATTTTGGGATTTTTACAGATCTTGGGATGCAGATTGGCGGGCAAAGGATCTACGATTCATAAATGGTATTCCGTTTTTGAATCGGTTGCGAAATAGTTAAGATATTCACTAAAAACTGGCCAAAAGCCAGAATTAACACTTTTCCAAGGGGTACCATCAAGATTTTGGCCAGAACCTGGGCCAATTTTTTTTTTTGGGTTTTTTAGACATCCTGGGATGCAGATTGGCGGGCAAAGGATCTACGATTCATAAATGGTATTCCGTTTTTGAATCGGTTGCGAAATAGTTAAGATATTCACTAAAAACTGGCCAAAAGCAAGAATTATCACTTTTCCAAGGGGTACCATCAAGATTTTGGCCAGAACCTGGGCCAATTTATTATTTTGGGATTTTTACAGATCTTGGGATGCAGATTGGCGGGCAAAGGATCTACGATTCATAAATGGTATTCCGTTTTTGAATCGGTTGCGAAATAGTTAAGATATTCACTAAAAACTGGCCAAAAGCAAGAATTAACACTTTTCCAAGGGGTACCATCAAGATTTTGGCCAGAACCTGGGCCAATTTTTTTTTTTTGGGTTTTTAGACATCCTGGGATGCAGATTGGCGGGCAAAGGATCTACGATTCATAAATGGTATTCCGTTTTTGAATCGGTTGCGAAATAGTTAAGATATTTACTAAAAACTGGCCAAAAGCAAGAATTAACACTTTTCCAAGGGGTACCATCAAGATTTTGGCCAGAACCTGGGCCAATTTTTTTGTTTTGGGTTTTTTAGACATCCTGGGATGCAGATTGGCGGGCAAAGGATCTACGATTCATAAATGGTATTCCGTTTTTGAATCGGTTGCGAAATAGTTAAGATATTCACTAAAAACTGGCCAAAAGCAAGAATTAACACTTTTCCAAGGGGTACCATCAAGATTTTGGCCAGAACCTGGGCCAATTTTTTTGTTTTGGGTTTTTTAGACATCCTGGGATGCAGATTGGCGGGCAAAGGATCTACGATTCATAAATGGTATTCCGTTTTTGAATCGGTTGCGAAATAGTTAAGATATTCACTAACAACTGGCCAAAAGCAAGAATTATCACTTTTCCAAGGGGTAGCATCAAGATTTTGGCCAGAACCTGGGCCAATTTTTTATTTTGGGATTTTTACAGATCTTGGGATGCAGATTGGCGGGCAAAGGATCTACGATTCATAAATGGTATTCCGTTTTTGAATCGGTTGCGAAATAGTTAAGATATTCACTAAAAACTGGCCAAAAGCAAGAATTAACACTTTTCCAAGGGGTACCATCAAGATTTTGGCCAGAACCTGGGCCAATTTTTTTGTTTTGGGTTTTTTAGACATCCTGGGATGCAGATTGGCGGGCAAAGGATCTACGATTCATAAATGGTATTCCGTTTTTGAATCGGTTGCGAAATAGTTAAGATATTCACTAAAAACTGGCCAAAAGCAAGAATTAACACTTTTCCAAGGGGTACCATCAAGATTTTGGCCAGAACCTGGGCCAATTTTTTTGTTTTGGGTTTTTTAGACATCCTGGGATGCAGATTGGCGGGCAAAGGATCTACGATTCATAAATGGTATTCCGTTTTTGAATCGGTTGCGAAATAGTTAAGATATTCACTAAAAACTGGCCAAAAGCAAGAATTATCACTTTTCCAAGGGGTACCATCAAGATTTTGGCCAGAACCTGGGCCAATTTTTTGTTTTGGGTTTTTTAGACATCCTGGGATGCAGATTGGCGGGCAAAGGATCTACGATTCATAAATGGTATTCCGTTTTTGAATCGGTTGCGAAATAGTTAAGATATTCACTAAAAACTGGCCAAAAGCAAGAATTAACACTTTTCCAAGGGGTACCATCAAGATTTTGGCCAGAACCTGGGCCAATTTTTTTTTTTGGGTTTTTAGACATCCTGGGATGCAGATTGGCGGGCAAAGGATCTACGATTCATAAATGGTATTCCGTTTTTGAATCGGTTGCGAAATAGTTAAGATATTCACTAAAAACTGGACAAAAGCAAGAATTAACACTTTTCCAAGGGGTACCATCAAGATTTTGGCCAGAACCTGGGCCAATTTTTTGTTTTGGGTTTTTTAGACATCCTGGGATGCAGATTGGCGGGCAAAGGATCTACGATTCATAAATGGTATTCCGTTTTTGAATCGGTTGCGAAATAGTTAAGATATTCACTAAAAACTGGCCAAAAGCAAGAATTATCACTTTTCCAAGGGGTACCATCAAGATTTTGGCCAGAACCTGGGCCAATTTTTTATTTTGGGTTTTTTAGACATCCTGGGATGCAGATTGGCGGGCAAAGGATCTACGATTCATAAATGGTATTCCGTTTTTGAATCGGTTGCGAAATAGTTAAGATATTCACTAAAAACTGGCCAAAAGCAAGAATTAACACTTTTCCAAGGGGTACCATCAAGATTTTGGCCAGAACCTGGGCCAATTTTTTATTTTGGGATTTTTACAGATCTTGGGATGCAGATTGGCGGGCAAAGGATCTACGATTCATAAATGGTATTCCGTTTTTGAATCGGTTGCGAAATAGTTAAGATATTCACTAAAAACTGGCCAAAAGCAAGAATTAACACTTTTCCAAGGGGTACCATCAAGATTTTGGCCAGAACCTGGGCCAATTTTTTTGTTTTGGGTTTTTTAGACATCCTGGGATGCAGATTGGCGGGCAAAGGATCTACGATTCATAAATGGTATTCCGTTTTTGAATCGGTTGCGAAATAGTTAAGATATTCACTAAAAACTGGCCAAAAGCAAGAATTAACACTTTTCCAAGGGGTACCATCAAGATTTTGGCCAGAACCTGGGCCAATTTTTTTTTTTGGGTTTTTTAGACATCCTGGGATGCAGATTGGCGGGCAAAGGATCTACGATTCATAAATGGTATTCCGTTTTTGAATCGGTTGCGAAATAGTTAAGATATTCACTAAAAACTGGCCAAAAGCAAGAATTAACACTTTTCCAAGGGGTACCATCAAGATTTTGGCCAGAACCTGGGCCAATTTTTTTTTTTGGGTTTTTTAGACATCCTGGGATGCAGATTGGCGGGCAAAGGATCTACGATTCATAAATGGTATTCCGTTTTTGAATCGGTTGCGAAATAGTTAAGATATTCACTAAAAACTGGCCAAAAGCAAGAATTAACACTTTTCCAAGGGGTACCATCAAGATTTTGGCCAGAACCTGGGCCAATTTTTTGTTTTGGGTTTTTTAGACATCCTGGGATGCAGATTGGCGGGCAAAGGATCTACGATTCATAAATGGTATTCCGGTTGCGAAATCGGTTGCGAAATAGTTAAGATATTCACTAAAAACTGGCCAAAAGCAAGAATTAACACTTTTCCAAGGGGTACCATCAAGATTTTGGCCAGAACCTGGGCCAATTTTTTGTTTTGGGTTTTTAGACATCCTGGGATGCAGATTGGCGGGCAAAGGATCTACGATTCATAAATGGTATTCCGTTTTTGAATCGGTTGCGAAATAGTTAAGATATTCACTAAAAACTGGCCAAAAGCAAGAATTAACACTTTTCCAAGGGGTACCATCAAGATTTTGGCCAGAACCTGGGCCAATTTTTTGTTTTGGGTTTTTTAGACATCCTGGGATGCAGATTGGCGGGCAAAGGATCTACGATTCATAAATGGTATTCCGTTTTTGAATCGGTTGCGAAATAGTTAAGATATTCACTAAAAACTGGCCAAAAGCAAGAATTAACACTTTTCCAAGGGGTACCATCAAGATTTTGGCCAGAACCTGGGCCAATTTTTTGTTTTGGGTTTTTTAGACATCCTGGGATGCAGATTGGCGGGCAAAGGATCTACGATTCATAAATGGTATTCCGTTTTTGAATCGGTTGCGAAATAGTTAAGATATTCACTAAAAACTGGCCAAAAGCAAGAATTATCACTTTTCCAAGGGGTACCATCAAGATTTTGGCCAGAACCTGGGCCAATTTTTTATTTTGGGTTTTTTAGACATCCTGGGATGCAGATTGGCGGGCAAAGGATCTACGATTCATAAATGGTATTCCGTTTTTGAATCGGTTGCGAAATAGTTAAGATATTCACTAAAAACTGGCCAAAAGCAAGAATTATCACTTTTCCAAGGGGTACCATCAAGATTTTGGCCAGAACCTGGGCCAATTTTTTATTTTGGGTTTTTTAGACATCCTGGGATGCAGATTGGCGGGCAAAGGATCTACGATTCATAAATGGTATTCCGTTTTTGAATCGGTTGCGAAATAGTTAAGATATTCACTAAAAACTGGCCAAAAGCAAGAATTAACACTTTTCCAAGGGGTACCATCAAGATTTTGGCCAGAACCTGGGCCAATTTTTTTTTTTTTTTTTTGACATCCTGGGATGCAGATTGGCGGGCAAAGGATCTACGATTCATAAATGGTATTCCGTTTTTGAATCGGTTGCGAAATAGTTAAGATATTCACTAAAAACTGGACAAAAGCAAGAATTAACACTTTTCCAAGGGGTACCATCAAGATTTTGGCCAGAACCTGGGCCAATTTTTTGTTTTGGGTTTTTTAGACATCCTGGGATGCAGATTGGCGGGCAAAGGATCTACGATTCATAAATGGTATTCCGTTTTTGAATCGGTTGCGAAATAGTTAAGATATTCACTAAAAACTGGCCAAAAGCAAGAATTAACACTTTTCCAAGGGGTAGCATCAAGATTTTGGCCAGAACCTGGGCCAATTTTTTTTTTTGGGTATTTTTGACATCCTGGGATGCAGATTGGCGGGCAAAGATCTACGATTCATAAATGGTATTCCGTTTTTGAATCGGTTGCGAAATAGTTAAGATATTCACTAAAAACTGGCCAAAAGCAAGAATTAACACTTTTCCAAGGGGTACCATCAAGATTTTGGCCAGAACCTGGGCCAATTTTTTGTTTTGGGTTTTTTAGACATCCTGGGATGCAGATTGGCGGGCAAAGGATCTACGATTCATAAATGGTATTCCGTTTTTGAATCGGTTGCAAAATATTCACTAAAAAACTGGCCAAAAGCAAGAATTAACACTTTTCCATGGGGCACCATCAAGATTTTGGCCACTGGGCCAATTTTTGTTTTGCCTTTTAGATATCCTGGGGATGGGGATTGAGGGCAAGGATTGTCTGTTTGACCGGTTGCCAGAGAATAACAAGGGCACTGATTTTGGCCAGAATCTGGGCCATGGTCTTGGGTTTTTCATCCTGGGAGAGATTATGCATGTATCTGTTTTTACCGGTTTAGCAGTTAAGATATCTCTGACCACGTCAGTGCTAGCACTAACACTTTTCAGTGGGTACATCAAGATTTTGCTCCGGGCCAATTTGTTCGTCTTTTACTGGGATGCACAGTGGAAGTGATCATGATTCATAATGGGATTCCGTTTTGACCGGTTACAGTTACATTCACTGTCAATGGGGAAAAGCAAGAATTAACACTTTTTCCGCAGTACCATCACATTTTAAGATCGGGTCATTCTTTGTCTGGGTTTTGTATCTGATGATCGTCGTATTCCGTTGGTTGCGCGTTACATATTCATTGGTGCCAAGACTAACTTCTGTTGTACATCGCGCCTTGGTTGATTTCCGCCAATTTTTTATTTTGCTCTTTATAGACAGATTATGGCCTACGATTCAAATGCATTCCGTTTTTGACCGGCAGTCAATATTCACTAAATGCCAAAAGTATTAACCTGGCCAATATTTTTTGGCTTTTTACCTAGAACAGGGCAACATCGTATCGCATTCCGTTTGAATGGCGAAACAGTTAAGATATTCACTAAATCGAAGTTGCTGCACTGGCTTGTACATCGCTTGGCCAGACCCGGGCCAATTTTTGTTTTGGGTTT